>JAHRHJ020003754.1:0-568332 GCA_019776745.2 Taxus chinensis
ATTTTTGTAAAATAGCGCGCCTCTCCTGCTTTGTCCCTCCGAGAGATCAGTTTGTCGGTCTTGGTCAAGTGCTAAAGTCGGCTTTGTGCGATAAGGAGGCATTAGTTCTTGGGGGATGTGATCCTATAACCCAGTCACGGTTCCTTAATTAGGTTAGTTTAGGTTAGGGCTAGTCATGATGAGGTGGCAAAGTGAGGTGGCGGGTAAGGTGATGTGGATTTATCAATTATAAGGTAATTAATAAATAATTGTGTAAGGTTTAGGTAATGAGGTTAGGTTGCGAAATGGGATGCGGGTCACAAGGGGTTGTAAGACACAAATTTGGTGTCTACAACCTGGAATCAACACTACCTATCAACCTAAAATCACTCATACCTATCTCCCTATATTCCACCTAACCTAATCAACCTTGACCTAATCCTACCCATGACCTGGAATCAACACTACCTATTAACCTAGAATCACCCATACCAATCTACCTATATTCCACCTCACCTAATCAACCTTGAGCTAATCCTACCCATGACCTGGAATCAACACTACCTATCAACCTAAAATCACCCATACCTGTCTACCTATATTCCACCTAACCTAATCAACCTTGACCCAATCATATTTATGACCTCAAACCCAACCTAACTATCCACCTCACTATCTATTCTTCTATCTTCTCATATTATTCCCTAGCTTATGGGAGAATTACATCAGTCTGAGGTCCCTTTTTGTCGAGACTATGTAGGCAACACTTTCGAGGCATGGGGCCCTAGAAGGTTAGCTCGGCCACTCTTTACCCTCACCATTTTCCCCACCTGTACCTGATTTCCTATTCATATCAAACACCTTGACATCTAAACCATATACCACATAGCTTACTTATATTATTTCACATTTTCATACCTAACTAACATTTTCCACATTTTACACCATCTCATGCACTGATATTACCATTTGTTATCAAAATACCAAAATGAACATCCATGCCTAAACAAACCTGACTCAATCCATGCCTAAACCGACCTGAATCCACCATGCCTAGACCAACTTGACTCTATCCATGCCTACACTGACCTGACTCAATCCATGCCTAAACCAACCTGACTCCACCATGCCTAGACCAACCTGACTCGATCCATGTCTACACCAACATTACTTCACCATGCCTAAACCGACCTAACTCCACCATGCCTAAACCAACCTAACTCAATCCATGCCTAAAACTACCTGACTCAATCCATACCTATCACTTGACTCAACCATACATATAACCCGAATCGATCCATGCCTAACTTGACCTGACTCCATCATGCCTAACTCACCTAATTTCCATTTGTATCAAACTGACAAACCCATATCTCATCTAATATAAAGTAACAAATCCATATCTCATCTAACACAAGTCATAAACCAATATCTCATAAACACATCAACACATCACCAAATTCCATGAATCTCATCATATAAGTCAATAACTATATATCTCAAAATACATGTCTGTCTCATCATGGCCATCATCTCAAAAAAATGTCAGCACGCAGGCTGATATATAATAAGAAATGTCATCAACACATTGGCTGGTCTCATATACAAAAAGAATGAATGAATCAACACAAATATCTTCGGCTCATAGGCCAGTATCATGTACAAAAAAATAAATACAAAATATCTTTGACACATAGGCCAGTCTCATATTTAATACACACAAAATTGACTCGACACGCAGGCCAGTCCACATTAGGTCAATCATCTCCCCATCTGATGTCAGGGAATGCTCCTTGAGACTGTGTCTCTCCCGACCCCTCTGTCACACCTGTCCGGGGCCTAGCACCTACCTCACCTCCTGCTGATGGCCTCTCACCTGGGGCTAGCCTCTACATACTAGTGGCCTCGCCATGACCCTGTCCCTAGGCTCACCTACCCCCTGTACTCTCCACACTATGAGTACAGGATATAGGTCTCTCATTGGAGGCCTTCTGTGCTCTGTACTAGGCATAGGAGGGTACATCTAGCTTGACAGCTAACAAATGATCCTGATAGTACCGTACCTCTCATAGGGCATCTCTGAACCTGGCCATGGGCACTATCTATGGAGGTGCCATGGGTCTCGCTACCTGTGTGGGTACCTGTACAATGGGACCCTGTCCTTGAACCTGCACTGGACCTTGTGCTGGTACTAGAGCCTGAGTCAGCCCAAGAATCTATGCCTGTGCTTGTATCTAGGCCTGCAGGGTAGTAATTTGAACATGTGCTGCTGTCATCTAGCCCTGCAAACCCATAACCTACCCCTGTGCTATGGCCAACTGGCCCTATAAATCCTACACCTACGCCTGTAGAGCAGCCATCTCCCCTCCATCTCCACCTCTACCATCCTCCAATCACCACCAAATATCCACACCAATCAACTTACTACACTTGATCTCTTGGCTCCACCTCCCACTCAACCAATCCCACCTATGTGGCTTGCCAACCAAGCTCTCTCACGCTCTCTTTTGTCCTCTTCCTCTTCTCTCTCTTCCTTTCCTTTTCTCCTTTTCCAAAATGCACAAATGACTTTTCAAACGTGGGTTTTTCACTTTTTATACCCTTCCCGCCTCAACCGATGTTGGTTTACCCTTGACCATTGACGGTCGTGTGCCCTCGTCAACTGTCATCGGTTTCCCTTAACCATCACTAGTTCGTCCCGACCGATGTCGGTGACCCTGGATACTCATTTCCCTCCCATTTACCTAATTTTGCTTCCCCCCTTTCTTTTACCTCACCTACACCTACCTAGCCCCCTTTACCTTCCCCTCTAGCCCTTCACTTTCGTCACCCATCTCTCGTTAGTTGTTGAAGCCTTATTATCTTACCCCTACCTCGGCCTTACCTGTGCTGTGACCTATCTACTTGGACTTGACAAACTGTATGTGACCTTTGACCTAATGTGCTCACTATACCTTGCCACATTGTTACCTTTGTTGTTTGACCTCATGACCTTACCTTTCCTATTTCTGTGACCATTTATCCTAACCCTACCTTTGGTGTACCGGAACATACCCAAACATCCCTACACCTAACCTACGTTGTTCTTCCGGACCTTATCTTATACCTTGGATACCGGATTCACTTCACCCTTGTTTGGATAAACCTATCGACCTTAGATGATGTAGATTTTTCATGCTCTTCAATGTGGTACCATGTCGCAGTTTATACGTGTGTGTGCATTCAACTGCCACTGCCTTTGACCTTGGCCCGTTTACCTGTTTACCTATATGCCTGATTTTCCCTTTATTCCTTTCCCCATTTTTCACCTATCCTTCTTCACACCTACTTTTATCAAACCCCTCACCAATTCACCCAGTCACCTCATCAGTTCCTTGTTTGAGGGGGATCACACTCATTTCCACTTGGGGCAACCACACTCTATTCTTGTTCACATCACTTACCAATACAAGCTACGCAACAACAAGGGGAAAAATGTAGACACCAAAATTGTGTCGTAATTACCTTGGTCCCCTACCACAGCCCTATAATCACCTACCTCATGCACCCCACACTTGTTAATTTAATTACTTTAATTAAATTAACACCATTTACCTTCATACACATTAATTTAATTATTTTAATTAAGTCAATGACTTTTTACCCACACACATATTAATTTAATTATCTATATTAAATTAATTCACTATCCTCACACACCTATTTAATAAAATCACCTTCATTAAATACACTTCACCTAACCACCCCCATCATTTGACCCATTAACCTAAACCCTAAGCCAATACCCAAAACAAACCTAACATTTCACCCATCCCCTCACCTCTCATTAAAATCCTCCTAAGGTCGGTTTTTCATCCCGAGAAAAGAAGAGATCCTTATCAAGGAGTGGAACAACTTCCTAGGCAACCTTTTGAACAACCCGAGATATCTCCCCCAAATTGACGTCGGTTCACTCTAAACCAATTTCGGTTCCCCTAAACCAACGTTGGTTATACCAGGATGGACCAAATGCCTATTTAGACCCATTTACAACTCTGTAATACAGGTTGGTTGTTGATCATTCATGGTTAAACCTTTGGCATCGAATTTCCTTATCACGAATTTGATCTTTTCAGACACAACAATAAAGCAAGGATTAATTTATGATCAGCCAAGAATACTAGGTTCACTGGCACAACAGTAAAATTTCTACCCAACATTCCCGAACATCGCAACCTCTTCATCCTTCTTTGGATTTGTACCACACATAAGAGTAAGTATTCTCCTCCAATCTATTTCATTGGCTTATCTCATATTTACACCCCCTCTATGATCACCCAACACCTTATACCAACTCCATCCTTGCCTAAAAACCTTTAAAACCCAGACTGTGTGAGTCCACCAAGCCCCTTGACCTAACCACCATCGGTTCTCCCTAACCATCGCTGGTTACCCTCAGACCAACATCGGTCTCTGTGTTCTAGGTATTCCTCTTACCACCTTTACCTTATCTGTTTCATCAAGTACTTTTCAAAAAACTAAGAAATCAGGTGAAACAGTCTCCATGGACACTGCTTACCTTGCATTTTATTGTTCCTTCATTTATCTCCATCTATGGTCCTTATTTGGAAGCAATCTTCTGTCCACCAACTCTCCAAACTTGAATAAAACCTATAGCAGTTTGTTCCTTTATGTGTACGCATTTTTCAATAACCACCCCACATAAATGGTATGTGTAATCCTCTGCATATAAAATTACTACAAATGGTAATTAGCTTCTAGCGTGCAAACATGCTTATTTCAAAAAACACCAACTAAATTGACAAAGCATAACGATGAAGAAGGAAATACATTAAGGGAATACATAATTGAAAACCTAATCTAAATGGAAACACTACCTTATTATAAACACCAAGAAGACTTATTTATAGTAGGGCTTCAACCTACTCCCATTGAAGTAACCGGGTAACTGTATTCCATCAAGCGCTTCTAACTAACAAGCTCCTATTTCAAGTATGTAAGTGATAACATATGGTCCTAACCAATGTACTTTGAGTTTTCCTAGATGGCGCAGAAACTTAGAATCATAAAGAAGCACCATCTGTCCTATCTCAAGATTTTTGTCCCTGATGTGCTTGTCATGCCATGCTTTCTACCTAGATTTTTCTTGCTTCTGACTCCAGCATGCTATTGCTCATCACTCATCTAACTTAATCAACTTTCCAATTCATTCTTCTAATGCTTTTTCATCAGCTAGACCTCAGCATGCATACAATACGTAAAGAAGGTAACATGAATTCCATAAAAAAAACTATTTTATGCCAAACACCAATTGAAAGGGTGTGGCCTTGTTTAACCACTTGTATGTTGTTCTATATGCCCAAAGCATGACATAAAATTTATCATCCCAATCTTTTCTTCCAACATCACAATTTTTTGTCAATGTCTGGCTCAAAATCTTGTTGAAAGCCTCAATAGTCCCATTTTGTTGAGGATGATATGGTGTAGTCTTATGGTGTGCAATCATGAACTCATCTAATAGAAATATGATTGTGTCATTCAAAAAATGTGTGCCCCTATCACTAGTCAAACTCAACGGGCATCCATACCTTGTAATAATATGTTCCCATAAAAATCTTGTTGTTGTAGTTATTGTACAATCCATTGTAGGTGTTGCTTCTTCCCACCTTGTTAGATATTCTGTTCAAGTGATGATATAACGTGATCCAGTCCTACGTGTGCATCTAGTGAAATAGGACCCACAAAATCTATAGCCCATTTCTCAAATGGTTTCTACACTAGGAATAGGTCTTAAAGGAATTTCATCTCTTTGTCTAGTTTTCCAAGGCACTGAAAGTGATCACAAGCCTTACAATATGCCTTAAAATCCTTATACAGGGTCTCCCACCATAATCTAGTTAGTAGAATCTTGTGTGCATAGTGGCATCACCTGCATAGTACCCACCTGCAATACCACCATGAGCCTCTTCCATGATATATGTGCACTCATGTTCCAGTACATATCAGCACAATACTTCATCTTGGCCTAGCTTGTACATGTCATCGCTAATCAACATAAACTGTAGCACACAAATGGCAAGTTGTTTCTTCTCTAAGGATTTCATTCCTTCTGGTACCACACCTATACGTAGATATACAATAATGTCCTCTAATTCTTATGGCACACATTGTAACCTGTATAATTGTGCATTGGGCATGGTATCTTCAATTTCATGGGCTTCTTCTCCTGACTATATTTTGGATAAATGCTCTGGTCCAGAATTACTTTTCCCTGGTTTTACCACAACTATAAAATCAAATTCTTGGAATAAGAGTACCCATCCATATGTACCCCTTTAAGCAGATTGTTTACCTTTCAATGCCATGTGATCAGTATAGAATACAAATGGTGTTGCTAGCAGGTATTTATAGTCTGAATTTATGTATATGCATAGATCATTGAAATAGGCTTCAAAATGCTCTATAGTTGTATTTCTCAAATCTTCAGGAGCACTTAGAATAGAAAAATAGATAGGCATCATCTATTTGTCCTGGTTTTCCAAGGTGCTGATAGTGATCACAAGCCTTGCAATATGCCTTACAATATTTATACATAGGTCTCCCACCATAATTTAGTGAGTAGAATCTTTGAAGTAGTGTTTTCACTTGCATAGTGCCCACCTGCAATACCACCATGAGCCTCTTCCATGATATATGTGTGCTCATGTTCTAGTACACATCGACACAGTACTTCATCTTAGCCTAACTTGTACAGGTCACCACTAATCAACATAAATGGTGTCACATGAATGGCAAGTTGTTTCTTCTCTAAGGATTTCATTCCTTCTGGTGCCACACCTTTATGTAGAAAGATAACAATGTCCTCTAATTCTAATGGTGCACATTATAACCTATATAATTGTGCATCAGGCATGGTATCTTCAATTGCATGTGCATCTTCTCCTGACTGTATTCTAGATAAATGGTCTGGTCCAGAATTACTTTTCCCTAGTTTTACCACAACTGTAAAATCAAATTCTTGGAATAAGAGTACCCATCGACATATGCACCCCTATAAAATGGGCTTTTTTACCAAATACTTCAATTCCATGTGGTTAGTTTAGAATACAAATGGTTTTGCTAGTAGGTACTATCTAAATTTATGTAGCGCATAGATCATGACAAAGCTTCATGCACTTGTGTTGTATAATTCTACTCTGCGTAGGAGTCAACTTTCTACTAGCAAAACAGATAGGATGATCTATAATACCTTCTCCAGGCTGAGCCAACACCACACCAATGGTCATGCCAAAAGCATCCACATGTACATGAAATGGTTGGTCCCACGAAGGAAAGCACAAAATAGGTGCATTGTAGTAAGTTTTTCCTTTAATGTCTCGAATGTGCGTTGTTATGGTTCCCCTAGTAGAATGTCCCTTTTCCTTTTAGTAACTCCTCCAAGGGTGCGGAAACCTTAGCATACCCTTTAATAAATTTTCTATAATACCCAGTGTGACCTAAGAATCCACGCACCTCACTTTGACTGGTAGGCTCTTCCAATGATAATGACTACAACCTTAGCTGGATCAACCAACAAACCTTCCTTGCAGATGATGTGCCCTAACAATGTGCCAAATGGTGTAGCAAATATACATTTCTTGATGTTCAAAGAGATGCTTAACTGTTGACATCTTTCAAACATTAAGCATAAATTGTCACAATGATCCTTAACAAGTCCATACACCGTTTAGTCATCTAAATAAACCTGCAAGAAGTTGTGAATAAAATATTTGAACGCTTGGACAACTATGCGTGAAAATACAGTAGGTGCATTTTTCAGACCAAAAGGCATCACAGTATAGGAAAAACTTCCCCATTCAGTAGTAAAAGTAGTCTTTTCCTGATCCTCCTGTGCAATCCTAACCTGATGATACCCAAAGAATCCATCTGTAAAGGAATAGATCTCGTGCCCTGCAATGCCTTCTAATATTTCCTTTGTGAATGGTGTAGGAAAGGGATCAGTCACACATGCAGCATTCAGCTCCCTATAGTCCACACAGATCCTAATCTGACCATCTTTCTTTATACTGATCACCATTGGGCTAACCCATTCTGATTCATCCAGGGGCTTGATGATTCTAGACTTCAACATTTTGTCAATTTCTTCTTTGACCTTTTCGTGCAAGTTGGGGTTCATTCTGTAGGGTCTCTTCCTGACCGGGTGCACACCTTCCTTAAGATTTATCTTCATTTCTCCTAATGATTCATGCACATGCCTTTGAGTTCATGGTATCCCCTAGGAAATAAGTCCTGATAATAATCTCATAGTAACTCAATAATTTTTGCCACTTTAGAGTCATACCAATAATCCCCAATCATGTCCTCCTTAGATTCAACATTTGAGCCAATATTCACTTTATTTTTTTTCATAGGTTCATGATAGGTGTGTGTGGTCTTATCTGCACTATCCAAAACCTCACACCTACCTGTTGAATGATCTACATCCATATTTTCTACTTCTTCATCATCCACTAAGTAGACCATCTTTCCTTTTTCTTTCTCAAGGAAAGCGTGCTTAAGTAGTGTGGCATCTGTCTCTGTTTCTTCAACAAAACTGTGCAGTCCTGAGTCATTTCCATCAAATAACTCCTAAACGATTTCCTCTGCCTTGGCACTATCTCCCATAGTTAAGCACTTTATAACCCTTAATTCCTCTTCTACTGGAGGTTTAGTAGAGAAATAGTCAAAATTCTGGATCATTCCTACAATCAAATCCTGCCAATTTCTAGTCTCTCTATGGAGTTCTGCATATACATACCAAGCATGTGCGCAACCTTGTAAAGTGGAATAAAATTTGTGCACCCAGAGTGAAGGTGGTAAAGCTTCCTGCCCCTCTATCTAGAGTCTCTCACACTACTGAACGTGGTGCTGAATAGGTTGATTACCATGATAAGTGTAGATTTGAGTAGGTGCATTGCTCCTAGAAAACTGAGTAGAAAGAGCAATCCTGATTTCATTCCATCCTACAAGATTATCCTTGTGAACCACCCACCAGTGCGTTGTTGTCCCACGCAGGGTATATGCTAGCATATTCCATCTCTCCAACTGGTCTATCCATTGTTCCTCCATGGCATGTAGAAATACCATAGGGTCTCCTTCTCCAGTGTATCAAGGTACCGAGTTGTTACCTATTCTCCTGATACAATGAGGTCTATTGTTCCACACAAATGTGCTTCTTACTTCATGCCCTACTAAATCTTTAGTACCATGAGCCCAATTATCACAAGAAATACTTGTAGTATCACTAATAGACTATGCATCTTCCCACTGAAGGATCCCTTCCTTAGATGGCTCAAGGACTCTATGGGTCTCGGATGTGCATGCACATAGATCCTATTCAATCTTCTTCACTTAAAGGCTCAACATAGGTGTAGATTTTCCATCTGTTAAAGGGATAATAACTCTTTCCTCCTTATTTTCAAAACTGATATATCCCTTGTTGAACCAAAGATCAACATTATTTGCATAGAACCAAGGGCACCCAAGTAGATTTGGGAAGCTATCTGCTTCTGCAAGTGCTAAAACCTCAAAATCCCCAGTGAACTTGGCTCCTTGTATAGTAATGGATGCATCTTTTAAAACTCCAATGGAAGTGGCCTTAGTTTGATTTGTCATAAACAACACATTAGAAGATGGCTGTAATGGGGGTCTCCCCATCTGTACCCATGCATCTAAAGTAAGAACATTGACTTTTGTGCCTGTATCAATCAATATATTACTCAAAATCCATCCATCCACAACAACATTCAGAGTGATTTCCTTGTCATAGTCTAAGCTATGGGGGGGAAGATTTGCATGCAGGATTTGTCATCCAGTCTCAATACTTGCATGTGGAGTGTTTCCCTTTAGCCAATTCCCTAACAATGGAATGATATTCTCCTGGCACAACATTTTGCACACTTCCTTCAAGTCATCAATATCAGATTGGACCGTCTCTGCTGCTTTATTTTGTTCCATCTTCCATGATTTCTCCTTTAAATATTGTATTTCACCCTGAAGATTTCTGAGTACCTCCATGGTTTCCTGATAAACCTCCTTCTGATGGACAGGATCTGGGTACCGTGCATGTAGAACCTCCTCCTTAGTGATGGTAGGATTCTACTGCAATGCTTCTTTGGCGCATGCCACTTCAGTGTGGGTAGTGATCTTTATAGGAAATACCTCAGATTCTGGTTCCAACTTGGGCATCCACTAATTTTCCACAGTGTGTTGTATCCTAACCATCCATGCACCTTTGTTTTCTTGTTTATGCTACTTACTAAGATGCTCATATAAGTCTGGAATTCCTCATAGCTATGATTCTTTCCACAGAAGGAACAAGTAATATTCTGAGGACATTCACTCCTGTAGTGGTCAGGAGATCCACATGTATAACATGTTCCATGAGGAAACTCACCTCATCCACCACCACGGCCTCATCCTCTGAATCCACCATAGTATCCTCGACCTCTGCCACGACCTCCTTCAAAATGCCCTTCATTTTGATCATAGCATGCTTGATTGTGATCCCGATCCTGATGCTCATTCTTTCCTTTAGAGTTATCTGATACTCATGTCTATCACACACCAATATCTATAGCATCATGGATCTGACCAATCAGATAAAAATCTTACATATCATGAGTCATGGACCTAAAAATTTTACAGTAGCAAGAGACATTCTTCCTTATTGTGTTGTAATAATGGGCAGTGGCTAGCATCATGGTTTCAAATGACATATCTCATAGTCTAGTAATAATGAATGCACTGATCTATGGGGACAACTATCCTTGGTGTGACCTTCCACTTCACAATTATGTACACCAAATCCCAGTGCACGTCTCATGTGCTGAATTCACCGATAGTTTCTCCAACTGCTTTTCCATAGCTACAATCTGTGCTTCCAAGAATGGGCTGACTCTAGTGTCTATACTTCCAACTGCCTCAGCACATAAATCTTCTTCAAGTGCTTCATGTGGATCAGTGTATGTCTTATGTGATAACACCCTTCTAAAAGGTGTAATCAGACCTCCAACAAACCATTGTGCATGTTGGCTTGTGTGAATATCATAAGAAATCTTAGATAAAAGTGTTTTGAAATGGGCATCATACTCCCTGACACTCTCAGTAGTGCCTTTCTTAATATCCTTGAGTGCTTATACTCTTCTACTCAAACTCAGGGATGTGAAACTCTTTAAGGAAAGCATCTTTTAATGCTGCATAGTCTACGCAAGTCTGATCAGGGTCAAACTTTTTGTACCAGTTGTGTGCACATCCTTGTAACGTAGTGGAAAATTGACTTTCCCTATGCTCAGAAGTCATGATCCCTTTTGCGTGCCACAGTATTTCACACATGTGCACATGTTTAACAACATCTTCTATGCCCCTATATTCTGGAAGATGAAGAGACATCTCCATGTAAATATTATGGGGTTGGTGCGGACCTTGCCCACCTGATCCAGAACCTCATGTGTTTCCTCTACCTCCAGAACCACCAGATCCACTAGAACTAGAACCACCTATACCTCCTGATCCTCCACCTGTAGCCGGAAGCGGACCAGTGGATGTACTTCCCTGTGTCCCAACAGTAGTACTGAACTGAACCCCTATAGTCTGTGAAGTGTTACCACTCCTAGAAGTGAGTCCAAAATTCTATGCGCTCAAAATTTTGTGCAGATGATGCACCTAAAAAGGTACCTCCAAACAACAATGAAGATGTTTTCCCTACCATAAATCTACTTGTTATGTGAATTACTCCTGCTCTCCCACAGCCTAAATTAGCTTGCTAACTACTTGTTACACTAGATACTAGAAAACCAAGCACAAGGGCTAGGTTACCAGGTAGATTCAGAGATGCACACCTGTGGCCCAGGTCATCTCTGCTGGCATGCTTCCATGTGAGGCCGAGGGGGGTTCCCTATCATGCTTTCCCAAATGGGGGAGTTCCTGATGCTCTGGCTCTATGCCTTCTACGTGAGCTCTAAATCCTTCATGAGCCATCTCTCTCCTCAATGCCATTCACTCTACAACATCCTGTTGCTTCTCTATCTCCCTCTCGTGTGCATCATTATACTTAATCCACCTTTCTTCTCTCTGCCTTTCTGCCACTAGGTTTGCCATCTTTCACCAAACCTGCTCCTTCCCCATGCATGGTGGGGTTTAGTTTATCATCAGTTTATTTTCTAAGTTCAGGTTCACCATTAATATTTTGAATGCCAATGGAATGCCTTGCAAGTAAGATCCCCTAGGATATCGTAAAAAATGGAATTCTACTACCTCTAGGAAATAATAAGTGAAAATTGAGTACTCTAGAATATAACTATTTAGAACACCATGAAACCAAGTATCCACACACGTGTGTCCAAATCAGATCAGCATCATAAAGGGCCTGAAATTCTTCCTGCATCCAAACAAGTGTGTGATACCTCCAATCCCTTTTAGATGCATAAGCAACCAGCCACTCGTACAGTTCTACCAGAAAAATAGTGAAGAAGCTCTCATAAAAACTATCATACAGATTTGTTCCACCCATGTGCGTGTGTTAAACTCAAATCCGGTGTTGAACCTCCATGCGTATTCTTCTTCTAGATCTTGTATCCACTCCTCAACACTTGCTAGGGTCAACCGGTATGTCTTCATCATGAACCATCCCAAAAATAACTAAAAAAGAGGTCCAAAAAATGGAACCAATGATGCAGCCTAGAATTTACCAGAAATAACCTAGCATGCACTGGCACATCACTCAGCCTAGACTGAGCACTCACCCAAAGTGTGCAAAGGTACCAGCCCCTCTTTAGGGTTTCTTGTGCAGGATGTTAGCAAGATGAAGAGTTAATGCATTCAGATCCATAAATAACATAACATTCTACAGAGCATATTCTAGATCTAGATCTAAGGGTAATAGATTTAAATAATAACCATAATGAATTCAACCATGCAAGAACTAGTTATACTCATGATTAACACCTTGATTCAGCCAATACACTCCATTATATTAAACACAATAAATACATAGAAGCTTCTTACAATAGTAATACCATAAGCTCATGCACGCATCAGATCTGACAACATAACTTCACAATAAATTATATCTAGTCCTTCTATACTACGCAGATCACTACATATTTATAAGGGTGGGGACTTTCCCTTCACCACTTACATAATTCCCAAAATAGGTCGCATGTTGAAAATAGCCATGCACCTT
This sequence comes from Taxus chinensis, assembly GCA_019776745.2. Classification (NCBI taxonomy): domain Eukaryota; kingdom Viridiplantae; phylum Streptophyta; class Pinopsida; order Cupressales; family Taxaceae; genus Taxus; species Taxus chinensis. The sequence continues at coordinate 13,202 of JAHRHJ020003754.1, forward strand.
TACAATAATAGACACACATGCAAGTGTGCTAATAATAGATCTCTTCTAGTTAACTGGCAGTAAATTCTATTATTAACTCGAACCCATGCAAAGTGCTTAGTAGCTACTCTTCCCAAAATAGCCTATGTGTGTCATGAAAGTCTTTATCCGATTTGTGTGCTCTGCACGCTATCTCCAAAATAGCATGTACATGTGAAAATGGATAAGTCCTAAATTTTTCCTTGTCTTTCATGTGTGTGTCCTTTCCTATCCTTCCACACCTTTAACTGTGCTTTACTCATGTACATGAATCTTCTATGTACCTTCTCCTTAGTATCATACTTCTCATCTATTAGCCTAACAATTTTAATTCATAATTAATATTCATTAATTACATTAAATAATATCTATTAGCTAGTTACCTTTAATTAGCTTTCTTATTGGAACGCTTTTATCTCTAACCACCTAAATCTGCATCCCTACTCTTTTTCTTTCTTTTATCTAACCCATCGTTATCTCTTACCTACTCATAACACTTCCCTAAGAAATCCTTATCCACTTAAATGCTTTAAAACACTCATCCTAATACATAAAAGCCCCATATCTTGAATAAATCACCAATATGCCACTTAAAGGGATGGTTCCCCATAGTTCACAGTGACCCACTCGGGTTGTCGTTGAACCTATATGGTTAGTTTCAACCCCCTCTAAAAGGAGACATAATCTAAGCTTTCTTGCACTGTGTTAACTTAGCTTCAAGATTGATAATCCTTGCAACTGTTACAGTCTTCTTGGAGTCCATTTATGCTTATTTTGCATCACTTATGGAGAATTTGTGAGGTTTACTTTGATTTTGTGTCGATTCATGCTATGATATGTTGTTATCCTTATCATCTTGTAGGTACTAACATTTTTCAAGTTCAGCTGCCATCAGAGACTCATCACGAGCTTACTCTTTTAGTGATTCTATCTATAGGTTGTCCATCCAGCCCATCCATCTTTAGCTTTGTTTGGATACTACCTAGGTCACTGTCATTCCACCCAAGTCTTCATCGACTTAGCTCTGTGTTTCATCCATTATGTTTCTAGATCCTTATCAGTGTGCTTCTCTGATTTGTTTTAGTTTTCAGTTCTTAGATTTTTCACTCTTATTTTTTGTCAGTCCAAAGTTTTTATGTCTATCTCTAGTCACTTCCAACTCAGGCCAGTCACCATCAACCCGATCCCTATTTTCAGTTTAATCCATCCCAATCTCTATTTCTTGCATCCTTTCTTTTTTAGTGTTTCAGGTCTTTCTCTGCAGGTTTCTATCAGCATCTACAGGTATCTATCATCATTAGATATGTATTCAACATCCTTTAGATCCACATCTTGTTCACTATCCAGATCCATCTGCTCAGGTCACCGTCAACCTACCCCTCTAAATTTTGGGTCATTGTCGACCCAGTTAGGTACAATTTATTTTTTGTTTACCTAGATCATATTCACATCCTTTAATCCATTTTTATAATTATTAGTTTTTGTGCCTCAGATTCGGCATATTATCTTTTCCATTATCATTGTTGTTATCATATCTTATCTATACAGGGGTTGACATATGATAAGGAAATTAAAACTTCTTGGAACCATTTGACATCCTTAGCTGAGAGATGGTGGAGTGAGAGTAATATGTTTCATTTGATGATGGGAAAGATGATCGTCACTCTAGAGGATATGTGGCACATTTTGAGAGTGTCGACCTAGGGCCTGTTAGTTAGTTATGATGGTGACCACGGTCATATTATTCAGATTATTGTTGAGATGTTCGGCATAGGGGAAATACCTCAATAAGGTATATTAATTGACATTACCAGATGTTTCACTGACCATCAACTTACATGGGTTCCAGTTTATTTAATGGCTCTTGTCAATCCCATATTGTTGCTTGACAAGAATGGGGCTCACATTTCTTTGGGCATGATTGGAGTTATACATGGTCTTATCAGTGGAGAGGTTTATTGCTAGGGGCAATGCTTACTAGACCATTTGTATTTAGATTTATAGTTGATAGAATACCTACAGTTACAAGATTGTGGGTCCAATGACATTTATTCAGATATGGGGATGGGATCATATCACCATAGGGCATCCAATAAGAGTGTTATGAGCTAGGGCTCTTGGTGAGTGATCCATTATGGAATAGGTACCATTTGTGGGGGACATACGTGGGCAAACTAGAGATACATCTTACTATATGTGGGCCTTTGATGAGATTCATCTTCACATGATTACATGGAGGCCGTATATATCTTTTCAGTGGCCTGAAAATGAGGTAGATCTAAACACAATAGGGGTTGACTATTTTATCATTGTTGATGAGGTTTCCATATCAATGAGTGGTACCAAGTCTGGAAGATGACAACTAAGTTTGGCCTCATCCAGGGCCAGTCCTAGAGATGAGATGTGGTATAGGTGATCGACCCATGAGAAACTTTTGATATCGGATTGTTAGATTAGGTTACAAATATCACATAACATCTTCAACATATGTGGTCCCTTAGCATTGGGTCTAGGGGTCACAGATAGTAGATCTAGGGGAGACTTGAGATTATCCAGCATGGTAGGTGATAGTGTTGCCGAGACGACTCACTGATTAACTAAAAATAGGTAAAATTTCAGTTAGCTATTCCTAGTTGATCTAAATAGAAACTAAATGCTATATTGGAATGTAATAATTTCCTTTTTATATTTGTAATATGTATCAAAGAAAAATTAAATATAAGGATATGTTACTAACCTATAAATTTAACTTACATCACTGTGTGCTAGAATAGAAGATTAGCCTTGTACGAACTAGGAAGGCTATGACCGAATGACCTTAGAAAGGGAATAATTTGACTATTTGACTATACTAAAGCACCTGGAGTGGTATTGGGGTGCCCTAGGGCACCCTAGTCTGTGTTCTAGGTACTACAGACTAAAATGCTAAAAATTTGAAACTGCATAGTGTCACAGTATTTCTGTGTTATCTTCACTCCTATCATATCACTTTCGTAAGTAACGTCTCTTATGTCAGTGTAGCTCTTGTATAGAAGATCTACCTAAAAACCCATATCCAAAGCATCAAATCCCTAACAAATAAAAATGCATATGAATAGGTCACATTGACCTCAACTACCAAACAGTGGTCTTACGACTGAGCGCTACACTACATTTAGGACCCAATGTAGTTCTATGTGCATGTGTGTGTAATTTCATGCCTAGGATGCTCTAACAGTAATGTGCATAGTAGTAGGGGAAAATAACTAGATTTAAAATGAAAAATGGTGGATGTGATGGAAAAAATACAACCCTTTCCCCCTATGCTTGTGTGATGTAGATGAGAATAATCCCAAATGCAATCCCTTGCCTTAGTAGATAGTTGTTACTTGATGAGTGAGATGTCTGCCCATAATGTAGTGAGTATGCTATGTTTATATAGGGATATCTTGTACAATTTTTGACTCTAGTGACCTGAAACTGCCGATATGACTCTAGGGGAATAAACAGGGTAACCATTAGGACTGACCTCAAATAAATAAATTAAGACCACAAATTACAACAATACAAGCACCTAAAATCATGGAATGGGGCAGCCCTAGTGCAAACCTAGGTGCCCTAGTATATACGTAAAGCTTGAAAATTAAATAAATTATGACATCTAAGACACCCTGAAAGATGGAAACTACAAAGACAATATACTGACTGAACTAGAAAAAACACAATGACGCTTTGACTAATTGATAACGAGACCTAGAAATGGGTCACTAGTGAATACTTTTATTACATAAGATCCGTATAAAAATTAAAATACCCAATGATATAAATGTAATAATAAGTGTGTGATTCTATGACTAAATTTTCCCCCACTTTAGGTTAGTGAGATGCAGAAAAGTTGAAAATAAAAGGGTAAGATGGTCTATATGATTGTAGATGAAGAACATAAAGTAGAGTACAGATGCGATGAAAACTAAACAACTAAGAGATTATTGGTGTGAAGCTAAAGAAGCCAAATTGTTGTAGATATTTTGGAGAGATGTGCAGGCCTTGTAGGATGAGTCCTAGTAGCACGCGTGTAAAATTCTTTGATCAATGATGTTGAATTCTAAATCATTGGCCCATTGAGGAGTAGGAGAATGGCTAGACTCTTAGCCCTATGGTTATCAGTGTAAAGAAAGATGGCAGAATCAGAATTTGTGAAAAGGAATACGAGTTAAATGCTGCAATGATACCATTTAATGAAGAAATCTTAGTAGAATCAGATGATTTGATCAGGTAATGACAAAGAGGATCAATAGAAGTAAAAATTTTATGCCCTTTGGTGTCACATTATTTTCGCGCATTAGGTTGACAAGTGTCGCAAGTTTATCTAGATGGAAGATAAAACTTGATGATTAAGATTTTTAAACATTAATGCATTTTTTAGAACTTTGGGACTTTGGTTTGATAAGGTTTGTTAGAATGCTGGTGGGTAGGGAGTGATAATCTGTTGGTGTGTGTGACTGTCCAGTCATCGTCCACATCACCTAGGTGAGTCATCTCGCCTTGCGAGAGTCATAGGTCTTAGGAAGTCAAATGACAAGTGTCAGATTCTGTCATAGAATCTGACATTGTCATTTGCGTCAATGCGTCATAGGAGTTACATTCCTTATTTGGAATTGTAACTCCTCTTCTAGTCAACGTCATATGCGTCAGTGGCGTCATTGATTTCTTTCCATGTTTAGGCATGGGGGTTACACAGCACCCCTATTTGTACTTCCTATTTTTCGATCTATGAGTATGAGTAGACCCATTCTTCTTACTTGCAATCTTCTTTCCATTGTTTCGAATCTTGCGTATTGCGTTGGCTTGACGTTACCATCGGAGTGCAACTTCGTTGTGGTGCATCACTTTTCGACATCGGTTCTCGCAAATCCCTCTTTCATGGTATCAGAGCTGGTTTCGATAAACATGCACTCTTCGTTTCTCAGTTGTTTATTACTTCTGGTTTCTTCTCATTTCCTCGTGTGCAAGTTTTTTTCGATTATCATTTTGGAATTATTGCTCACCTCGTATTGAGGTTTCAGCAGTTGCAAGTTAAGGTATTTGGTTGGTTTTCTTATCAGCTGAGATTCATATTTGGATATTTCTAGATCTTTGTGGCTGTTGTTTCTGGGTTATTTCTTGTTGGTTGTGTTCAGATTCAGCTGCAGGGTAAAAGAAGAGCTCGTTTTTTGGAGTGGACCTGTGATTACTGGTTGGAATCGTTGTTTTTTCTTCACCGGTGTATACTCAGACTATTCCGATCTTTTTCCTCATCGTTGTGGTTCCTTGCTGTCTCGAAATTACCTCTGCCTGGTCTCAACGTTTTTTGTGAGCCTGCAAAACCTCTCACGTTTTTGCCCGATCTCTCACGTTTTTGGGAGTCTACTCCCGTTTTTTTGACCCTTGATGCATTCCCCAGCTTCAGTGTTCAACCTTCTATGACTTCCACGCATTTTTAACCTGTTCCAGGCATTTTTTCTATCCTCTAGCTGTTTTTTTCAACTGTCCAAGCATTTTTAACCTGTTCAGGCGTTTTTTCTATCCTCTGGCTGTTTTTTCAACTGTCAGCAGGCGTTTTTGCTCCTTCAGTTATTTTTCAGTGTGCTGTCTCACGTTTTTCCCTGTCCTTAGGCGTTTTCTTTCAGCTGGCTGCATTTTTGCACGCTGTGGACTAGGCGTTTTTGGACTGTTAAGGCATTTTTTTCTGGACTGTAAGGCATTTTTTCCTTCAGCTAAGGCATTTTTGGTACTGTTCTGGCATTTTTCTACAGTGGAACTCAGTTACGCATTTTTCCTGCCTTTCATCCCCACGTGGCTTTCTCAGCTTTGCTGCACCCAGGTAATATCTCTCTAAAAATACGTTTTTTATTCACTTGGCTTAAAGTTAAACGTGGTTGCATTCTTTTTATCTTATCACTCTTCTAAAAAACGTGTTGTTTCATTATTTTTAAAAGGTATAAGGCAAAAACATTACATTTTATTGGCATTGTAAGTCGTTTTTGGCTTGTTTTATTAACCTTCCTTCGAGAAGACGAAGGGTGAGGTCCGGGATTGGCAGGTGGCTAATCCCCCCTCGCAATACAAACAAACCCTATCTCAAATTTCATGCCATTTCCAACGAGCATACATACGACACCTTTTGCATGTGTTTAGGGCACTTTTTTATCCGTTTGCAGGCTTATTGGCTTTTTCCTCATCAGTTGCAGGAATTGGTTTTTGCTATAACTTTTGACTCGTTGCTCAGTTTTGAGCACTTCTTTACTCAAAGTTGCATGTTTTTTCACACTCTAGATGATGGGATCATTATTTTTGTAAACGCACTAATTTTATAAAGTGCCGCATTCTGGGGGGTGTCTTTGTATTGCTTAATTCAGCTCATTTTTTCTTGAGCTTTGTATTCCTTTTTTGTGGACTTGTGAGCACGTCTGCCACAGTCTTACAACAAATGGATTCTTTTGTGCGACATGAGATGCTATTTCTCACAAAGCTCTCTCTTCCCCCTCTTGCTTCTCTCTTTTTGTGCTTGCTTGAAGTGTTGATTTGTTGTGCCCTACGAACCTTGATTATTGTCTCCACCATTGCGCGTTATTACGCTTAATTGCAAAGTGAGTGACAAACTGGTTCTGATGAACATTGTCACATCTGGTTGTAATCAACGCACTAATTATAAAGTGCCAAATTCGGGGGGGTGTAATTTTGTTCTGGGGGGTTGTTATTGTCCTGGGTGTTGTATTACATGCAGACGCATTATCGGCCGAGTCTGACGTCTTGCATTTGTGCATCTTGCACTTTTTGATTCTGCATCATGGAGGGTGCTCTTTCCAGATTTGAGCATCGTAGGATCACCTTACAGCCTCCGCCAATTCTTACTGGGAGAGAGAACTATTCAGCTTGGCATGCTTCTATGGAACATTACTTCGCCTACAAGGGTCTTTCTCACTTCTTGGTTGGGCCTGTTCCTGCACCCACTGATCATCGTCATCTTAATGATTTTCTCAACAATTGCGACCATGTCTTTGGTCACATGATGATGCATGTCTCTACATCTCAATGGGTTCACGTGGCAGACTCAGATCCACCCCACCATGTCTGGAGCATTCTTCAGTCCCTCTATGGAGACCCTTCACATACTGCCGCCGTTGTTGTTGCTGCTGATTCAGTTGTCTCCTCTATTTCTTTCATGTGATGATAGTTCCACTGACATAGGCTTGCTTGGTTCTACTTCTGATGACGAGGATTGTGCATCCAGTTCTGATGTCGAGAGTACTACAGAGGACTCTTCTCCTCTTTCTCTCACTATTCCAGAGAGTGTTGACACTTCCCACATCTCATCAGATATCGAGCAGTCCCCTTCTCAGTCTCATACAGTCATCACACCCGCCTCCTTTCCACTTCCAGTGTGTGAGGCCCATTTCACTCCTCTACCTTCATTGGATGACTCATACCTATCTGACATCGCTCTTCTGTTTGTTGAGCCCCCTCATTGGGATGAGCATCTGCCTGACCTTAGTCGTCTTTTCACAGATTCCACTTGTGATGCTCTACAGGTCCCTTATCCATCTACAGGTGTTTCAGAGGAGTTCATCATCTCTGTTGTTGGGAGTGCCCCTTCTGGGACTCTTGCCACTTCCACTTTTCCAGAGACCTTCATTGATCCACCCTTGCTCGTGGATCCCTTTTCTGTTGTGGGGGATGTTTTAATACTTTCACATCAGTTGGACATCCTTTCTACGGGTGTTCACTCTTCATACTCTGATAGTTCTACACTCGTGACATTACCTTCGGTTCCTTAGCACTCACTTGCTAGACCTATGTCACACTTTCGTGCACCAGACTCAGAGTTCTTCGTGTTGCTGCCTTCAGTTTCCTTTGTGGAGTGGGCAGATTTCTAACACATCTTTTCTGTCCTTCCTTAGTACGGTGCAGATGGCTCTTCTTCAGTCCAGAGGCAGAGGATCTCATCATCGACTATACATATGTTCAGACAGTTGATCAGGTTGCAGACATTTTCACCAAGCCCTTCACTGAGGTGAAGTTTCTTCACTTGCGGTCTCTTCTTGGGGTGATTGCAGCCGCCCATCTTCTTCGGGCTATATAGTCCTCCTTCTTCTCCTCTTCTTCTTTCTAGAAAGATGTTGTTTGTACATGGGCACCTTATCAGGCCTTTAGTTGCCGGGGCCCATTGACACATCTTTCTTAGTTGTCTAGGGGAGTCTTCTTTTTCTGTTCTGGCTTACCTTGACCTCTTCCTTGGCTTCGATGAAGGGGGGGTGTTGGTGTGTGTGACTGTCCAGTCATCATCCACATCACCTAGGTGAGTCATCTCACCTTGCGAGAGTCATAGGTCTTAGGAAGTCAAATGACAAGTGTCAGATTCTGTCATAGAATCTGACATTGTCATTTGCGTCAATGCGTCATAGGAGTTACATTCCTTATTTGGAATTGTAACTCCTCTTCTAGTGGCGTCAATGCGTCAGTCAACGTCATATGCGTCAGTGGCGTCATTGAGTTCTTTCCATGTTTAGGCATGGGGGTTACACAGCACCCCTATTTGTACTTCCTATTTTTCGATCTATGAGTATGAGCAGACCCATTCTTCTTACTTGCAATCTTCTTTCCATTGTTTTGAATCTTGCATATTGCGTTGGCTTGAGGTTACCATCGGAGTGCAACTTCGTTGTGGTGCATCGCTTTTCGACATCGGTTCTCGCGAATCCCTCTTTCAGGTTCCCTTACCCTTTTTGGGGTATTAAGTATAATGTTTAAGAGGCCTATCTAAATATCTGTTACCAATATTCATCTGAAATCCCACTTCTTAAACTAGGTGACATAGGACAACACAACCAACAAATTGCGATACTTTGGCCAAAGATTTTAAACATACTGTTCATGTTTATATTCCTAGATGACATACTTGTCAAATAGAATACGTCCTTCACCCACTTCATTTGTTATCTAGAATGGTCTTCACTGAATTTTATCAATCTACTTATTCAAGGTTTAACCCTAGCCAAGGTTGGCAACATAGTCTAGTGTGGAGGAATGCTCGTGGGGACTAAGGGAACATAGACATGCTCATTTTACCTAAGTCAATTGCATGTGTCTAGTTATCCTAAGTCATCATGAGTTGACCCCGACACTATATCATACCCCTAACTCTACCTAGAGTAGAACTGTGACCAAGTCAGAATATATGTAGATCTAAATGATTAAAATCTGAATGGTGTTACAACATGTCAACTGTAACACAATATCCTCATGAAGATCCAATTTTTCACGAAGGAACTACACTGTATTTGGCATGTGACAACATCTGAATTTTCACCTCATCTGGATGAACATACCTTAGAAAGAAGTTAATGATTTATTAATTTTCTGTATTAAGAGTTAATTGCAGTATCCCTACTGGAAAACTAGGTTAATTAATGATTAAGGTTTTAAGTAATAATTGGAGTTGGTATGTAGATACATTTACCTCCTAAACATTTCATAATTTTTTTATTAATCCATTAACCTTCTAATTTATGTTTCATATAATAGATTCAACATGCATAATAATGATGTTTACTTAATTTATTTGTCCAAGTCTTAGCTTAGTTAAGTTCTAAATCAGTTCTTTTTATATTAGACTTCATTGGGATGAAGTCTAATCCTAAGTGTTTTCTTTTTAATCAATCTTTTCCTGATTAAGGAACTAATCAAGAGAAAGCACACCTTCCACTATCAAAGGATAACATTTGGATTCATTCCCAAAAGGTCTTTAAACAAGTCTATGTTTCATTTCCTAGAAGTTGTCTTCCCTTTTTCTTATAAGGGGTAAATGTTCATTTATAATCCCATAGTATATTATCAGTTATTATCATAGTTTTATTCACCCACAAACATTTGTTTTACTATAGCCATAGTGATCTAGTTGAATATCCATGCAAAAATTTCAACTTTAAACATTGCATATCATTAATGAGGGTAATACATCAAGTACCTTTGACCTCTATTCAATTTAATCCAACCCAAGAGGGTATATTACTGATAGAGAAATTAAATAAATACTAATCACTTACATTCACAGAATACCCAAAAAGATTACACATCAAGTTCAAAAAAGTCCACAAATATTTCATTCATCAAAGGGGATTCATACATAATGAGACCAAACACTTCAGAAATTTCTAATGTCAAACAACAACAACAAATAAATTACAAGTACAACTTTCTTTTCCAACAAATACATTTCAATAATGATCCATATTTCATCATAAAAGATCTACACTCTTTGGTAAGAAAAATTAAAATCCTAAAATGATCTTTTCTCCTTTCATCACTTACGAAGTCCATCTGTAAAATTGCTAGCATGGGTCAGTTAATTGAAATTACCATGATAAACACTAAACATTAAAACGATGTTCTTTTGGCTAACTATTTCATAAAGAGAAATTTGTTGTTATGAAACAGTTTTTGAGCATCACAGAAAGACATAACAAAAGAAATCACCATTCATGAATGAGAGAAAAAAGGTGGTAAACCATATCATAATTAATAATAAAGAACGATATAAAAAACCTCAAGTTTCATAGTATTGTTTTAGATAAAAATAATTAAACAATATTCCATATAAGTACTATTTAATCAAAATCACAAATTTTCTTTCATTTACTATTTTACATGATTCACTTCTCAATTATTCCTATCTAACATGAGAAGATAACTATCCCTAAAATTTCTTAGGAATAGTTTAGCATTAGATTGAATAATAGTATTTCCATGTCAACATTATTATTCACCTAAATTCATCCTAAATCTAAGATGCCAAGGTCAATTCAAAACATAAGAATAAGTTTAGGATGTAATAAACAACATAAATAGGAAACAATTTCTAATTTAAGAATCCTATAACAAAAATTCAAAATTATAATCCAAATTAACTTAAAGTCAAGCACTAAACAGATCTCAACAAAGGGTAAGATCAAATTGGCATGCAGTTGGTACTAAGCACACAATCCCCAAAGAGATACATCAATACCAATGTTTAATTCAAAGAGTATAATGAAGGCGTTTAACAATCAGCTTCATCTCCTTCATCCATTCAAATATGTTTCACCAAAAAAAAAAATTACTCAAAATATTTCCAACCAAAACAACAATCCTTCCAAATAACCTCTTCTTAAGCTAAACTTTCCTATCATAACAATCCTTCCAAATAACCACTGCTTAAGATAAATTGTCCTATCACAACAATCCTTCCAAATAACCTTTGCTTCAGCTAAAATTTCCTATCACAACTGGACTTAATTCTTCAAGCAAGTCCCAGTGAAGGTATTATGAAATAGACCAAACTAGACATCTCTCTCATCAAGATTGAAACATAAGGAAAATCAAAGGAGAGAGATAGAGATATTGTAAACTCAATGTTCTAAGCATGATTAGCTAAGAGCATGATACAAATAAAAACATAAACATGAAATTCCAATCTCTACTGCCCTTAACCAAAATCCCAAAAAGAGGATTAAACATGGATCGAATTGAATGAAAATAATCCCGAAGAAGTAAGAAGAAGTAAGAATGATGAACAACGCTCATATTTTACCCAAAAATAGTAAACGATACGGTATTGGAAGATTCAATATCTGAAGCCAGCAAGTAGTTCATTTCCTCCTAGTTCAGAAAGAAAATAAGGAGATTATTAGGAGGATAAGTCTACAACAAACTTCCACAAACTCAGATGATAGTAAAGAAGATAAGAATGAATAAAAATACCGATAAGCCAAGAGAAGCAATTTCTTTTCAATGGAGATGTTCTTGCCTTAGTCTAAAACTGAAATGAAACCAAATTTGATAGTCCATGGACCAGAAGTTGGTTAACATAAAATAACCTCCTAAAGACAAGTAGATTTCATGAAGTTAAAGATGAAAATAAACTCATTACACAGAACATTAATGCCCAAGAGAGGTTTCTATTCTTAGCATCAAATTCCTACATTCAGAGGTTATACCAGACCCCATGGAAATAAAAGAGAAACAAAGTAATACATACTCCTTACGGCCTTCTAAAAAGAAATCAGGTCTTGAAAACAATTGTACATTTCCAATGAAGCAAAATAAGTATACCTTTATAGGATTAAACACACAACCAAATGAATTAACAAGTCCAAAAAAAAATTCACCTAAACCCCAAAGTCAAAGGTCTACAACTAGAAGCAACACAATAATACTTAGATTCAAAAATTATTGAAGAGATCCTTTCTCCTGAAGAATAAAGAAAGGTTCAATAAAATCCAAGGTATAATAAAATAGTGTATTACCTATAGTTTTCTAACATATAGGAAAACAAAGTTATGTTAAGCAAAGTTCCACAGTTTTAATGCAACCTAAGCTTCCTACTAAACTCAAGCAAACCAAACAAGGTTGAATTCATTTCAAACAAGATCTATTACATTTTTGACTTCATCTCAAGCTTGTGCTAAAATATTCAAGCATAATCCAATAGACCAAATCAAGAAAAATAAGACCCAGATCATTATTTCAATAGGGTCGATAAACATATGTAAAAAAAATCACAAAATCATGAGCAGAGAGATAATATCAACTAAGAAAATCTAGATTTTTTCTAAGAGAAGAGTTCTTTTAATGAAGTCAATTATGTAAAATCAAAACAACTTAATGGTTAGGGCCTATCATGCCTGATAGAGCTTCTCCTTCACTGATTGCAGAAGATTTCCAAGCAGCACTTCAACAACCTCTTCTTCTTCTCCAAGAAATGTCAACCTACTTCTAATACTTTATCCTCTTCCTATAGCTTTTACAGAGTCCAAAAATAGCTCAATGTAATGCAAAAATAACCAATCAAGTAAGATTTCAACTGGAGATTCGACAAACATAAAAACATCATGCAGATCTCGAGCTTGAGAATGAACCAAAAGATCAAAACAACCATGCAAAACCCCTCATGTATTTTCTTGGGCTGTTTTTCCAAGTTTGAAAACATTAAATGCAAAGGACTGTCAGTTCCCTCCACTTTCCACACCACCGCCATCTCCACATTTAGCAGTGTTTACTTTTAAATTTTTACATGCAACTGAACTCAATGGAAATGCCAGCGCAACCTCCCCTATCTTTTCCCAAATGCCCATGCCAAATTTGGTGGAGCAATAGATAACAAAGAATTAAATCCCATTTAATGTTTTTAAACTGATGCCACCGACCACCCTTTGTCTATGTTGTTCCACACATCCCCTTTAGGTTGGCCATACCTTAATTTAGGTTACAATAGTTTAGGAAAACAACTTAGTTCCATAGATAGGTCCATGGTATAAGTCTAGCTCCTTTCTTATCCCTTTTCCTTCCCAATTAGCATAATTCACAAAATCTTAGGTTAGGTTCACCCCCTAAGATAGAGTCATTAGTTTTGAAACTTATTGAAATTAGGTCTAAAGCCCTCTAATGACATATCATCCTTAAAATAATAGAAAAGAGGAATCAAAATCGTTATTGGTCATTTATTAAGTATGAAGCAGAGACCTATGAAGAGGGTCATTTATAGCCCTCACATAATCCAAATCAGAAATTCATCCATTTTTCCAAATTAGACATCTTGTCAAATAAACATGTGAATTAGAAGCATGTCTTGGATAAATGGAATTGATCCAAGGTAATGTTGCTTGATTCCTCTAAAATTATGAAAACTGAAACTGAAATTCATAAGCTCGAGTAGTTAATATATCCTACATAACAGAGATCAATTGCTTCATTTTTAATTGAGCAATAATATGACATAATGTACATGTTCAATAGATGAATCATTTTCTACTACAAAAATGATTTCCAAAGTCATAAGAGTACATCGTCTTAAGACAAAATCACCTGTCAACGTTTGTATCTTTTTAAATTAGAAATCATCATAGGTACTAGTCATGTTTGGAGGCATTACATACCTCCCTCCTAAAAAGAATCATCCTCCCAATGATTAACTTAGTCAAAAATAAATTCAATCAAGATATAATTCTTTCCTTCGTATTTTCATAATAGAACCAAATTTGAGAAATTCAAATTTTCATAATTATACAACATTAAAATAGTTGTTTCAGTACTAAAGAATTTATTTTCTATCTGAAACTGATATATTTATTGATATAAAAAGAATAAAATCTTAATGTTTTATCAATCCATAGAATCAATTCTATTTAAACAAATATGGAAAAACAACTTTCATGTCTTCTATTTTTTCCTAGGTTGCACTTTCTTCGTTAAACTAGTCCCATTGGACCTTACATTGACTTATTTCATGCTTTCTTAAGTGAAACTGGTGAGTTTCCAGCACTCATATGGGTTTAACCACAATTATTCCTGGGTCTTAGACCTGCAAGGAATTCCAATTTAACACATGTGATAAATCTGAAACATATTTCTTAAGCAAAGAAATATGGAAAACATCATGCATTCATGATAAAGTAGGAGGTAAAGCTTAACGATAAGCTACAGGGTTGATTGGTTCAACAATTTTAAAGAGTCCCACATAGTGAGGTGATAACTTGGATGCCTTGCCAAAAGTTATAGAACTATTTTTTTGGTTTAACCCGCAAAAAGACCTTCTCACCAAGTTCAAATTTCTTGTCAACCCTTTTTAAGTCTGCATAACTCTTTTTCCTATCTGCTACTTCCTTCAAAATTTCACGAATCATTTTAACTTGTTGTTCCATTTCCATAAGGATTTCAAGTCCAATTACCTCTTTGTCATCAATGTTATCCCAACTAACTAGAGTTCTACGTTTCCTTCTATATAATGCTTAGAAAGGTTCCATTCACAAAGAGGGGTGATACATGTTGTTATAATCAAATTCAACTAATGAGAGGTACTCTTCCCATTTGTACTACTGATCTATGCAATACATTCGTGACATACATTCCAAAAATTGGTTAGCTCTTTCAGTCTGCCCATTCGTTTTCAAATGGTATGTGGAACTAAAATTCAGTCGAGTCCCTCAGGCTATATTGAGTGTTTTCCAAAATCTAGATGCCATTCTTGGATCTCTATCCAATATGTATAATCTGAAAATTTCATGCACAATATTTTTGTTAAAATAGGTGAATCATCCTTAAGATTACCAACAATAAAATGTGCCACTTTTGTTAGTTTACCCACCACATATAAAATAATATCATGTTTATTTCTTTACATAGGAAACCCTTGAACAAAATCTTTGCTAATTACTTGCCATTTATACTACGGTATGTTGTGATGGTACAGTAAACCAATTGGATGCATATGTTCATCTTTAACACACTAGAATTCTAAGCAGTGTGTCACAAAATCAATCACGTCCTTTCATTCCTTTCTAGAAATATTGTTGTTTTATGTCAGTAAGCATTTTCATAATGCCAGGATTTCCAGAAAAAAGGTGAATTATGAAATTCAGTCAACAATTTCTTTCTTAATTCATTTAACGAAGGTATATATACTCTATTTTCAAACCTCAAGATTCCTTCGCCATCAAAGTGAAAACCTTTATATCTCACATCATTTGGATCTACAGCAAGTGTTGTTTTTACTTTCTCAAATAAGAATTCGATTTCAAAACACTTTTTACTTCATCCTTAAACTGAGTTCTCAATGATATAAGAGAAGAAATATGTTTCCTACAACTTAGTGCATCTTCCACTCAATTTTCCTTGCCTTTTACGTAACTTATGTCAAAAACATACATATTTAGCTAAGTGAAAATATACTTTAGTCCAAGATGATCAGTTTTTAGTTTAAAAGGTCTACCAAGAAGATAATGCCTCCATACTTGAAGTGCATGAATAATGGCAGCAAACTCTAAGTCATGGGGAGCATAGTTCAGTTCATGTAACTTGAGTTTTCTACTTTCATAAGCTATAATGTGCTCATTTTGTAAAAAAATACCTCCAAGACCTTCCCTAGATGCATCTGTTATTACAATAAAGTCTCCATTAGGATCAGGTACAGCCAAAATAGGCGCAAATGTTAACTGATCCTATAGAGTCTTAAATGCAGATTCACATTTTTTATTCTATACAAATTTCTTATCTTTCTTCTACAATAAATTTATTGGTGCAGTGACCTTAGAAAAGTCTTTTAAAAACTTCCTATATTAACCAATAAGACCCATGAAGCTTCTAACTTCATGTACATTCTTAGGTACAGACCACTCAATTATTGCAAATTTTTTTTAGGGATATACAACTATTCCATCCTTACTTATGACATGTCCCAAATAGTGCACTTTCGTCTCGTAGAAAGAACATTTGGACAACTTACCATATAACCTTCTCTTTCTTAAGATTTCCATAACTATCTTCAAATTCTCATGATGCTCATAAATTCTTTTAGAATATATAAGAATATCATCCAAGAATACAAGCACAAATTTTTCCAAGTATTCTTGAAAAATATTATTCATTACATTCATAAAGGCTGGAAGTGCATTCGTTAAACCAAATGGTAAAATTATGAATTCATAATGTCTGTACCTTATTCTAAAAGTTTTTTTATGAATATCTTCATCGTTAATTCTTAACTGATGATATCCAAATCAAAGATCTATCTTAGAATACACTTATGCACCACACATCTGATCAAACATATCATCAATTCTAGGAAGTGGATATTTGTTTTTAATAGTTTCTGTGTTTAACATCCTATAATCAATGCACAATCTAAGTGTTCCATGCTTTTTTTTCACAAAAATTACCGGTGCTCCCCAAGGTGAGACACTTGGTCTTATCAAACCTTTAGACAATAGTTCTTGCAACTGTTCTTTAATCTCTACCAATTTAATGGTAGTCATTTGATATGGTGCCTTAGAAATAGGTTTGGTTCCAGGCTTGATCTCAATCATGAAATCAAACTCCTATTTGGGTGGAAGACCAGGTAACTCTTCCAAAAACACATCACTAAAATTTCGTAACAATGGGTATCTTTCCAAGAAGTAACTACTTTCATCAGTCATTTCAAAAGTTTTTATTGCATACAAAGTACAGTCTTTGTTATTAGCCTTTTTAAGTTGCATAGCTGACAATTTCCTAACTGAAATCTCACATTTTATCCCCTCAATGTATGTTGTTTTCTGCAGGTAATCTAGACAACTAATATGTTTTTCAAAACAATCAACCTTTGCCTTATGTTCAGCTAGCCAATTAACACCTATGATTACATCTTAAGACCCCAAAGGAGCAACATAAAGATCAACTTCAATGGAAAAACTAGGAAATTCAATGACTGCTCCAAAAAGACACATACTAACTGTGTGGACATCATTATTTCCATAATATATAGCCAATGATTTATCCATTTTTCCAACTTTTATTTTTAGTTTTGAAGTTAATTTAGTAGAAATAAATCATTCAGTAGCTCCAGTATCAAAAATTATAGTTACAGGTATACTAAATAACTTACCTGGCACTTCCATAGGCATAACTTTCTTTTCAGCTTGTTTGTCAGCTACCGCAACATGTATCTTATGTTGCTGATTGTGGTCATCCTTCCTCAAAGGACACTGATTTGTGTAATGATCCTTTCCACAATTGTAACATCCTCCTACGGGTCCTTTCTTAGGCTCAAATTTATTTCCAGCCTTAAAGTTATCATTCTGACCCCCATAGGACTTATGTCCGTTATTATTATTCTTGATAAAGTTGTTTTGTACATTATCAGCATGTTTATTTGCTATCATTTTCTTGCTATTATGAGAAAAAAAAATATTTTTCATGCCAAAATTCTTCCATGGTCCCTTTTTGGGTGCAAGGGATGAAGAAGAATTTAGAACTTTCTTTCTGATGTCCTCCTTATGGGCAGAGATCACTTTCAATTTTTGCTCCTGCCTTATGGATTTTTTAACAACCCCTTCCATGGTGGTTGGGCCGTGAACATCCACTTCACCACATATAATGGGATTTAATCCCATAATAGATTTTTGTATCCTGAAATTCTTTTCATTTTGCTACTAAGGTACGTACTTAAGGAGCTTAGTAAACCTCTCCCAGTACTCTGTTACAGTTAACTTTCCTTGAGCTAAGTTCTGAAATTCAGTCATTTTCTGATCATAGTAAAGTTTTGGCAGCCATCGTTGCCTAAAATAACTTTTAAATTCATCCCAAGTGATGTTTGTTTCATCAATTCTTAACTTAGCCTTACGGTTGTCCCACCAAGAAGATGCCTCATGGGAAAGCTGAGAAGCTCCCCATATTGCTTTTGTTTCCTCAGAGAAGTTCCTTATTGCAAAGTATTTCTCTATTTCCCTGAGCTAGTTCTTAGCTCCATCTCCTAGTGTAGTGCCATAAAACTTCGGTGGACTTATCCTTTTAATGTAATTAGTGAGTTCTGCTACCAATCTTGCATTTTTATTCTTAGGCTAATTAGGTGCATTAGCATTAGCATTAACATTGGTTACATTATTGTTATCAATACACATTTTGAGAGTGTCAACCTAGGATCAATTGGTTACATATGATGGTGACCACGAACATATTATTCAGATTATTTTTGAGATGTTTGACATAGGGGACATAACTCACCGAGGTATATTAGTTGGCAATACCAGATGTTTCACTGACCGCCAGCTTGCGCGGGTTCTAGTATATTTAATGGCTCTTGTCAGTGGCATATTACTACTTGACAGGACTGTGATCAAATTTTTGTGGGCTTGATTGGAGTTATACATTGTCTTATCAGCGGAGAGGTTTATTTCTTGGGGCAGTGCTTACTAGTCTATTTGTATTAAGATTTATAGTTGATAGCATACTGCGGTCAGAAGATCATGGGTCCAGCGACATTACTTCATATATGGAACTGGGATCATATCACCATAGGGAATCCAATAAGAGTGTTACGATCCAGGGATCTTAGTGAGCCATCCATTATGGGCTAGGTACCAGTTGGGGAGGACATACGTGGGCACACTAGAGACATACCTTACTATAGGTGGGCCTTTGATGAGATTCATCTTCGCATAATTATATGGAGGCCATATATATTTTTTCAATGGCCTGAGGATGAGGTAGAGCTTAGCACAACAGGGTTTGATCATTTTTATCATTGGGATCAGGTACCATATCAATGAATGGTACTGAGTGGGAAGAAGACAACGACACTTTGGCCTCATCCAGGGATTCCTAGAGATGAGATGTGGTATAGGTATTGATCCAGAGATACTTTTGATATTGGGCCTTAGATTAGGTTACAAAGATCACAAGACATCTTCTCGTAGGTGGTCCCATAGCCTTGGGTCTAGCGGCCACAAATAGTGAATCCAAGGGAGACCCGAGATTATCCAACATGGTAGGCGATAGTGTTGCTGAGGTGACTCACTGATTAACTAAAAATAGGTAAAATGTAGATAGCTATGAATAGTTGATCTAAATAGAAACTAAATGCTATATTGGAATGTAAGAATTGGGTTTTTATATTTATAATATGTATCAAAGTAAAAAGTAAATAGAAGGATATGTTACTAACCTGTAAATAACTTACATCAATGTGTGCTAGACTGTAGAAGACTTGTGTGCCGACTAGGAAGGCTATGACTTAATGGCCTCATGAAGGGAAGAAGTTGACTATTTGACTATATTGAGGCACCTGGAGTGGTATTGGGGTGCCATGGGGTACCCTAGTCTATGCTCTAGGCACTACAGACTATGAAAATACGCAAAAATTGAAACTAGTAGTCTCACATTATCTCTGTGTTATCTTCTCTCTTGTCATATATGTTTCGCAATAACGTCTCCTATGTCGACGTAGCTCTTGTATGAAGATCTACCTAAAAAACCCTATCCAAAGCATCAAATCCCTAACAAATAAAAATGCATATGAATAGGTCACACTAACCTCAACTGCCAAACTAGTGGTCTTATGAGTGAGCACTACACTACATTTAGGACCTAATGTAGTTCTATGTGTGTGTGTGTAATTTTGTGCCTAGGATGCCCCAGCACTAATGATGCAGTAGTAGGGGGAAATAAATAGATGTAAATTGCAAAATGGTGGATGGAATGGAAAAAATACAACCCTTTGCCCCTATGATTGTGTGATGCAAATGTAAAAGAATCCCAAATGTAGTCCCTTGCCTTATTAGATAGCTGCCCTTGATGAGTGAGATGTCTGCCCATAATGTAGTGAGTATGTTAGGTTTATATAGGGATCTCTTGTTCAAATTTCAACTCTAGTGACCTGAAACTATAGACTATGACCTAGGGGAATACACGGGGTAATTGTTACCGACCTCAAATAAATAAATTAAGACCACAAATTACGATAACACGGGCACCTAAAATCATAGACTAGGGCACCCTAGTGCAAACCTAGGCACCCAGTATAGACCTAAAGATGACGATTGAATAAATTACAACATCTAAGACACCCTGAAAGATTGCCAAAATTACAGAGACAATTTACGACTAAACTAGACAAAACACAATGATGCCTAACTGATAGTAACACCTAGAAATGGGTCACTAGTGAATACTTTTATTACGTAATATCCATATATAAATTAACATAACCAAAGGTATAAATGTAATAATAAGTGTGTGATTCTATGATTACATTTTCCCCCACTTTATGTTGGTGAGCTAAAATCTTGATAACATAAAGTAGATAGAGATGCATAAATAGAAAATGCATGAAGCACGACAAAGTCTCTAGCATCATTGGTAGATGTGTAGTATAAGCGTACTAATAAAACTATAGATCTTCATGTTCAAAAATGGCTAAGTCCTGAATGTTGATCCATTAACCTAAATGTGTAAGTTTTGTCACTATGAAGTGTGGGGAAGTAAACCTAATGATTCCCACAGGACTTCTTGTGCATGATTTTTGAACAAGGTTTAATGATCAATAGGTGGGTAGGGAAAAGTAGATCATTTTCAACAAAACACTTTGTCCTAACTATGCCCCTAAATCAACTCACGTGAGTGTCCTACCATCTAAAGGAAAAGTGTAGGGAGTACAAGTGGTATGTAGTATTCAATATAATGTCTGATCCTCAAGATCTAGCCGCTACAGATCCTTCTATAGCATCTAGTGGTGATTTTGGATCCAAATGATTTACATGAACTAGTCTGACCCAGAGAGTGATACCCATGGGGAAGGTTCTCTTTCACAGAGGAACCCACCTCACATAGGTGTCCATTACCCATGTAGAGGATTCCAAGTTAGGCCTATATAAGTTCACTCGATAGAGGAGTGGGACCTCACCTATTCCAAGTTAGGTCATAGAAGGAACACAGCCTGAACAAGTGGCTTCTACCCAGTAGGGTACCCAGAATTGACCTATGGAATATACCCATAGAGGATCCCCAAGTTAGGTCATCCTCTCTACCTATACAGAAGTGGTACATTAACTTTAAGTTTTCATCTAGGATACAACCTTAGGTCCATGAATGACAATTTGATCTGAGCTCTTCTGATTAATGATTTGTTTTGGAAAGGTTTCAAGGAGATTTTTCACTAATTACCCACTAAGTCAGAGGCTAACACCTTGTGTCTTGTGAGCCTCAGAGTTCTTATGGTGTAACATTCCCATTTTAAGACTTTAGAAACAAGGGAACTTTTTTTTTTAATAATGTTCTTTGTTCCAAATAATCATAGTTTAGAACACACATACCAATCCAAACAATTTCACAACAAGAAACCATATGCAGCTGTAAATGACTCGATGGAACACCGATCTCTCATTCCATGACTTGATATTATATCGATCTCTCATGTTAACTTAATGATTTTATAAAGGTATACTTGGTTCTCTTACCCTTTTCAGGGTATTAAGTGTTCTGTTTAAGAGGCCTATCTAAATATTTGTTACCAATATTCATCTGAAATCCCGCTTCTTAAACTAGGTGACATAGGACAACGCAACCAACAACTTGCGATACTTTGGCCAAAGATTTTAAACATACTGTTCATGTTTATATTCCTAGATGGCATACTCGTCAAATAGAATAAATCCTTCACCCCACTTCATCTATTATCTAGAATGGTCTTCACTAACTTTTGTCAGTCCACTTGTTCAAGGTTTAACCCTATCCAAGGTTAGCAACATAGTCTAGTGTGGAGGACTGATCACAGTGACTAAGGGTACATAGACATACTCAATTGACCTAAGTTGATTGCATGGTTCTAGTTATCCTAAGTCATCGTGAGTTGACCCCAACACTAGATCATACCCCTAACTCTACCTAGGGAAGAACTGTGACCAAGCCATAATTTATGTAGATTTAGATGATTAAACTCTGAAGGGTGTTATAACATGTCAACTGTAACACAATATCCTCATGAAGATCCAATTCTTCACGAAGGCACTCTACTACAGTTGGTGTGTGCCAACATCTCACTGAGTTCACCTTAACTGGATGAACATACCTTAAAAATAAGTTAATGATTTTATAATTTTCCATATCAAGGGTTAATTCCAGTAACCCCACTGAACAACTAGGTTCATTAACCATTAGGGTTTCAAGGAAAAAATGCAATTGGAGTTGGTATGTAGATACATCTACCTCCTAACCATTTCATAAGTTTTGTTTTTAATCCATTAACATTCTAATTTATGTTTCATATAACATATTCAACATACATAACAGTGATGTTTACTTAATTTATTTGTCCAAGTCTTATCTTACTTAAGTTCTAAATCAGTTCTTTTTATATTAGACTTCATTGGGATGAAGTATAATCCTAATTATTTTATTATTAATCAATAATGTTCTGATTAAGGAACTAATCAAGAGGAAGCACACCTTCCACTATCAAAGGATAACATTTGGATTCATTCCCAAAAGGTCTTTAAAAAAGTCTATGTTTCATTTCCTGGAAGTTGTCTTCCCTTTTTCTTATAAGGGGTAAATGTTCATTTATAATCCCGTAGTATATTATTAGTTATTATCATAGTTTTATTCACCCACAAGCATTTGTTTTAATATAGCCATAGTGATCTAGTTGAATATCCATGCACAAATGTCAACTTTAAAAGTTGCATTTCATTAATGAGGGTAGTACATCTAGTACATTTTACATCTATTCAATTTAATCCAACCCAAGAGGGTATATTATTGATAGAGAAATTAAAGAAATAGTAATCATTTCCATTCACAGAATACCCAAAATGATTACACATCAAGTTCAAACAAATCCACAAATATTTCATTCATACAAGGGGATTAATACATGATAAGACCAAACACTTCAGACATTTCTAATGTCAAACAATGACAACAAATCAATTACAAGTACAACTTTCTTTTCCAAAAAATACATTTCAATAATGATCGATATTTCATCATAAAATATCTAGGATCGTTGGTAGGAAAAAGTAACATCCTAAAGGTATCTTTTCTCCTTTCATCACTTATGAAGTCCATCTACAAAATTTCTAGCATGGGTCAGTTTGTTTAACTTAGAATGATAAGCACTAAACATTAAAACAATGTGCTTTTAGCTAACTGTTTCATAAAGAGAACTATGTTGTTATGAAATAGTTTTTGAGCATCACATAAAGACATAACAAAAAAAATCACCATTCACAAATGAGAGAGAGAGAGAGAGAGAAAAGGTGGTAAACCATATCATAATTAAGAATAAAGCACGATATAAACACAACCTCAACTTTCATATTATTGTTTTACATAAAAAGAATTAAACAGTATTCCATATAAGTACTATTTAATCAAAATCACAATTTTTCTTTCATATACTATTTTACATGATTCACTGCTCAATTATTCATATCTAACATGAGAAGATAACTATCCCTACAATTTCTTAGGAATAGTTCAGCATTAGATTGAACAATAGTATTTCCATCTAAACATTTTTATTCACCTAAATTCATCGTAAATCTGAGATGCCAAGATCAATTCAAAACATAGGAATATGTTTAGGATGGAACAAACAACATAAATAGGAAAAACTTTCTAATTTAAGAATCCTATAACTAAAATTCAAAATTATAATCCAAATTAAGTTAAAGTCCAACACTAAAAATATCTCAACAAAGGGTAAGATCAAATTGGCATGCAATTAGTACTAAGCACACAATCCTCAAAGAGATACATCAATACCAATGTTTAAGACAAAGAGTAGAATGAAGGAATTTAACAATCAGATTCATCTCCTTCATCCATTCAAATATTTTTCACCAAACAAAAGAACTTACTCAAAATATTTCCAACCAAAACAACAATCTTTCCAAATAACCTATGCTTCAGCTAAACTGTCTTATCACACCAATCCTTTCAAATAACCTCTGCTTTAGCTAAAATGTCCTATCACAACTGGAATTAATTCTTCAAGCAAGTTCCAGTGAAGGTACTATGAAATAGACCAAACTGGACAGCTGCCTCATCAATATTGAAACAGAAGGAAAATCAAAGGAGAGAGAGATATTATATACTCAACGTTCTAAGCATGATTAGTTAAGAGCACGATACAAATAAAAACATAAACAAGAAAGTCCAATCTCTACTTCCCTTTACCGAAATCCCAAAAAGAGGATTAAATAGGGATGGAATTGAATGAAAACAGTCCCGAAGAAGTAAGAATGATGAACAACGTTCATATTTTACCCAACAATAGTAAACGATACGGTATTGGAAGATTTAATATCTAAAGCCAGCAAGTAGTTCATTTTCTCCTAGTTCAGAAAGAAAATAAGGATATTATTAGGAGGATAAGTCTACAACAAACTTCCACAAACTCAAATGATAGTAAAGAAGATAAGAATGAATAAAAATACTCATAAGCCAAGAGAAGGAATTTATTTTCAACGGAGTTGTTCTTGCCTTAGTCTAAAACTGAACTGAAACCAAGTTTGATAGTCCATGGACCAGAAGCAGGTTAACATAAAATAACCTTCTAAAGACAAGTAGATTTCATGAAGTTAAAGATGACAACCAACTCATTACATAAATCATTAATGCCCTAGAGAGGTTTCTATTCTTAGCATCATATGCCTACATTCAGAGGTTATACCAGACCCCACGGAAATAGAAGAGAAACAACGTAATACATACTCCTTAGGGACTTCTAAAAAGAAATGAGATCTTGAAAATGACTGTACATTTCCAACGAAGTAAAAAAAGTATACCCTTATAGGCTTAAACACACAAACAAATGAATTAACAAGTCCATTGAGTGATAAACTATTTGCTAAGAAAACTCTAAACATTTTTCCCCCTAAACCCCAAAGTCAGAGGTCTGCAACTAGAAGCAACACAATAATACCCAGATTTGAATATTGAAGAGATCCTTTCTCTTAAAGAATCAAGAAAGGTTTGATTAAAGACAAGGTATAATAAAATAGTTTATTACCTGCATTTTTCTAACATACAGGAAAACATAGTTATGTTAAGGCAAGTTCCATAGTTTTAATGCAACCCAAGCTTCCTACTCAACTCAAGTAGACCAAATGAGGTTGCATTCATTTCAAACAAGATCTATTACATTTTTCAATTCATCTCAAGCTCGTGCTGAAATTTTAAAGCATAATCTAGTAGACCAAATCAAGAAAAACGAGACCCAGATTATTATTTCAACATGGTTGATAAGCATACGTAAAAACAACCAAAAAATCACAAGAAGATATATCATATCAACTAAAAAAATACAATTTTTTTCCAAGAGTAGAGTTCTTTTAATGAAGTCAATTAACTAAAAGCAAAACAAGTTAATGGGTAGGGCCTATCATGCCTAATAGATCTTCTCCTTCACTGATTGTAGAATATTTCCAAGTAGCTCTTCACCAACCTCTTTTTCTTCTCCAAGCAACATCAACCTACTTCCAATAATTTATCCTCTTCTTATAAATTTTACGGAGTCCAAAAATATCTCAATGTAATGTAAAAATAACCAATCAAGTTAGAGTTGAACTGGAAATTTGACGAACAGAAAAACATCATATAGAGCTCGAGCTCGATAATGAACCAAAATATCAAAACAACCATGCAAAACCCCTCATGCATTTTCTTAGGATTTTTTTTCCATGTTCTAAAACATTAAATACAAAGGACTGTCAATTCCCTCCACTTTCCATGTCATCGCCATCTCCACATTTAGTAGTGTTACTTTTAAATTTTTTCATGCAACTGAACTCGGTGGAGATGCCAGCGCAACCTCCCCTATCTTTTCCCAAATGCCCATGCCAAATTTGGCGGGGTAGGAGATAATAATGAATTAAATCACATTTAATATTTTTAAACTAATGCCACTAACCACCCTTTGTCCATGTCATTCCACACATCCTCTTTAGGTTGGCCATACCTTAAGTTAGGTTACATTAGTTTAGGAAAACAACTTAGGTCCATAGATAGGTCCATGGTATAAGTTTAGGTCACTCCTTATCCTTTTTCCTTCCCAATTAGCATAAGTCATAAAATATTAGGTTAGGTTCAACCCCTAAGATAGATTCATTAGTTTTGAAACTTATTTAAATTAGGTCCAAATACCTCTAATGACATATCATCCTTAAAATAATGGAAAAGAGGAATCAAAATCATTATTGGTCATTTATTAAGTATGAAGCAGAGACCTATAAAGAGGGTCATTTATAGCCCTCACATAATCCATATTAGAACTTCATCCATTTGTCCAAATCGGACATCATGTCAACTAAACATGTGAATTAGAAGCATCCCTTGGATCAATGGAATTGATCCAAGGTAATGTTGTTTTATTCCTCTAAAATTATAAAAACTGAAACTCAAATTCATAATCTCATGTATTGAATTTATCATGCATAATAGAGATGAATTACTTCATTTTTAATTGAGAAATAATATGATAGAATGTACCTATTCAATATATGAATCATTTTCTACTATAAACACGATTTCCAAAGTCATAATAGTACACCATCTTAAGAAAAAATCACCTGTTAACATTTGTATCTTTTTAAAGTATAAATAATCATAGGGATGTTTGGGGGAATTATAAGAAATGGATAAGACTTCACGTAAAATGATTTTTAGTCACTTGTTTCCCTTAAGTTAGTCCATTAGGGGGAATTGACAAGTTACAATATGTGAAGGTGTTTGAATGATTGTTACCCCCAGGTTAGGTCATTAGGGTAGATTAATGGTGAAATGTCATGGTATAAATTATGAGGTGTTGGATTCATGATATTGGGATGTGTGGTGACATAAGGGGGATTATAGGGGACCCCCAATGATATGCCCCCACTTTTTACGAAAGAGGAAGTGGTGAGCGGAACAGACTTTAAGCCAAAAGTAATGACAAGAGGTTAAAACATGATTGTAAGCAATAGAAAATAGCAGTAAGGTGTATAATGCATGAAAAACATATGTAATATGGTGGTAGGTGGAATTCTAAAAAGAATGTTGTAAATGGGGTACAAATTGGAGAAAAAAATCTCAAGATATGACTAACATGTTGTAATGTGTATTAGTTGTGGTAGTAAGTGCGAAAGGTATACAATAGTAAAGGTGGCAATTGTAATGTGATTATAAATAGTAAAGTGAAAAGGTAACTTATCACTTCATTTGTTTATGGCACGAGTGTATATAGAGTGAGTAATGATGCCTCAAGTGATACCATTATGTCTGACCCGGTTTGAGAGAGTAACGACCATAATAGCATCACGTACTACTGCAGAGTTGGTAAGTACATTATTTTTGCTTAAATGTAGGGTGTAATAGGTTGCTTAGTTGATTTTTTGTAAATTTGAGGCTTTAAACTTTATCGGTGTTTGGGGACCTAGAAAAGAGCGGTGAGGGCACTAGTGAATCTTGCGATTGGAGCACCTAGATCCTGGTGCTAATGTTCTGCTCTGGGGCTCCCCGGTCCTATTGTTGGGCACCCTAGTCTAGAAAGTTTTGATTTTGTGCATACTGTTATGGAATGTGTTTCTAACATGTTGGGTAATTTTTTTATCATATAAATTGTTTTAATTTTTGTGTTTTTTATTTTTTTGTGTTGTGCAAAGGGATATCCACTCGAGGGAGTTCTGAAGTGGTCGACACTTGAGTACACTACTAGGATTAGGTTTTTGATGATGAGTGGGATGTGTTGGACCGTGCTGGCCTATGGTATATAGCACAGATGGGGGATGTGCCCCATAATATTCCCATGTTGACCGCATTGTGTGAGAGGTGGTGTGTAGACACATGCACATTTTGGTTTTGCCAACGAGAGAGATGATAATGACATTAGAGGATGTATATTGCATACTGGGGTTACTATTGGCTAGGGAGAGAGTACACGTGATGGCAGTAGTGGATATGGAGTGGCAGATGTGCTTGGCTAGATGATATTTTGCAGGGGCCTAGGTTCATATGGAGGCCCATATAATTTTGGATGTGATAATTCAATCAAGCATTCCACGTTTATGGAAGTTCATCACAGTGGTGATAACATCTTATATAGTAGTGGAGGGAGGGGGTGTCGGAATCTTGTATAAGATGCATGACATATGTCAGTGGATAGAGGAGGATGGGATGAGATATGTGTGGGCATGGTGTGTGTTGGCCCACATGTACAGGGACTCATATCGGTTCATGCACGATGAGCATGGTGGGGGTATAGGGGCCACCACACTGCTATATATACAGGAATATGAGCATATAGCCATATTGAGACCAGTAACAGGGCCATGAGGGGAGTGGGATCAGCCAAAGATATTTTCTTGATGTTGGGTGGATATTCATGGTAGGAAGATGGACACAGATAGCTTCAGGGAACTAATAGACAGGATGGGACCCAATTTGGTGACATGGAGGCCATATCGTGATTATGGGGGATGGCTCAAGGATGTGATAGAGTTGCAATGTATTCGGAGGACCATGTGGTTAGAGGACCACTTTCCAAGTGTAGCAGAGATTTTTCAGGTGGAGAGAGTATCATGGTAGTTTGGGATGGCACAGGATGTGCCCCTAGAGCCATATATATGGTTACGAGTTGTCAGATCCCCTAGGAGGGTGGGTGAGGCTAGGGCCCACAGTGGAGTAGTTGATACCACTAGCCTTAGATGTGGTAGACCCAATGATAGTGGTTATGGATGGTGATGATGTGGGGTGCATGGAGGATTATCGAGCATGGTGGGAAGCACATCGGTGGGTGTTGCTATACCCAGTATTTATGGGTGCTATGGAGTTACCAGTAGGAGGAGTGGGTGAGGGAGGTGTCCCTAACCCTGTAGTGGCAGCCAGGACAGATCATAAGTATTTTTGTATGATTAAATTTGTGGTTAGTAAATTGTTGATGTGGGTTTTTACATTTTTGGCTAACATGAGGTTTATGTGATGTATGTAGGAGATGCCTATTGTTCATTGATAGTAGACACATCGATCCGCACATTGACGTGGAATGTGCCTAGCGATATATTATGTGGAGGGATACTAGAGCGCATGGATGACATTGTGGGTGAGCATGCCCATTTGTTTGAGCCAGTGGCCATAACAACGGACATGTATGGTGTTTCTTAGTGAGAGGGATGAGTCATGTGAGGAGACTCAATGCACCTGAGAAGTATAGGTGGTGGTCCCCTGACCCAGGACATGTTTGTCTGATATGTAGATTTTTAGTGTCAGTTCTCATAGCACAACATGGATATTGATATGTTACGCAGACATGTGGAGAAGTTTTAGGGCCACAAAATGTAGCATTTTGTTGGTGGTGAGGCATCTAGTTCTAGGGATCTCATAGTACATGAGAGCAATAGTGATGATGAGGTTTGATAGTGATGATTATATATGATGTAGGGGTCATTTCCCCCCAGTGATGAAACATGTTTTTTGATGATGATCATATGAACACTATATGTATGGACACCTATTTTTGATATATATGAGATTGATATTTGTGTATGTGTTGCTATTGTGATGTAATGAATATGGTATGTTGTTATGGTTGATTATTCCTAGCATGTGTATTGTATCGTATGTGATGAATATAAATATGATGATGATGTTAGTAAGTGGTAGATAAAATATGTATGGTGAATGATGTGTAGATAACTAATGCAATGTGATGAAATATTGGATGAATAAAATATGTAGTGTGTAGGTAATGAAATGATGATAATAGAATAAATGTGGAAATATGCTATAAATGAATATCATAATGAATATGTGAAAATGTAATGTAATAGGATAAAGTGATGAAAATAGGAGGGGGGAAGAGAGTAACAATGCTTCTTAGCACATGGGTGAATAGGATCATGTGATAAGACCTCTCAGTAGTCAATAATGATACATGTAAGCAAGTGTACATCATCGAGAAATGATTGAGGTGTGCTAGATGAAGAAAGAATCACACGATGAAAGGTTCTTAAAACTAACCCCTAAATAGTCGTGTAAGAACCGTAAGAACACAAGTGCGTCATCGGGGGGTAAGGTGATAATAATCACCTACCAATGACTAGGATGACGAATGGAGGTGGATGCATATGGAATGGATGGAGCATGAGTGTATGGATCAAAGTGCATGTCATATGGAGTGACCATGGGATATGCAGAGACTGGTGGAAACCCATGGGATGC
The DNA here is from genome assembly GCA_019776745.2 of Taxus chinensis. Classification (NCBI taxonomy): domain Eukaryota; kingdom Viridiplantae; phylum Streptophyta; class Pinopsida; order Cupressales; family Taxaceae; genus Taxus; species Taxus chinensis. The sequence continues at coordinate 43,721 of JAHRHJ020003754.1, forward strand.
ATGTGATGGATAGTGTGAATGAGGTGGATGCAATGAATATGGAGGTGGAAGCAATGGAGGTGGTGGATAGCGTGCATGTGATGGTGGTGAATGATGAACAAACTGAGTACCAGGTGGAGAAGACTTAGGGGGTGTATGCCTATGCTGTCATGGTGAAGGAGACAATGATCGATCACAATATGTAAAAGATATGACACCCATGTCCTCTAATTGTTGTAACTTCTCATGTAAAGCAAGATAGTCATTGTCACAATGGCCGTTAATACAATGTTAATTACAATATTATTGATCATGCTATATTTTTAGGTGGTGTGGATGGTTATTTTGATTGGAAGGAATTGAAATTAATCACTCATCAAGTAATATACGCAATACATCATGAAGTTGAGAATTAGGTGAAAAACATAGAGGCTCACAGTACTGAGGTGAAGTAGTAGTAGTAATTGGTCATGGAGTTAGAGAGACATGTGTAGGAGGTGGTGGTGGTGGAGGAGGAGGAGGAGGAGGATGAGGTTATTTCCTTTGCACTTTGGATTGAGATAGGGGTTGCTTTGGATTGTTACTAGGAGGTGGAGTAGGAGGAGCACACTTTGTTTGATTTTTAGCCAAGGGTGGAGGTTGTTGAGGATGGACAACTGGAGGTGTAGGTGGAACAACAGAGGACATAGTAATCAGAGAAATGTGGGAAGGCTCTACTAGAGGAGAAGCAATAAGGTCATGTTCTAGATCAATAACCTTGTAACACAAAAGTATAAAGGACTCACAAGTATCATACTGTAATCATTTCTTTAGAGGAGGAATAAGACCATGACATAAGATGAATTGTTTTTCCAAGTCACTAGGATGAAAGATAAGTTGATGTATACATGCATTAAAATGTAAGATGTAATCCTGAATAGGTTCGGAAGAGCCCTGATGTAGAGTAGGAATGTGATTGTATGTGACCCTAGGACCATTATTGATAATAAACCTATGAAGGAAGGCATCCTCCATGTCATAGAAAGTGCTAATAGAACCAGAAGGGAGATGGGTATACCATTGAAGTGCATCGTCAACTAGACTAAACCAGAAGGCCTTAAGAAAGAGTCTATCATTGGAATAAGTGGCCATAAGAGTGCGATAATGTACAATATGAGCATGAGGGTCACCTGGTACCATCGAAGCATGTAAATGTGGGCATGATGAAATCCTTAGGAAAGGCTGAGTTATGGATTTTATTTGGGAACTGGATTACCATGCAAGGAATTGTTGTCTATAGATGCATAGTAAGCCCTACTTTCTAAGGTGAGGGAATGAACCTGAGACTGAAGTTGACCTACAACATGCATGAGAGATAGAATGTCCTGTGATGGAATAGAAGAAGATGGAAATAATGTATTAAGAGGTTGAAGCTTTCCATTGTGTGTGATCATGGGTATATCAAGAGGTGAGATAGTAGGCTTTGATGCTAAAGATGCATGGGGAGTGTGTGTTGAAGGAGATACATGAGATGATGAAGGGGAATTTTCACTAACAATATTATAAGGAACATGCGGTATGGGTAAAGTGGAAGAAGGAAGTGTAGATAAAGTAGGAGTAGAATGAGAAGAAACAATAGAAGGCAGAGACTCATGCACTATGGTAGAAGAAATCGTAGGAGAAGAAGAAGATGGAAGAGGTGAAGCACTCTCAACAGTGTAGAAAGAAGGAGACTCCTTAGGAACGAGAGATGGAGTAGTATGGTCAATGTCAGCCAGAACAATACTATCAATAGGATCATCAAGGTAATAAGAATGTGTTGATGAACTAGAATGAGAGATCAGAGAAATGTAATGAGAAGCGGTAAGAGAAATTAGAGTAACAAATGGAGTGGTCAGAGGAGAGGTAGGAGTTAAACTAGATTGTGAATCAATTCCTAATAAATAATCAATGATAGAAGGATCTAAAACATCAGGTGGCATATTAGAAGAAGAATAAGAAGGATCACATGTCGCCAGATGACATGGCGTACAACGAGTAAAAGCAACAGGGTCATCAACAAGGCATATGCCTATAGGAGAATCAATAGGATTAGTTGGCACATGTTTTTGACCTTCTAAGAGGAGTTGTTGAGTGGTGTTAGGTAAGGTCATAGGAGCACTATATAAAGTTGTAAGTTCAGCGATGGTAGCCTCATCATAAATAGGGTTGACACTAAAATGAGACATGATGAGAAAAGAAGAGCTATGCTAATCACTAGGGTATGAAAGAGGATCCAAAAGCAACAATGTTCGTAATGTCGGGTTCACCAAAATGATTAACTAAAAATAGGTAAAATGGCTAGCTATGAATAGTTAATCAAAAAAGAAAATAAATTCTATATTGGAATGCAAGAAGTTGGTTTTTATATTTGTAGTATATATTGAAGTAAAAAGGAAATAGAAGGATATGTTACTAACCTGTAAATAACTTACCTCACTGTGTACTAGACTGTAGCAGACTGGTGTGTGGACTAGGTAGGCTATGACTGAATGACCTCAGGAAGGGAAGAAAATGACTTTTGACTATACTGAGGCACCTGGAGTGGTACTGGGGCACCCCAGGGTGCCCTGGTCTGTGTTTTGGGTGCTGTAGACTGTGAAAATGCTCGAAACTTGAAACTAGTAGTGTCGTAGTATCTCTATGTTATCTTCGCTCATGTCGCACGGGTGTCACAATAATATCACCTATGTCATTGTAACTCTTGTATGAAGATCTACCTATAAAACCCTAGCCAAAGCATCAAATCCCTAAAAATGAAAAATGCATATGAATAGGTCAGACTGACCTCAGCTGCCAAACTAGTGGTCTTATGATTGAGCACTGCACTACATTTCAGACCCAATGTAGTTCTATGTGCGTGTGTGTGTAATTTTGTGCCTAGGATGCCCTAGCGCCAATGAGGTGGTAGTAGGGGGAAATAACTAGATGTAAAATGTAAAATGGTGGATGGAATGGAAAGAATACAACCCTTTCCCCCTATGCTTGTGTGATGCAGATGTAGAAGAAGCCCAAATGTAGTCCCTTGCCTTAGTAGATAATTACCCTTGATGAGTAAGATGTACGCCCATAATGTAGTGAGTATGCTTCATTTATATAGGGATCTCTTGTTCAAATTTTGACACTAGTGACCCGAAACTACCAACTACGACCTAGGGGAATACACGGGGTAACCATTAGGACCGACCTCAAATAAATAAATTAAGACCACAAATTATGATGACACGGGAGCCTAAAATCATGGACTGGGGTGCCCCAGTGTAACCCTAGGTGCCCCAGTGTAGACCTAAAGATGACAAATGAGAAAATTATGACATCTGAGACACCCTGAAAGATGGACAAAACTGTAGAGACAATGACGACTGAACTAGAAAAAACACAATGATGCCTTATTAACTGACAATAAGACCTAGAAATGGGTCACTAGTGAATACTTTTATCAAGCAAGATCCATATATAAATTAACATACCTAGTAGTATAAAATTAATAGTAAGTGCATGATTTTGTGACTACCACTACTAAGAGAGACCATATCAATATAGAGAGAAATTAGTTAGCTTCAAAAAGGACACATCTACAGGTCAAGAGAGATCAAGAGACATTAGAGAGGGCCCAGTTTTAGGTAGATTTTTTTAGTGTTAGATTAGAGAACAATGTGCTTTAACATGTATAGACAACTACAAGAGTCCCAGATCTAGTGTTTGAATATGCTTTGATCATTGACGAGGCTGCATACTATAGGATGTTATATCATGTAGCTATCCCAAAAGGTTAGAGGGATCCAGATTACAGTCAACTTACCGATAGCAGATCTAGACCTAGATCACAGAGACCATCTTGATCTGCAAGATTGGTACACATGCCTTCAGCCCATCAGGGGCCTCCACTACATGGTTCATAACAAGTTTCACCATCATAGGGCTCATAGTAGGTTGGACCATCACAGGGCTCACAACAGATGCCACCACCACAGGGCTCATAGCATATGCCACCACCTGGGCATAGGCCAGGTAGTCCTCCACTCTTTAGATTGTATTAGATGTATCTATTTTTATGTACACCTCGATATGAAGACACATTTTTGTATAAATGTACTTATGTACTATTTTTAACTATGCCTCATGATGAAGCCACATTTTTTATCCATGCCCATGATGGCTTATTGTATCTGATGTATTATCATGATACATTTTTTTGTACATGAACATTTTATATTTATGGATATATGATGATGATGGACTATTTTTACTTATCGCAATTTTTATGAGATAACATGTTTAATCCACATTTTTATTATGGTCTATGTTTGAGGGGGGATAGAAGGTGATCCCTCTTGCCCCTCTTGGTGATATCATATGATGTTATCTTAGCATACATGTTTAATTTTTAGTTTTATGATGATATACCTTAGCATTTATTGATATATTATGTATATATGTGATGATAGATGATATGATGATGAGATGACAATAAAATGTTTAAGAAAATAACAAGCACAAGTTTAATCAAATATAATCAAATCAACACAACTATGTACAAGTATGCAAGATAAAATGAACTCAATGAAATTCACAACAGATTAAAGTAATACTCAATATAAGTAAACAAATAAATCCAATTTACAGCACAAAATGCGAAGAAGAAATGCAACCAAAACTATGTATAATCAAACAACAAAAGTAATAAAACTATTACTTTGTTTTTGTGGGACAATTTTGAAACTTTTTACGCTATTTTTGGAAGTATCTCAAGACAATGTTCTACTATTTTTGAGTTTTCTACAAAATGTATTTGAATGTTTTGAGTTTTCCAACTACCATATTTAAATGTTTTAGGATTTTCAAAAGTTATACAAATGTTTTTTGTGTTTTTCCAAAAGTTTTTTGAAGCTATGTGCAAGGAAATGAAGAAGTTTGGATGCCCCCAGTGTTATATGGGATATACAAGGGGAAAATGCCACACATCTGTTCAAGAATTAAAGGTGAAAATTTTCCCCCAACATGAGATGAGAATATAAAAAGGAAAATAATTTTCACACATAATTTGGATCAAGCTGAATCAAGGCCAAGAGGGATATGCTTAAAAGTATCTCAGACATAAGCAAGGACAAGATTAGGATAAAACCATCATAATCCTATATTTTGAGATGTTGTGAACAAGGACCTTCTAATCGCACCGGATACTGGTTTTCACTAAAGGACTTGTACAAAGTGCCATAATTGTGTGGTTTTCACACTTGGACACGTTGATTTCTCTTTAATTTTTCTGATTTTATAATTTTTTGTTTAATATTTTTATTTTTTAGGAACTCCACACTTAAGAATATAAACACTTGAGATGAATAGCATTCATTGGTTCCTTTAGTTCATCACCATCCGAGTGAGAAATATTGTATACACCTAAATCATATTTAGCAACCACAACATATGGCCCTAACCAGTTTGGCTAGAACTTTCCTTTCTTCTCACGGTCCTTAATGGTGTTGATCTAATTTTCCTTCATCACAAGGTATCCTACCTCAAATTGGCGAGACATCATTATTTTGTTATAAATTCTACGCACTTGATTCTGATACACTTTGAGGTGATCAAGGGCATGAAGTCTCTTCTTATCCAATAGCTCTAGCTCTACTATCCAAGCCACTCTGTAATCTTCTTTTTCATCAAGGTACTCTCTCAATTCTATACAAAAACAAGGGAGCTTGATCTAAAGAGGTAAAATGAATTTAGTGTTGAATACTAAGGAATATGGAGTTGCACCAGTAGGGGCATGGATGGATGTTCTCTATACCCTAAGGCCAGGGTGAATCTGTAGATGCCAATTGTGGCGAGTTTTATTCACCATCTTCTCCATAATATAGATAAGGGTTTTATTTTTTGCCTCAGCCTTTCCATTACATTGAGGGTAATACGGGGTTGAGTACTTAAGAATTATTTGAAAGTGTTTAAATAATTCCTTCATGGTTTTATTCTTGAAGTCTTTTCCGTTATCTATGTCAAGGGCAGAAGGGATGTCATAACAACAAATGATATGATTCATTATAAACTTTTATAGCTGTGCACCTGTGATATAGGTGAGAGGCAAAGCCTTTACCCACTTTGTAAAGTATTCAAAGTCAGTGATAACAAATATGTGGTTGTCAGAGGAGGTTGAGGTAAGATTTCCTATGAGATCAAGCCCCCACTTTGAAAAGGGCCACGAAATTATAATAGGTTGCAAGGACTGTATTAGCGCATGAATCAAATTGTCATATTTTTGGCACAACAAATACTTCTTTACATACCTACAACAATAATTTTCCATGGTACACCTATAATAACCTTCTCTTATTATCTTATTGGATAGGACTATCCCATTCGTATGATCCCTACAGATACCTTCATGAACCTCTTTAATCACTAGGAAGGATTCCTCAATTTTAAGAAAACACAACATATTCCTGTCATACCCTCTATGATAGAGAGTTCCCCTAAGTTAGGTGTAGTGGGTTATGCACTAGATAGAGTTTATTTTACTAGAATGGGAAATTTCTTGAGGAAAGGCTCCATCATGAAGGCAGTTAAAAATATCAAGGTACCATGTTGAATAGGGACCGAAAACTTCACATATTGAACAAGACTCTAGCATTTCATATGCTGGCATTAGTAAGTGATTCAAAAAGAAAGGTATATCATTCTATCTAGGTGGGATGTGTAACAAATAACCCATCATAGTCATGGCATCTATTGCTTGATTTCACGATCTCAGAATCTATTCAAATGTGATTTGCACAAAGTACTCTTTTAATGTATCAACCATTTTTATGAGGAATGAGTTTTTCATCCTTAACTTTGTATTCATCGGTAACCTATTTGATAATTAGTATAGAATCTCTAGTCACATTGAGCTTCCTGATGTCCCATCATATAGCTATCTTCAACCTTTTAATGAGATCTTCATATTCCACTATGTTATTTGTGCATGTGAATCCTATTTTTAAAGCTTGTAGGATCGAGTACCCTATAGGATTTATAAGAACCACTCCTGCTCCTAAACCATGGAATGTGAAGGAACCATCAAAATAAATTTTCCATGTTATGGATTTCTTGATATACATCAGTGAAGCATCTGGAATTTCACAAATCAATGGTTTTATACCTGGTGGAAGGGCTTCAACTAATTTATATGCTAGTTTTTGAGCTGACGAATCACATCCTAATTAATAAAGGCACATAATGTTGGGGTGCACAGACATGGGGCACATAGGTACGTGTGGAAATATAACATAAAATGATGTGCTCGAGAAAGCTAGGAATGGGATTGAGTCTTGAGCATGTTTTGACAAGAAGACTTGGAGACTGAGTAAAGGCTATTTTGGGACAAGTGGAAGATCAAACGATATGTAATGTTTTAAGATAATAATAGGAAATGAACTAGAGGTCAATTATAGGATATCTATTATTAGAGGATCTTGCATGAATTTATATTTATCTTATAGCGATGCATGGCTATTCTTAGCATGAATCCTATTTTGAGGATGCATAGGAGGTGAAGGTAAATTCCCCACCCCTATATATATGTATTGATGTGCATGGATTTAAGACCCCCGATGAATTCTTGTAAGGGTATGCTACTGGTTTATGAGTTCACATGAATTACAATGATAATATTATGTATGTATTTTTCTTCTGTGTTTTACAATGATTGATATTATGGATCTTTGTGGCTGTATATTGGTTATTGACTTATCGGTAACTAGAAATTGCATGGTAAACCTAATATTAATTATTTTTTAATCCTTCTTGTAATGTGGTTTTGATCTAGATTTATTTATGGTTTTCTTTTAATGGTTATTATGGATCTAGATTATATATGTCATTTCATACTAACTCCTTGAAAAAATTTCCACAAAAGAGGTACACCTAGTACCCTTGTGTGCTTTGGGTGAGTGCTCATGTCTTCCTGAGTGATGTGCCAGCATGCCTTGGGTTTTTTGGTAGAATAAAAGACTACATTTTGGTTTCATCGCCGAGACCACTTTCCAATTTGTTTCTAAGTATATCATAGGATGAAGATGTGCTAGTTGACTCTATCCAACATTGAGAGCTGGGTAGATAATTTAGAGGAAGAGTTTTCTCACAAATATTACACTAGACCCAATTTTTATGCATGTGTGTGAGTTGAAGATAATTTGTATCATGAGCTCTATGAGACATTATTTTCCTATTTTCCTATAAAGTTGTATGAGTGGCTGATAGCATACACATCGAAGAGAAATTAGAGGTATAGAACAATTTTATGGACTCAATAGGATTACCAGAATTTGCATGATGCCAATGTAGCTTGGAAACATGTTGTAGATCATTGGTGGAGTGGTGTATTGAATAGTTATACATTGGAGTATATTATTTCTACTTAGTCCTGTCCAGAGGTTTTTGAGTTTAAGTTCCTATGCGAACCAAGAGGATCTTATTTGTGTGTTATCCCTTTAGTGATTAAGATATTGATTATAACCCTAGATTTGGAAGAACGACCTACGCCTGGATAAAATCCACTGTAGATGGGGGCACGAGTAGGTTTGGTGAAAGATGGAAGATCCGGAGGAATAAAGACATAGAGAAGAAAGGCATTTTAAGTATAATGAAGCACGTGAGAGGGAATTGATGAAGAGACTTGATATTGAGGGGTATTTTGAGTTTAGGAGAGAGATGGCTCAAGAAGGATTTGTATCTCACGTGGAAGATGTGGATCCAGAGCATCTGGTTCTCCCATCCTTAGGAAAGTGTGGTAGATAGCCCCCCTTAGCTTCTGATGAGAGCACGTCTAAGGAAGAAAAAATTAAGATCTGTGGGCACACATTGGATCTAGCCTGATGACCTAGCCCTTACACTTGGTGTTTATGTCCCTCAGTTATTGAGAATCAAGCTAGTTAGGTACTTCACTAGCAATATGTAGCTTTTATTTTCCTTTGAATAAATTATTTTTGTAGATGACTACTTAGTTTTCCTTGTTTGGTGGTCCTATTGGAGGTAATTTTTTGGCACGTCATCTTCCCAGAGCATGGATACACATAACGTTGGTAACACGTCTAGGAGTAGTACAACTTTGCAAACCATGGGAGTTCAATTGATTACAACTATTGTGACACAAAGCAACACATCCTCTGGTCTGGTTCCCACTACATGAGGAGGATTAGGTGGTTTGGGATCTAGTGGATCTGGTGGTTCTAGAGGTGGAGGAAATACTAGAGGTAATATAGGTTCTGGATCTGGTGGAAAAATTTTGCACCAACCCCAACAAGTTTATTATGAGATGTCTCTTGGCCTACAGGAATACAGAGGAATTGAATATACAGTTGAGCATGTGCACATGTGTGAAATACTATGGCATGCTAAGGGAATCATAACTCCTGAGTGTAAGGAAAGTCAATTTTCTACTACTTTGCAAGGGCACATGCATAGTTGGTACATGAAGTATGATCTGAACCAGACTTGTGTAGACTATACCATACTGCATGATGCTTTCTTAGTTGAGTTCCATATACCCGAGTTTGAACAGAAGAACATCAACACATTGAAGGACATTAATTAGGGCATGAATGAGAGCATGAGGGAATATGATGATTGCTTTAAAACTTTTCTATTAAATTTTTCTTATGATATTCACCCTAGCCAGTATGCATGGTGGTTTATTGGAGGTTTGATCACACCTTTCAGAAGGGTGCTTTCTCATAAGACATTTACAGATCCACATGAGGCCTTGGAGGAAGCTTATCTATGCACCAAGACAGTTGGAAGCATAGACACTGGAGTGAGCCCATTTTTGGAAGCTCATATTGCATTTATGGAAAAAAAATTTGGAAAAATTGTCATCCAATTCAGCCCATGAGACACACAGTGGTATTTGGTGTATAGATTGTGAGGTAGAAGGACATACTAAGGATAGTTTCCCTCATAAATCGGTGTGCACCATGTTGCTGGATTGTGAGATCTGTCATTTGGATCATGATTCAAGTAGGTGCCCCTCCTGCTTATACACATGATCAGGAAGAACATGTCTTATTTATTGTAAGAATTGTAAGTCTACCAATTATGATACAAATGATTGTAGATTGATTGATCAGATTCACGATGTCATTAAAAGTGGTGTACGTTAGACCAGTGTTGTAAACATTTCTAAGGAGAAAGGTGAGCATCATAATCATAATCACAATAAAGGGCGCTCTGATGGAGGTGGTAGATGTAGAGGTTACAATGGAGGATTTAGAGGTCGATGTTGTGGTGGAGGAAAAGGTGAGTTCCCATAAGGAACATGTTTCACATGTCAATCCCTTGATCATTATAGGCATGAATTCCCTCATAACATTATTTTCTCTTGGAGCCAAAAGAATCACAAGTTTAAAGAATTCCTAGATTTGTATGAACATATGATCAAGAAACACAAACAAGATAAGGGCACATGAATGGTTCAAGTATAGTGCATTGTGGAAGATTAGTGGATGCCAAAGTTAACACCTAACCCTGAGATAATCCTAGTATTGGTGGCTACACATGCTGAGGTTGTGCTCATGAGACTCTGAAGAAGAAACTTGTTATTAAAAAATAGAAGGTATTGCATGTAACATATCTAGATCCTACCCATCAGAAGGAAGTATGTCAGGAAACTATGGAGGTTATTAGAAACTTATAGGGTGAGATACAATTCTTGAAAGAGTAGTCACAGAAACTGGAGTAGGAAAATGCAGTTGAGCTCACTCATAAATATGTTGATGACCTTAAGGAGGTTTGTAAGTTTTGTGCTAAGATAATATCATTCCTTTTTTAGGGGAATGATTAAGGGAGGAACTAAGTTGATCATGAGTGAAATATATTATTGAGCTTCCTAAGGGGGGATTCAACCCCCTTGTGGGGTCTAGGGGCCAAATCGGGGGCAGTTCCCCCAAAATCCAAATTTTATATGTACTTATGCATTTTCACAAATGGAGGTTTGTAATGGGTGGTTTTCAAGAAAACCCATCATTTCTTTGTGAATGGTCATTATGTATGAGAGCTCATTGTATGTTGGAGTTGACTGTGAGAGACAGATTGAATATTGGCTATTTCTCATGAAAACTTACCAAGTCCTCATTGCAGTCTTGATTATGATAAAGAGATCACAACTGGTTGAATAACACACCTCACATTCTTGATTGATGACAAAGAGATCACTTTGAATGCAATTTTTGTAATGGATATTGATTGATACAGGTGCAAAAGTGAATGTACTCACCTTGGATGTGTGGAATTAAATGGGGAGGCCACCATTACAACCATCTTCAAATGTGTTGTATATGGAAAACAGAACTAAATCCACGCCCATTGGAGTCTTGAAGGATACCACTATTACTATACAAGGGCCAATTTTACTGGGGACTTTGAAGTCTTGGCACTTGCAGAAGTAGATAGTTTCCCAACTTTACTTGGGTGCCCTTGGTGCTACACAAATAATGATGATATGCACTTTAATAAGGGATATATCATGTTTTGAGAACAAGGAAGAGCGTGTGATAATTCCATTGACAGATAAGAAGGCTGCATTATATGTAGAACCTTTGAGTGAAGAGGATTTGAATAAGATAAATCCATGTACAATGAGAGATCATAAAGTGCTTGAGCCATCAAAGGAAGGAGTTATTTAATGAGATGATGCACTATCTATGAGTGATACAACCAGTGTTGCTTGTGACAAATAGGTGCATGGGACTTATGAAATGGTTGGGCGTGAGATGCACAGTATAGTAATGTGTGTGGCTAGGTTGTGTTGTGTTAGGAATTTAAGCAGTAACTAGGGACTAAGGTACACTGGAAAAGGAAATGCTGATGTGTTTTTGCATACTATGGAAGCCAAGTGGATAGATCAAGTGGAGAGAAGGAATATGTTGGTATATACCTTACATGGGACAACAATGTGTTGGTGGATTACACATAGAGATAGTCTTTTAGAGTGGACGAGAGGTGAGAATCACCTTCTCTACTAGATTTATCAGGATCAATGCCTACCAAGACATGTGAATTTCATGGGGGGCCCACCACCTTGCATCACGTTAAAAAGTGTGAGAGACTCTAGATAGAGGGTCAAGAGGCCTTACTACTTCACTATGGGTGCGCAAGTTCTACTCAATTTGCATGGATGTGTGCATGCATGATATGTTTATGTGGAGTTAAATCATAAAAAAGGGAATTGGAAATATTTGACTATGGGTATGATTCAGACCTTTGACTATTTTTCTACTAAACCTCCGGTGAAGGAGGCATTACAGATTATGAAGTGCTTTAAAATGGGAGACACTGCAATGGTTGAGGAACTTCATCAGGATTTACTAGAAGAGTCAGATTTGGAGGTGCACTTTGAAGAAGAAGATACATATGAATAACAACTTGGGCACTCTTAGATAGAAAAAGAAAAAGGTAAGCTAGTTTACATGATTGATGATGATGAAGTGAAGAATCTAGATGTTGATAATATTAAAGGTATGTGTGAGGTCTTAGACAGTGCAGATGAGCTGGCGCACGCATATCATGAGCCTATGAAGAAAAAAAGGTCAACATTGGGACAAATACAAAACCTAAGGAGGACATTATTGGGGATTATTGGTCTAACTCAGAGGTTGTAAAGATTATTGAGATGTTGTGAATTTCTAGGACTTATTTCCTAGAGGCTATCATGAGTTGAAATGGGTACATCACTCTTTGGGATAGATGAGAATCAAGTTAAAGGAATGTGTGTGCCCAGTTAGGAAGAGGCCTTACATGATGAATCCTAATCTATGCATCAAGGTAAAGGAAGAGATTGATAAGATGTTGAAGTCTAGAATCATTGAGCCCATTGAGGAGTTAGAGTGGGTTAGCCCTATGGTGATAAGCATAAAGAAATATGGAAGGATAAGGATTTGTGTGGATTATAGGGAGTTGAATGTTACTTGTGTAATAGATCCTTTTCCCACACCATTTATAGAGGAGATTTTGGAAGGTGTTGCAGGGCACAAGATCTACTCCTTTACTGATGGATTTTCTTGATATCATCAGGTACATATTTCTAAAGAATATCTAGAGAAGATAAATTTCACCACTGAATGGGGAAGTTTTGCATACATCGTTATGTATTTTGGATTGAAGAATATGCCTATAGTCTTTTCACGCATTTTTGTACCAGCGTTTCAGTATTTCATTCATAATTATTTACAGGTTTACTAGGATGATGGAATATTTATGGGCTAGTAAAAGATCATTGTGATAATTTAAGACTTATGTTTGAGAGGTGTACGTAGTTAAGCATCTCCTAAACATCAAGAAGTGTCATCTTTGCTACACCCTTTGGAACTTTGTTGGGGCATATTATATGTAAATAAGGCTTGTTGGTAGATCATGCTAAGGTTGTTGTCATTTTGGGCTTAAAGGAACCTACTAACTAGAGCGAGGTGTGTGGATTCTTGGGGTAACACAGGTTATTATAGGAAGTTTATCAAGGGTTATGCTCAGGATAGTCATGCCCTTGGAGGAATTGTTGAAGAGTAAGGGAAAGTTCCATTGGGGTGAGGCACAACAGTGTGCATTTGAGACATTGAAGGAAAGGCTTACTTTTGCACCTATTCTATGCTTTCCTTCATGGACCAAACCATTCCATGTGCATGTGGACACCTCTAGCATGGCCATTGGCACAATATTAGTCTATCCTGGAGAAGGTTTTGTTGATCATCCTATTTTCTTTGCAAGTAGGAAATTGACCCCAACTGAACATAATTATACAACTACAGAGTGCGAAGCATTGTCCATGATTTATATGCTACATAAGTTTCAGAAATAATTTCTAGAAACTCCTTTTATTTTCTATACAAATGACATAGCACTTTTGTACTTGGTGAACAAGCCTATTTTTCAGGGCACATATACCATTGGATTCTCTTGTTCTAAGAATTTGACTTTACAGTTGTGGTGAAGTTATGCAAGAGTAACTTAGGACCAGATCATTTTTTAAGGATTAACTCTGGTGAGGACATGCAGAGCATTGAGGACACAATGTCAGATGTATAGTTATTCAAATTAAACCACACACCCTCTGATTTAGAGGATATTGTTGTATTTGTACGTACAGGTGTGGTTCCTGAAGGGATGAAAGATTTGGAAAAGAAACAACTTGTTATACGTGTCACGCCTTATATGTTAATTAGTGGAGATTTATACAAGTTAGGATAGGATGAGGTTTTGCACGGGTGTGTACTGGAGCATGAGTGTACTTCCATTATGTAGGAAGCTCATAGTGGAATTGTAGGTGGCCATTATGTAGGAAATGCTACCATGCACAAGATTCTATTAGCAGGCCTTTGGTGGGAAATGATTTACAAGGATTGTATAGAATATTGTAAGGCTTGTGACCATTTTCAACACCTTTGAAAGCTTGAGCATAGAGATGGAATGCCTTTGAGGCCTATTTCTAGTGTATAACCTTTTGGAAAGTGGGTAATTGAATTTGTGGGTCCTATTTCCCCACTCTCACGTATGACTAGCACGTGCCACATTATAACTTGTACATATTATCTTACAAGGTGGGAAGAAGCAATGCCTACAAAGGATTGCACAATAGCTATGACAACAAGGTTTCTATGGGAGAACATAATCAGTAGGTATGGATTCCCGTTAAGTCTTACAAATGAGAGGGGCACACACTTTTTGAATGAGACCATCAAGATTTTATTGGTAGAATTTATGGTGGTGCACCACAAGAAAACACCTTATCACCCACAAGCTAATGGAACTGCTAAGGTGTTTAACAAGATATTGGGACATACATTGAAAAATATTTGTGATGTTAGAAGTAAAGACTGGGATGATAGAGTTTCTATTGTACTCTAGGCATACATGAAAACTTATAAAAGATTGAATAAAGCCACACCCTTTCAATTGGTGTTTGGCACGGAGGCTATTTTAACAGTGGAATTTGTGTTACCTTCTTTGTGTATTGTGCACATAGCAGGTATGGATGATGAACAAGCACTTGAAGAAGTAATTGATAACCTGATGCAGTTGGATGAAAGGAACATAATTACTCGTTGGATTCATAAGATAGAAAAGGCCACAAATAAGGCATGACATGATACACATATTAAAAATAAGTAGCTTGAAGTTGGATAAATGGTTCTTCTGTATGATTCAATTTTTTTGTGTCATCCTGGAAAGTTCCAAGTGCATTGGTTGGGACCATATGTTGTGACTTACATACTTGATTCATGTTCTTGTTAGTTACAGGCACTAGATGGGACATGGTTTCCTGGTTTTTTAAACAAGAGTAGGTTGAAGCCCTACTATAAATAAGTCTTCTTGGTGTTTTTAATAAGGGAAGAATTGCCATTAGATTAGATTTCATTTAATGCATTTCCTTTATATGTGTTTCCTTTCAATATTGTTATGCTTTGTCAATTTAGTTTTTTGTTTTGTTGTAATAAGCACACTTGTGCGCCAGAATATTATTATTATATATTACATTCATACGTAGAGGACCACACATACTTTTAGTGTGGGGTGGAGTATATACAGGATAAATGGGTCAAGTTTGAATTATCTCTAGAAGATGGGTTTGCATATAGAAAAATATTGTGCAGGTGCTTGAAGTAAGGGTGCGGATAAAGAAAAATTTCTCATGATAAAGACCAAGTGTGGATGAATGGACACACAGTGTAAAATGAGGTAGGATATAATAGTGGAAACTACTTGGTTTGAGGCACATTGGAGAGGAACTTCAGTGCATGAAGGAATGTGTATGGGAATATGTGGCTAAGAAGTAGTGGGAGTGCCAGAAGGTTATGACTGAGGTGCAGAAAAACCAGTGCAGAAAAGGAAAAATGCCATTTATGCTTAGTACGATGGTAGGTAGAGAGAAATAAATACAAAGCAATTTGTAAAATTTATAAAAGGTAGTCTTGTAGTATCATTTTCACCTTACATTATGAAATGTTTGAGCTAGTTCAAGAGTGATTTGATGATCAAGTGGCATAGAAAAAGTACAAGATATTTGTGATAGAGATTAAACCAGACATATTTGTGCATGGGATTAGTTGGCACTCCATTAGAGAGTGTTTGATCAGAGTAAGGCATGCGGGAAAGCAAATAAACAAGTTAGGGTTCAAATTTGAATCTAGGTCATATGGGTTTTAAGCTACAGATCTCGATTCGATTGTAAAAAAATTATTTTAGTATCACAATGACACCAAAGAGAGCACCTAGAGTGACTATAAGGGGAAGGAAGCAAAAGGAATTGGAAAAATAGGTGGAAGATACCCCCGAAGTCTATTTTTAGAGATGTAGTACCCATAAGGGGTATTCATGGGTTGATGATTGGGAGTCCCATCTCTGACACAACAAGGTGAGTGACTAAAACCATAAACAAAGGATAATAAGGATGAATTAGATAAAGTTTTTGGTGGTGAAACAAATTTGTGAACAGAAAATGACATGGCCATCTATGATGACACCAAAGAGAAACTATTGTCGAATGTGGGAGTTTTACAGCTCTATGAGCTCCCATATTTTGGCAAAACCATAGAAAATCTCTACCAGTGGTTGATGACCTGAGTCCATGAGGACTTATTTTATTTTGATGGGTGGCAAATGAGACTTACCATCCCCGTGATTGGGAGATTGACAGGGTTGAGGAGTTTGGGCATTGAGATCAGTAGTGATCTTACTGGTAATGAAGGTATAGAAGATACTAGATAAAGCATTATCTTATGCAAAGGGAGGGCACATAATGGATATCTGCAAGTTACAAAAATACCTAGTGATTCAAGCATCAGTGTACCTCCTTACCAAGTTGAACAATCAAGAGCGTTGGTCATAAGTGAATAAAATGTGGTCACATATTTCTAAGAAGATGAAAGGAGTCATATACAACTTTTCTAACTTCATTTCTGAGACTATCATTACAGAGGCACACAAAGAGGATAAGGTAAGTTTTGGTGCTATTCTTTTTTCCATTGTGTTTGTAGAGATTGGAGTGTTTGATAGGATAAGAGATAATATTTGAAAATACCCTGAAGAAAAGAGATCCCTTGCATATCAATTTGCAAAGTATATGTGTGATGGATCCAAGAGTGGACCTACAAGTAGATTACATAACTTTTGTATGAGTGTCTTCACGCTGCGCTTGAATATGAATGGAGAATACCCAAGGATCTTCTTTTGGTATAGGAGAAATAAGCTTAGTTTTTTGTGTACCAACATTTTTGCATAGGGTGCTTTGGAATAAAGGTTGGGTAGTGGATTCCATGGTGTAAAATTCTATACGCCTTCACAATGCGCTACTTCTAGGAATCTGTATACAATTTTTCCAATGCACGTAGGTTGATTTTCAATGTAGATAAAGTAGACTATGAATATAATACACTCACAAATAAATGTCTACTTGGGTAAGTTTTCTTATATTGAGAAGTTAATTTTATATGATATCAATATCAATTCTATGATCTTGGAAATTGGGATGGCTAGAACGGATAAGGTATACATCTACCTTAAGCCCAAGTTGGAAAATGGAAATTACATTGAGAATGAATTCATGCTCCTTGAATTGCCCAAGGGGAAACATACTGTGGGCACATTGCAAGATGAGGAGTCTACCTTTTCCCTTGATGATGAAGGAGAAAATGAGGAGGAAGAACTAAGGGAAGACAACGGTAGCCTATAACATGGAAAAATAAGGCAACCAACTACAAGAGAGAAGATAATGAAATATTTGACTCCTCCAAGAGAAGGAGGTGAAGAAAAAGGGGTGGAAAAAGGCTTTATGGGGATAGGATCAAACGAGGGAACTAAAGACCAGCAATATAGGAGAGTACTGAGGAGAACAAGAACTCAAGGCATGGGTGTGGATCCATCATAACCACTTATGAAGTAAGAACAAGAAAGGAAAAGCATGTGCGGTACTTGATATGGCAGAGAAGATCGGTGATGAAATTTTGAAGGAAAGGCCACATTTGGAAGAAAGATTGGCTAAGAGATTACCATCTTCTATGCATTTTTGTGCACACTAGTTCATAAAGTGATGTATGAAGGTATACTAATGATGTCAAATCCTAAGGGTGTTGCAGTACAGGTGGAAAGGACTAAAGCTACAATAACACGTCAAATTATAGGTTATGAGTCTTTTCTCCAGACCTTGAGAGAAGAGATGAAAAGGGAAGATTTGACACTAAATATGTGTGTAGATCCTGAGATAATAATGAAGAAAGGGAATCCATTGGAAGCTAATGCAGTCCTTGTAGCAAATAATAATGAAACACTTGGGCATGAGGAGAGGTTGATATTATTAGGAGAAAAGTATGACACACTCACAAAATCCTTGGACCCTCATAAGGATAGAATAAAGGATATTGGAAAGATGATAGTGCGACACATTGATGTGATGGATGGAATGATATTGAATCTAGAAAAATTCCTTTGAGTGTTACATAACAAGGGTGAAAACATGACTATGGATGAAATGGAAGGAGTACTCATGGATATCCCTAACAGAAAAAATAAGGTGCTTAGTGATTAGAATGAGTTAGAGGTAGAAATCAAAATTGAATATCCTGAGTTACTATTTCCTTCATAAGGGTAGATAGACTAAATTATTTGTGGTATTTATTCATTCTTTGTGTATAGAAAATTATTTTATTCCTTAGTCTTATTTTCAGAGAGATAAGGCATGATTACCCATTGCAAAGGGTTGGAATGAAGCAAGTGTGGGGTAATGTTGGGATGATGAATCACAACCTAAGTAATGAAGGAACATATGTTTGGGTCACACAGACATTGGGTGCATAGGTACACGTGGAAATATAATAGAAAAGGGTGCACCTAGGAAAGTCAGAAATGAGATTGAGTGCTGGACATGTTTTGAAAAGAAGACTTTGAGACTAAGCAAAGGCAATTTTGGGATGAGTGGAAGATCAATCAACATGCAGTATTTTGAGATAATAATAGGATATGAACTAGAGGTTAGTTATATGAGATCTATTATTAGAGGATATTGCATGATTTTGTATTTATCTTGTAGTGGTGCATGGCTATTATTAGCATGAAACCTATTTTGAGGATGCATAGGCGATGAAGGGAAAGTTGCCACCCCTATATATATATGTATTGATGTGCATGGATTTAGGACCCCCGATGAATTCTTGTAAGGTTATGTTGTTGTTTTATGAGTGTGCATGACTTACGATGATACTCTTATGTATGTATTTTACTTCTATTTTTTACAATGATTAATACCATGTATCTTTGTGGCTGGATATTGGTTGCTGACTTATCTGTAGCTAGAAATTGCATGGTGAACCTGATCTTAATTCTTGTTTAATCCTTCTTGCATTGTGGTTGTGATCTATATCTATTTATGATTTTCTCCACCTTTGATATTAGCTTGAGTTTGTTGTTTAGCAAATAATGATGTAATTTTTGAAAGGAAAAAACTACGGCCAAGAAATCCTTTTAGATCTGTGGATTATTGAGCTCATAAGAAATCAATGTTTGACTTGGAAAATATACATATTTTTCCTTCTGCTCCTTGTCATATTGGGCCAAGAGTGCTCCAATTGCAAATTGTGTAGCACAAATATACAACAACAATGGTTCACCTGTAGTAGGTGACATTAGAACAGGGGTTTTGAAAGATATTCTTTAAGCAAAGAAAATGCTTGTTGTTGTTCTGGACCCCATAGAAAGTTAACATCCTTCTTGAGAAGATGTGTAAATGAGTGACACTTGTCTGCGAGATGGGAAATGAATCTCCTGATTGCTTGAATTTTCCCCTGCAAGCTACACAATTGTTTTATGTTTGTAGGAGGAGGCATCTCTGTGATAGCCGAGACCTTAGTTGGGTCTACTTCAATTCCCCTTCGTGATACAATAAAACCTAGTAATTTCCCTGATAACACACCAAAGACACATTTCTTTGGATTGAGATGGACCTTGTAGTCCCTTAGACATTGAAAGATGCACCGTAGAATAGCTAGATGGTCTTCTCTCATTCTGGACTTTCCCAGGATGTCATCTACATAATCTTCCATTATGTCGTTGATCATATCATGAAAGATGATGGTCATAGCCCACTGATAAGTTGTGCCTGCATTCTTGAGGCCAAAGGGCATGACTTGGTAACAGAATTTCCCCCAAGGGGTTGTGAAAGTTGTCTTATGTTGATCCTCCTCTGCAATCTTAATCTGATTATAACCTGAAAATCCATCCATGAGTGATAGCATTTCATAACCAACCATGGAATCAACAATCATGTCGATATTGGGGAGAGGAAAGTCGTCCTTAGGACAAGCTTTGTTTATGTCTCTAAAATATGTACAAATTCTGATACCTATGGGATTTTTTTGTACAGGTACAACATTTGAAATCCACTTTGAGTAATCAATAGGCCGAATGAAGCCTACTACCAATAATTTTTCCAGCTCCTCTTTAACCAACAAGGCAACACGAGGATGCATTTTCCTGATTTTTTGTTTAATAGGCTTTGCATCTGGGTGCACAACAAGATTATGCACCACTAATGTAGGATCAATTCCTGTCATGTCTACGTAGGACCAAACAAAGATGTCTGAGAATTCACACAAAAGCAAGACAAATGTCTTTTTTTCTTGAGGTGAGAGTGAAGCTCCCAACTTAACCATCCTAGGTAATTCCTCTGTTCTGATGTTGACCTCAATAGTCTCCTCCACAAGAAGCTTAGATTCTTCTTCCATGTGCGTAGGATAAGGGGGAGATTGAGATCTACCTCCAAGGGCGTCTCAATGAGATTTTCACCCTTGGATAAGTCAATTTCTTTGTCCTGTAATTTTTCCTTTTGTTTGTCTACCAGTGCCTCAAAAAGGTTTTCACTGTAAGACTTGGACTAGTTATTTTTGCAAGCTTCTCTCTATGGAACTTTTTCCCTTACTTTTTACTTTATTTTGATGACCACAGAACTCAGCCTCCTCCCTAAAATATGTGCATGCATCAAGGTTAATGGAGAATCATTTTTTTATGATCACCTACTGGGATGTCATCTCGGATACCCATAAACTCACAAATAGCCTCATCATTGGCAAATAAGTCAATCGGTACATGTTGTTGTTGGTCCCAATTCACCAAGGAAGGATAAATAAGGTTTAATTCAGGAACAGGGATAGGTAAGGTAGGGGATATGGTCAATATAGCCGTATTGGAAAATAGATTGGTGGAGGCAAGGTCTTCGTAAAGACTACACCAGGAATTTGTTTCACTTTCGTAACCTGACTCACTATCTTCACGTTCAGAGGAAGTGGCATCGCACACTGGTTAAATAGACCCATATGGTCGAATACCAATACCATACTTGCACATTTTTCTATGGGGTTTCGGAAGAGGTTCCCACACTCCTTGTTCATGTGTACCACAACCATACCCTTGGTAGCCCATGACATACATCATTTTGTTTGGAATTGCATATTTAGGAGCCTGGTAGCATGATGCCATCTCATCCATGGGAGGTGGTATCATAGAGTTACATAACAATTGTTCATCATCTAGTAAACCACCAGGAGTGAAATCATCAAAGGGGAAATTCTCTCTAGGACGTTGATATTTGTGACAAGGCCTACCCCATGATTTGGGTGATAGGGGAAGGTTTGAAACTAGAAGGGCCTGTTGGAGATCATACTCCCCGCAACTGGTTGAAAGGGTCTTCATCTCCCATGTAGCAAAGGGAGAAACTGACGTTGAAGCACCATTTTCATTAGGGGTCAAGGCATCTGGATCAACTCGTGAGGTGAGAGCCTTAGATTGAGTCAGAACAACCATCTCTATGGAAGGGAAATCAACAGAATTAGGGAAGTAACCTGATAATGCTCTGCAATGAGAAAAAGGTTGAGAATCCCCAGAATAGTTATAATTTTCCCTTCATAGTATAGCTTCAGACACTGGTGATACGTAGAAGGAACGACCTGCATGACATGAATCCATGGGTGGCTGAGAAGTATGTTATAAGGAAGCTCCAAGTCTAGAACATGGAACTTTGTATCATGAGTAGTAGGCCCTACTCCCAGTGAGAATGTTATCATGTCGCTGACTGCTGCTCTTCATTGTCATATGCCTTGATGGTGATGACCTTTGTTTCCAAATCTGTTTCAGTACGACCCAATTTCTGAACAAGTTTCAAGGTACAAATGTTTAGGCTTGATCCACCATCCACAAGCACCCATTTAATTTTCTTATGATTGACAATAACCTCAATGTGTAAGGGAAAATTGTGTGAAGGATCTTCTACAGGAATTTCCTCTTGACTAAAGGTTATATGCTCCATTAAAGAAATTTGTGCAACCATTTCTTGGAAGTGGGTAGGGTCTATATCAACTGACACTCCTGATCCTTGTAATGTCTTACAAAGGATGTCCTTGTGTACGTTAGAGATCTTAAGAAGATCTAAGATGAGATCTTAGTGGTAGTCTTCTCAAGTTGCTCCAAGACATCATAGTGACTATCCTGAGGGGTAGATGGAGGAGGTTTTGAAATAACAAGGTGAGCATGTCATGTTACCATGACACACTCCTTTGTTTTGACCTTTATTGTGTTGATATGCTCAATGAATGGGTTTACACAACCAATTACGACATCATAAGAATTGTTCTTTTTGGCCACATAGTTTGTATCTTTATAAACATAGCCAATACCTTTATTTTGGGACGTCTGTCCTTGATCCGGATTTTCCTTTCCTTTGTTATGTTTAGGGAAAGGTTCTTTATAAATTCCAGCATTGGGAGACTTGTTAGTGCCAAAGGAATCCATTTCCATGTCACCACTTTCAATTAGGTCCTGGATATAGTGCTTCAGTTTTAGGCACTTATCAGTTTTGTGACCCTTAACATGATGAAAGTTACAATAATCATTTTCTCTAAACCAAGATGGTTTAGGTGCATCATCAGGATAAAATTTCTGGGTACTTGACCATGTTAACCACCTCTAACTGTTTAAGTATCGATGACATAGAGTCAGATAGAGGAGTAAATGTATGATGTTTGTACTCAGGGGCCAGAGGTCCCTTAGTGAGTTTCAAGGGAGCATGATTTTGAACCACCTGCACCCATTTAGAATCTGTAATTCCATCACCTATGATGTTTTTTTCTTGTTTGGAAAAAATTTGATTTTTTAGTAGGTTTTGAATCATTATTAGGTTTGAAATCGTAGTTGTCTCTTGATAAGGGTTTCAAAGTCCCTTTTTTCAATAACACTTTTTCTATTTTGCTACCTTGTTCTATAACCTCCTCGAATGTATTACCACAATGCATTTGCAAGTGGAAAGCAATCTCAGGGTGTAAGTTAGGTATGAAGATGTTGACTAACTATTTCTCTGGTATAGAGCAAGGGAAGTGACTAGCTAACCCTCGCCATCATTGTAAGAAACCAATGAAGTTCTCATTATTGTGTTTTTTTGTGTTACACAAGTCAATCATAGTAATGTCATTCTCCATGTTGAAGGAGAAGTGGCGTACAAAGCTTTCCACCAATTGTGGCCATGTAGAGATAGATCCTTTTGGTATATGCAAGAACCACTCGAGTGCTTGACCCCCTAAATTCCATGGGAAAAGGTGTATAAGATAGTTGTCACTGAATGTGACCTCTTGGCAAGCCATGAAGAAGTATTTGACATGATCCCTTGGATCACCCCTGCCCTTGTATTTGTCAAATTTTGGACAATCAAAGTGTCTAGGGAAAGGAACTTGTAACATAGCCCTATCGAAAGGATACAAACACAACTCTTCAAATTGATATTTCTTATTAGGTCCTAACTTACCTTCTTGTAAGGAAATAAGGGTGTTCTTCATTGATAAGAACTCTTGATTGAAGATTTGGTCTTGTGTCAATGGGTTAGGCCTATACAAGCTGTTAAGCCTAGTTGTTTCTTCATCTTGATTGTATGTATATAACTCTTCATAACCCCTTTTAGGTTTGTCTTGTTTAGGAGTTTTGGTATAAGACTCATAATATGAAGCTTTTGGTTTTTCTTTCCTAGGAGTCTTGGTATAAAACTCTGAATACGAAGCTCTAGGTTTTTCTTTCTAGGAGTCTTTGTGGATTCCTTAGTAACGTGTGAAGCTAGACTTTCCAATTGGTGAGAAAGGGCTTGTATTTGTTCTTCTAAGGTCACCTCTTGGGTGGTATCTCTTTACGAGTTTCACGAGAAGGAGGTTGTTCATGATTGACATGTTCTTCATGATCCTCACAATGTATTTTGACAATGGGGATGCGATATCCACCATCATTTTAAGAAGGTCCTTCCTCATTCCTTGGGCTGGAAGTAGAAGCATGTACTGGGTTTAAGATTTCATCAACATTACATGGAGGATGCTCCATTTCTTCTTCTCCTTGAACCATGCCAGAAAGAAGAGAGGGATCAACCATAGATGGAAACTTGGCCCCTAACTCTACAATGCGCATAAGATCCTCATTTTGTTTTGAAACAAAAATTTATCAATTTGGGCAGGACTAAATTCAAAATTTTCCTGAGGAGAATTCTCCTCACCACCACTATGATCAATCAAACATTGTCTTCTAAAAGTGGATTTAACTTTTCATCTATAAAGGGATTTGACCCTATTTTGTGATGCCCCATTCTTGTTGTAGGAGGCATAATGAGCAAAGTTTTGCTAAGGTTGATTAAAATGGACCCTAGGTAAAACCGAGCAGTGTAACGATGTGAAAGTCATCACAAAGAATGTCAAATAAAGAATGGTAACAAGTCCAAAGGAAATATGCACTAAGGACACCAATGAATAAAGAATGAAAAACTATCAAAAATCACGTGTAGCAACAAGTATCTAGGACACAATGATCAAGTACAAGACTATGATCCAATCACAAAATAGTTACTCCCTACATTTTTCAAGTATAGGTTTGGTGTAAATAGTGACAACACAATATCACCACTTAGGTCAAGTTTAAAATAAACAAGACCTAAATACTAAGAAGGTGTTGACACGATCTCCCAACAAGGTATACTAAAACAAGTTTTAGAAACAAACAAAGTCCAAGTTATGAAAAAGGAGGCTACAAATGCGAGCAACGCAACAACACTATTTGGACATGTTAATCAAGCTTTATGGAAAAAGCAAGATTTTAGTATCAAAATGATGTCACCACAATGCGAACAGAGTAACGACACTTTTCAAAACTCAAGGAAATGTTGGGATCAAAAACTAAGTCTAAGTATATCAAGAAGTTGTTATTTATGTGAGCAGCATAACAATACAACTTAGAGACTTAGATCAAGTTTCACAAAGGAAACAAGACGTAAGTATCAAAATTGTATGGCTATAATGTGGGCAACGTAACAACTCAAAGGAAGTCAATGATGAGACAACCTAACTACAATGATAATCTTGACATGGGTATCAAGATAATGGCTACCAAGATACAAAGACGTACCAACACACTTTCAATGCTTACTATCACAGTCGCAATAAGGAAGGATGTAAGTGGGTGCAAAAGTGGTGGACACAATCTTTGATAGCACTACAAATGTATGTTCTCTTTTGTCCCAAAATGGGAAACAAGAAAACAAAGGAGTAGACCAAGTGGTGATGAAAAATACTAGGTGTAACTTTGGTAGAGTTTCACCTTGTCTTAAGACAAGTGAAAAACTAGGACAAAGTAACACTTGTAAATTTCGTGATGAATAACACTAGGCTCCAACTTCAATGGACTCTCCCCTTGTTTGAATAACAAGGTTATGACTCCAAAAAAATTGTTGCTTCATGAGATCTCTATAGAACATGATAGATAAAGTCTAGTTGGCTCCAAGCCACAAGCTTCCTATTGTTTCACTCTCTAGGTGTCACAAACTATCTCTGTGAGTGTGGTTTTCCAAGAAAGTCACACTGACTAAATCAAGGAGTATCCCAACTTTACTTTACCCCCTTCAATACAATGAGCAATAAATTGCATTCAGTTGTATCTCACTGGGGTCACGTGAAGATAATTTTGATGCTAATCTCACAAAGGCGTACTAGTCAGTTGGGTAGCGGAGCACTTCCCATTTCGTTCACCATTTCTCTCAAGGTGTGAACTACTTTAGGGTTCCTGGGAGTAATCCTTATGGTTTTTATGGCTTATGCCAAGATATTTCCCCCAGTTTAAAGTGGACGAGCTGTAGCTCTTAACCGAAACCTGCAAATACAGTGTGTTGAATAATGTGGTGTGTTTTTTATCTTTTGGATTAAGAAATGAGGTTTAGAACACCATTAGAAACCTACAACACACGTGTAGTTAGAGTTTTGTTTAGATCCCAATTCTTTGACAAGCATTTAGGTCCTACACACAAATGATTTTAGTAATTTCCAATAGAAAGTGAATGAGGATCAAGTTTTGATTCTCAAGATCATCCAAGGATGCAAGAGAAGAGCATACACAACAAATGATTTGATCCAACTAGATAAATGTAAAGGAAAAATTTAAACCAAATGAACTTTAAACTAAAGCTTGATGATTTGTTCATTCCCTTAAGCCAAAAATGAAAGATGAAGTTTCCAATTTAACCAAAATGTTAGAAAATGAAAACTAAAAGCTTCTTTTGATTCTCAAGATCACCCTAAGGTGCAAGAGAAGAGCATACACAAACTTTTAGCCTAACTTGCATAAAGCATGGAAACAAAAGCATTCATCAAAACTTAAGAAAATTTGTTAGAAATCTGATAAAAAATGTTAAAACCTAAAAAATAGTTAAGAAAACCTGCAAACAATAGAAACACAAAAAATCAAAATTTCAAATCTTGAAGTTAGTGCCAAATTTATACAAATCACGGTAGTGCACCCCTTTCAACAGTAGCACGACCCTTTGAACACCAACGCATCCATGACAACACCATCATGGACCTTTAACACAACATGTGCCTTCTGACAAAAAACACAGACTGACAAGTAGATAGTTTAACACCATGCATCCAGAGAGACACCAATGCATCCCTAGTAACACCAGTGTGGCCAGGACACAGAGAGCCAAAAATAGTTCAATGTATACACATCCTAGAGAGACACCATGTGGCCTTAGTAACATGAGTGTGGCCCTTATAACACCAGTGTGACCTTTGTAACACTAGAGTGACTTCAGACAGGAGCGTGGAGTAGAAAAACACTAGTGTGGACTTCCTGTAGATGATCAAAACACGGGAATTTTTGACAAAAATTCTCAAAAAGCTCAAAACTTTGTCAATTTGATCAAAATTTGACAGCACCTCACCTCCTTTGATCCTGCAAAGAGCACAAAAACAAAGCAATCCTAACTAGACTAGTTAAGAAACCTCATATTTATCTAAAAATGCAAAAGAGGGTTAGTAAATCAAAACTTTGAAACTAATCTAAAAATCTTGAAAATGAATGCAAAGGACAATGGGGTATGTCCCATTGGGCATGCCAAATGTGAACATGCTAAACTTTTAAAGCTAATTAGCTTAGACTAACACCTAGTAGTCTAGAGCTAAGCTAAAATTATCAATGAGCCATCATGATCTTAGCTTATGAGAATGCATAAGAAAATATACATAAAATTAATCATCTAAACTACAAGCATTCTTACTATGTTAATGATTGCTAAATAAATTGAACCTATGAAGATTACAAGCAATCAAATTATGTTGTTCTACTTCATTGATGGTGAAGAGATCTCAATAAAATGGCTACAAGGCCATGTTTGGATCTTCTTTACTAACCAACAATGAAGAAATGGATGCAAATGGGATGCAAGCTATTCCAATCAATGGAGTAAGGCTCTTGATCATATGTTTTATATGAGATACTATTCAAAGTATGGTGTAAGGTGTGAAGGTAGGAGCTTGGTCCTTTTTATAGCTTTCTATTTGGGGAAAGCTTGAATCACAATGAATGTGGGACAAATGATAAAGTAACTCTAGGCTAATTAACCATGATTAGATGATTTAACTAGTGAGTTAGCAACTCATGGGAGTTGGGGGTGCTTTAATTAATCAATTAGGATTAATTAATAGGCTAGAATAAGCTTTTTAGGCTATTTGGAGGTGATTTAGGAGGAATTTGATAAGATTGGAAGCATTTGAAAGTGAGATTTAGCCAATAAGAGGGTTTATTGATTAAATACATGTTAAAAGGCTTAATTAGCTAATAATAGCTAATTAATTGATTTGAAGAGGATTATAACTAACGAAGTGTCGTTAATTGGCATCCAGAATGTGATAGAAGCTAGTTAATTAATGAAGTGTCGTTAATTGACCAAAATAGAGGGAAACATTAGTTAATTAGTGGAAATCACTAATTATAATGGAAATGATAGAAATAGAGGATAATGAGTACCACTTTAGCATTAAAACTACGGAAGCGGATTTTAGGTGTCTATTGGTATCGTTACCCTTGATTTCCCACGTGCACATATTTCACCATGGTCCCATCTAGACCCATTTTAATTTAATTCATTTCTTATATTTAAATTCCCATATATTAGCCTAACAATTTTAATTTGTAACTAATCTTCATTAATTACCTTAATTAATCTCTATTAGCTAGTTACATTTAATCATAACTTTCCTTTTAGGATTCTTTTATCCCTAACCACCTAAATCTACATCCCTACTCTTTTTCTATATTTTATCTAACATGTCTTTATCTCTTACCTACTCATTTCATTTCCCTAAGAAACCCTAATCTACCTAAATGCTTTAAAACACTCATCCTTGTCCATAAAATTCCTATATCTTGAGAAAATCACCAATCTACCACTAAAGGGAGGGTTTCCCGCAGTTGGATGTGACCTACCTAGGTCTCCATAAACCCTATATAGTTAGTTTCACCCCCTCCCAAATGAGGCATAATCAAAGCTTTCTTGCACTGTGTGAACCTATCTTCGAGCTTGAGAATCCTTACAGTTGTTAGTCTTCTTGGAGTCCATTTGTGCTTGTTTTACATCACTTGTGGAAATTTTGGGAGGTTTTATTTAATTCTGTGTTGATTCATTCTAACATATGCCTTTATCATCTTTCTTTATAACTCATATAGGGAGGGTGATCCCCTTTCTTCTTGGTGCATCACACCTTGTTGTTGTATAATAGCAAGGTTTTGTTAACACGCATCAACAACACATTGTTGTCACATGACAACAAGGTGTTTTTGATGCATGTCAACAACATTTTACTATCATACGATAGTAAGGTGTTGTTTACACGCGTCAACAAAACCTTTTTATCACGCGAATTTCACACTTTCTCTCTTAAAACTACCAGGTGAATATTTCTTGCAGAAACCTATGAAAATTATCCTTTTTGGCGAATGTGGCCAAAGGGATATTCATCAGGGATTTTACACCTCCTTTTTTCTAGAGGAATCTTAAAGTGAAACCTTCTTTCACCTTCACCCGTGACTCCCATGACCTCCCCAGATGGATCAGCATCATGTTTGTTGTCTCTTCTTCTATAGATCCTTCTTCACATGCTTAGTGTACCTATGCGTCATGTTTCATTGTTTCATCCTTAATATCTTATTCATCCTCATCTAAATAAGAGATGATTGAAGTGTTTTTATTTTGTGCAACCTCTTCCTCAGAATTCTCCTCATCATTGTTTCCATTTTTTAATATCCTTCACCTTCATAGTTTTTGAGGGGTCTTCTTCTCTGTGCTCATCCTGGTTGGAGTAACCCATGGTGACTTCTTTGTTTTCTTTGAAGTCCACATGCCGCTAATTTTTCCCTTTTTCCCTCTTTTAAACTTTTTCCTATGACTTTGGTTGAGCACAGTGTTATCTTCTTCTTCTTCCTCCTCCTCCTCATTTCCCTTTTATTCTTCTTCTTTTTATATGTGAGGGGTATCCTCATGCCCTCTTTTGGTTCCCATAGTTTGTTTACCCCTTTTTGGTTTTGGGAGAGGAAGGTATTCTCCATCAATATATCTCCCATCCTTCAGTATAGGTATCAAATATGTGTATACCTTCGCCACTTGCTTTCCTACTACTAGATTCTCAGAACTGATATCTATGTTTTCGAACTCCATTTTCTCCACATATGCCAACTTTTTTAGGGTACACATAGATGGTGTGTAATGTATGAAAATAAAAATATACCCTATCTACATCAAACTTTAACTTGGAAGTGAAGGTGAATGGTAGTTTCCACTAGGGGCTCTTATCTCAATTTTTTATGTAAAATCTCCCCAATCAATAATGTTGATAAACTGCAAACTTGAGCTCACCATCTAGAATTGAGGGAAGCTCCCTTGGTACATTTCATTCATGCTCAAATGATTCATGTTTCCACATGTACCACCTATCTACCCTGAGTTTATATGCATTATTAATGCCTCCATCACATGTAAACTCCATGAACCTCTACACTAGGGAATTATTCTCCATCCGGTATGTTGGTATCCAAATCGATTCTCCCTTAGAAACTGAGCAGCGTCAAAGATTTAGCATGACACTAAGAGATAGACAGACTATATTATGAGTCATTTTATAGCCAGGGAGGGGATTTTTCTAACTCTTTGTCACTCAGGCATTGAGAGAAATGGATAGCACCTTCATTAAGGATTTGATCTATCCGTACTGCTTTAGGTCATTCCTTTCGACCAAGGTGAGAGAACCCATTTTGTAACCTCTTTCGGTGAAGGAGAATGAAGATATCCTTCTTTGCACAAATTTGCAAGGCTAAAACCCTAAGAAAATATGATCAATGCACCACAATTTAACTCTCACGAGTTGTCACTTCTAAAGAATGGTGATATTTTCTAGACAAGGATAAGGTTACTAAAGACATTATGGAATCCTGATTGCTTCTGCATATTTTAGGCAGTAGAATTTATACATTTGTGGATACATGGGGAAAACAGGGGTAGTTCAGGATGGATTCATGGTTTTTTAATAATTTTGGTGGGAGATTAAGTAGGATAAAATTGATTATACCAAATATTTGAGAACTTCACAACATTTGGAAAACTAAATGACAGAAAGCTTCAAATAGCTAAGATATTCCTTCAACCAGAAGGTTTGCATTAATGGAGGCCCAGATTTACATGGTTTCACACAATCTATAAGAATTTAACATGAAGGCTTGAGCTAAAGACTCAATTAAACATCAAAGACCCCTAGTTCCTCATGCCTAAGATACACTCAAAGGCTTACAAACAATCTTTATCAACAAATGACAGTGAAGTGATTTTAAATTGTTTATCTCATCACAGGATGAAGGCTCTTCTTGAAATGAAATTGTAAATGCCACTAAACTATCACAGGGATGAGATCTTGTGTGATTCAGAGGGAATTTAACACAAGATTGCAATAGGAATAAGAAAAACTACTTGCAGACATTCTGAAATAAAGCAGACACAAATTGCTCCAAGATTAACACAAATTAACTTGAAATTGATTAGATTCATCAGTAGGGGAAAGTTTCTTTGAACAGTCTCAGAGCTTTTCAATGGTTGTACACTCACAACCAACTTGACATGATTGAAATCTAAAACACAAGAAATTAATAGGTTTCTCAAATTGGTCTCTCAGGAAGATGGGATTTCTCAAATTTTCTCTTAAGAATTCAACCCCCTGACCTTTTGCAAGAGTATTCTCATTGCATTTATACATTTCACTTTCTCACTCATCCCAAATTTTTCCCCCAAAAAAGAAGAATATTTGAGGGACCTTTTCTTGTTACCAATTTGTCCTCAGAAAGTGACGTTTAACAAATTCACATCCGAAAGTTACTAGGTGGACAAATTATGAACTGATCACATTTCTAGACCCTCGACTAATGACTAGGATGCCATGCCACAACTATTTTGACAGTCCTTCTAATCATTTCTGATTCTGTCATGCAAGAAATCCCCATTTTAATCATTTTTTGGAGGCTCTGTATAGCTGGATCTCACAGGTAATCCTTTTTCACCCTCGAGGAAACACCTTTTTCATCCTTTGCACCTACAACCTCCATCATTTCATCCTTTTCCCATTCTTTCCTCTGCAACTTTGTCCTGCATCCAGCTTCTCTAGTAATTCACATTTTTGCAAGTGCCCGAGCAATTCCAACTTCAAAATATCGACCTTAACAATCCTTGGACTCACAAATTAAGTTCTAAATCCATTTCAATTGGCACTTTGCAGATAAAAATGACAAGGAATTTCATCAAAAATGATGAAAAATAGTGCGTATTCGCATCTCCAGGAATCTTGGAGAAAAAATGTGAGAAAAATAGATGTAATGCACAATAACCATTGATTCTTCCCCTTCTCAACTTTAGATTAGAGTCGTCCACATGTTTTCTTGGTGAAACTACAAAGGTGAGGTATAGAGGCAAGTTTCCAAACAAGCGCAGGCCTTCCACATGCCCTGGGCCCAAGAAAAACACCTTTTGGCCTTTGAAAAAGTCTTCAGTAAAAAGGAGCCAGTGGAAGCCTCCACGTGTCTCACCTTGACACACCTTTGGTATGGTCCCCAAAAGCGGAGACCCCAAACAAGCGTGGGCTCACCACATGTCTCAATTTGGTAGAGTTGTTGAAAAATTTGAAGGATCAGCGGAAGGTGCCATGTGTCTAGGGTCTGAGATAGTTTTCCTTGGCCATTGAAAAGTCCAAGCAAGGGCAGAGTGAGCAGAAGCCTCCAAGTGTCCTCCTGACACTTCTTCAAAATAAAATTTAGGATCCAGGTCCCTAAATAGGTGCGGTCCCTCCACGTGTCCTAGGCCTTTAGAAAGTTGCTTGAAAATTTTAAGTATAGAGAGGATCCAGCAGAAGCCTCCACTTGTATCCCTTGCACAATTTTGTGACTGGTCCCCCAAAGCAGAGACCCTGAACAAGCATGGGCTCACCACGTGTCCCCTTGGTGCAATTGCTAAGGTGGGACCCTAAGGTGGATCCTCAAATGAATGTTAGCCCTCCATGTTTCCATGGTCTGCCAAAGATGTACTGGCCACATGAAAAAAATGTCTAAGTATGGGCAAGGAGTGGAACCTCCATGTGTCTCCCTCGGCACAACTCCAAGGTCAAACCAAAAGGTGATTTTCAGATGAGCACCAACCCTCCATGTGGACCAAGTTTGAGTTGAAGCGGGCCTTAGAGTTTTAAAGTGCCCCACCTGAGCTGCATCCAACCAGAAAGGGCCACATGTTTCCACAGATGCGTTGAGATATAAATTTGACCCGGAAAACACACCCGTCAAATCATAAAATGCAGGAAAATCACCATTTGTGCCTGGAAATGAATCTTTCTTTAAGGACAGAGAATTTGGAAATGATATAAGGCCCAAATTTGATCTACTGAGCCACATCCAATCAGAAAAGGGCCACGTTTCCATAGATATTTGGGACAAAAATTGACTGGGAAAACAAAACGTGACTGTGGAAAAAGGAAGGAAGGGAAAAACCTGAGTTTACGCCCAAGTTACAAATTCTTTCACATGGATAGAGGAAAAGAAAACAAATTCTTGACTTAAAGTGATCCTTGACCAAAGGAAGGGACTGATCATGGCAACCAAATGAAGGACAGAGATTTCATGCATCAATACAGGGAGATAGAAAACACGACAGAGCCCGCAAATTGAAGAATTTCAAGGACAAATGGGGCGAGATCAAATTGAGCACCAACAGGGTATTTCAATACTTTTTCATCTGGAATATGACACTCCTATCTCATAGAAGAAAATTGAAACAGGATGGTTTCAACTATCAAAATCACCTTTTCCTACTTTTATGTTCATGCTTCAGTGAAAATTCTAATAGCAATGTACATTTTTTAATGTTGTATGCATCTATCTTCTGCGCCATATTTTGCACTATAATGAATGTCCATGTATTACTTAGTCACTCCCCATAAGTGAATGCCTAATTTGTAACTAGAGAAGGCACATAATGACTCTTGCATGCTAGGCACTCCCTTATTCCTACAATGTCCCATTGTATCCATCTCCCCACCCTAGTTAAGGAAAACTGGTAGTGGCACAAAGACTCCTACATCGTCCTCACAAGTCGGGCACTCATTTCAATATTGAACTGTGTAGCCTTTAATTTTCTTAATCCAAATGTACAAGTTATGTATTCGCTTCTTCCCAGCCTACCATTCCATAAAATTGTCCAATAGCATTATTCACTGAATCAACAATTGATACAAGTTCTTAGGTTTTCCAATCAGAAGGTAAATTCATATAATTGGAACAACTCCAGCACTCTCCAAATCCTTTCGTACTTAAGTAATCATAAACCAAATTTCTATCTTTGGTCCTCCAATCCAATTTCTTCATTACTTCTCTATTTATGGCTCAACATCATGAGATATATAAACGATGGCTATAGTAACATATCCAACACTTGGTCAAGTGTGACTCTAATGGCTTCCCTAGAATATAAATTGCCTAGTAATACTTAGCATTTCTGAAAACCACTCCTCTTGTACATCTTCTAATCCAGGCTTCTTGGTAAGTATGAAAATGGAATTATTTTCCTTTTACACTCCTTAATGTGATATTATGGGTACCTTCTTTAACTCCCCATTGTTTATCTATAGAGCTTCACTCTTCAAACTTACAAGCATTTTTTTCCTTAGGTCTTAGATGACCTTCCTCAAATTTCTGTACCAAGCGTTCACTTTTTCCTCCCTTCGAATGTTTCAAATTAGTCCAACCTATACCTAGTACATTTTTCTATATCCTTATGCACTAATTCCAATCATCTGCACTTATGATTCTACAAACCCTAGCTCATTGAATACAAAACCCTCATAAATCTCAACCTCCATGCCTTCTCCATGCAGTCTAACTTCCACTAAAGGATCTCCTGCATTAGGTTGTGTGTTATCGTTACTCATAGTTGCTAATTAAAATGATCCTTGGATCTTCCCAATAATTTCATACATCGTAACAACCCTTCAAATTCTCAAACTATTTGTCAATGGTATGATACGAATTAACTCACCCATGCTCCTTTTATAGTTTTTTTAAAAAACCTCATATTTATTGCTCCTAACCTACACTAATGTAAAGCATAGATAAATGTGTTTTTTGATTTTTCCTCTCTTTTTCATGCTTTCTTCCATGCATGGTAGTCTGACTTTTGTGTACTAGTAATTCCCAGGATGCAGACATCTCTTGTCCACACTTCAACTACGCTAGCATTCATATTCCTCTACGCCACATATCTAATAGTCTATCTCTGTTGCTTCCTCCCTCGTGTTACATTGTAAATCCTCTTTCTTAATTCTAATGTATTCCAAATATGATCAATTTATCTCAAACACCATCATTTCTAAGCACCTGTAACTTTGTAACTATCTACAGTTTTATATTGTATTCATAACATAACCCTGTGAATCAACCCTTATTTTGAAATATTTTGTGCACACAACTTTGATCCAAATCCAATAAAATTACCATAGCGTAGTCTCCTTTGCATACAGTTACACATGCTTCTATCCCACACTAAAAGTATGTGTGGCATAAATTAGTGCAGTCCTTTAAATCAATAAGTAGTAATCAGCTGCTGTGCATGAGCATGTTTACTACAAATAACAATCAAATTAAAAACAAAATATGAAATGGAAATCTAATCTTAGTGGAAATACTACCTTATTACAAAAATAGTGGAAGGTTATTTACAGTAGGGCTTTATCCTACTCATATTGAAGTAACCGGGAAACATAGAGACATCCAACACTTTTAATTAACATTTTCCTAATTCTAGTATCTTGGTCACTACATTGAATTTCCCAACCAATTGACTTTCAACTTCCCTAGGTGGCATGCAAACCTAGAATTTTATAGAAGGGCCTATAGGCTATATTTCCAAGACAAAGGACTAATTTTTCTTGATGTTAACTTCATGTCAATACATTTTGTCTTTCATTTGTCTTTCTTTTGTCTCCAACGCGCTATAATGACACTTCTCATCCAAGCTACATTTATTTTTAAATGCATAATTTCATCCACCTCCTATTTATTATCCAATCCACCTACATGGGATCACAATTCATACTTTGAAATATGCAGTGATGGTAATATAAATTCCATGGGAAGTATAACCTCCATTTGCAAATACCCACAAAAATTGTGGCTTTATTCATTTGTACTCTGTATAGGTCTGTTTTTTATTCCCAAAGAACAACTGATAACTTATCATCCCAGTCTTTTCTTCCACATCAAATATCTTCGTTAGTGTTTTACCCAAGAATTGGTTTTGAAAGCTATGAGCAATGCCATTACAGGTTTAGGGTGAATAAGGATTTGTTTTGTGGTACATACCACTATAAATTTTTCCAATACAAATTCTAATAGTCTCAGTTAAGATAACGATTTAACTCTATCACTTGTTAGACTCAATGGGAATCCATACCTTATGATTCATTATTTTCCCAAAGTAACATTCATTTCCTTTATCACTGCAGCATGAAATCTTACTAACATAGGTATAGATTTCTACCCATCTTGTCAAGTAACCTTCAGTACATGTAACAATTTATTTTCCCAGATTTGTCCTGACATAACATGTGGGTAGTGTAATATAAAATTACACAAATCAATGTTAGACTTTTCAAGTGTTATGCTTTCTATATTGGTATACCAGTGTTAGCATTTCATCTCTATTTTCGTACAGATTTATGGTATTTGACAATGTAACATTCTTTGAGTTAGTAAATGGTCTTAACTCATATACATTGTCTCACTCTCATAGATCCCCCTAGCAGGATAAACATATACATTTGACATTCCTAAATCATGAGATCCCTATCCCTCCATGATTTTGCTCCATGATGGATTTCCCTATCTATGTTCAATCACATATCTTTGAAGATTCATGATAATACACAATATAATATAATGGGTATTTGTACAATGTTTAAACATGATGGATCATATATTATAAAGTTTAAATTTATGATATATCTATTAATGCCCCTCTTCATTCCTTTTCTAGTCTTGTCATGTAGACACAAATAACATGCACTTGGGTACATTTCTAGGTCCTAAAACATATTGTTATTCATATGATTCCTAAGTGAGAAAACTAGTAATTGACTATCTATTGGCCTCTTTCTTGTTAATTTCTTGTCTTTCTCTTTGGTCTTACACACCCCACACCCAATAGTAAATTTATTGCTTTATCTTTTATGGCTTTAGACACTAGCGCCCAGCCAAGATGTCAACACTAGCGTGCCCTCCTCCCCTTTGGGCGCCCTCGACCTCTTTCTATCTTACTCACCTCTTTTGGGCCTCTTTTATATTTTGATCTTTTTTAACTTAAGTTTCAATTATGAAATTCAAAGAAGGGAATCATATAAATACATAGTTATGTGACCAAAATAAAAGACCAAACTCTAATCATTTATTATCATCACCTAAGCTTGCATCCAAAGGTCATTCTAAGAGCACTAAAGTACATCCATTTAGCATCTATACAAGGGATAAGGGACTGCATTTTCTACATACACTACATAGGAAGGGGAAGTTCATTTTTCCATCCACACATCTATTTATATTAGTACATATAGATATTGCACGCTATCAAGTGCACTTGCACAAGGGCTTCTCAGGGCATGATTCAATATCACACACACACAAGAACTACATGGAGTCTAAGATGTAGTGCAATGCTCGGCTGTAAGTTCACTCAGTTGGGTGACCGCTGAGGTCAGTCTGACTCCTCATATTGCATCTTTTCTTTTTGGGATTTGCCGTAGTTTGTGGGTTTTTCAGGTCAATATCTCTTTGAAGGTTACAAGTGAATTTTACAATCAAAGTGCAACATACATACGACCAACAACGACTACCAACAATACTTGTGTGACAAAAAAAAAAGATTCCAAGCTCCTGCGCGGTCATAGGTGCCTAACAGAGGTCCCTAACGCCCAGGTGCCCTAGTCCGACCTCATCTGATAGTTCCAGAATTTATTGAGCACGGTTGCGACAGTCTGCTCTTCTTGTTCATAAGTTGTTCTTGGCCAAATCACCTTCAAGGAAGCGTAAATAAGCTAAGTCACTCTTTCCCTCTCTTACACTTAGGGTTTCCTATTTATCTAGCTTATTGCTTGTGTCATCTTATATCTAGCAGTTGCTTATGATAGTTTACATACATTACTCTACAATATCTAGGGTATAGTATCTATTTTTGTTAAATCATTTGGTGAATAATCTGCTCTACCTGTTCATCAGTTTTTCCAGTCCAGATCACCTTCAAGGAAGCGTAAATCAGCTAAGTCACTCTTTCCCTCTCTTGCACTTAGGGTTTCCTATTTATCTAGCTTATTGCTTGTGTCATCTTACATCTAGCAGTTGCTTATCATAATTTACATATGTTACTTTGCAATATCTAGGGTTTAACACAAATTCTATTTTTGTTAAATAAGTTGTGTGTGAGGTGAGACTTTAGTAAGGCTACATAGAAACAAGTCGAGGAACTTGTGGAGTCTCATGATACAAGCATTAGGGCATCCATTCATTTGGGACTCCTATTTTGATTGCATGAGCTTGCCCCCTTTTAAGGTGCCTATTTGAAAGAAGATGATCTAACATGTCAACCTCAAATCCCGCTCCGAAACTGAATTCTTTTTAGAGTGAGTACATAACATGTGCCACTAATTGGCAAAACATTGTACGATAGACACTAATATGAATAGTGATAGGAAAAACAACTTTACTAAAGTTGGGTCATAGGGGCGAGTCACAAAGTTGAATCCTTTAAATATGGGGATGGTTGTAATCATTCATGTACCATTAAAAAAACAAGAACAATGACAAGTAGTGGATGCACCACATCACCATTTGCTCGAGCATGACATGGTGGATTAAATGCGGGGAATGCCACGTGGATATAGGACCCACACAAAATTGAGGTGTTTAAGAAGAAAGAGCTTAAGGAGTCGGTACCTTCTAGGTTGTTTATTAGAACATTTTGGCTTTTATTGGGTAACCAAATGATTGAGAAATGCCCAATAACAAAGAACAATGGTGCTCTTACAAGGATGAACCCTCAACAACCCGAGACAATGATGCTCTGACACAGGGTGAACCCTCAACAACCTAGGGCAATGGTGCTCTAACACAAGGTGAACCTCGAGCTCCCTAATTACTCTAGACATCGCACAAATGCCCCACCACATACCATGAGTAAATGGGGAATCGACACCAAACCTAAGTCTTTTCACATAACTCATGAACTCTCGAGGGCAATGTGTTTTTAACACTTATTAGAGTGTATTAGAGTAAATGGCTGGTTGGGTGAGAGCAATTGGGAATCGATCCTCTCCTAACCCAGTTTAGAATGACATGATCCCCTTGACTTCTCCGCGATGACGAGGACATGAGATTCTGAAGCGTACCAAAATTTCTCTCGCCGAAAAGGAAGGGACGCCTACCTCCGAATCAAGCAATAATTAACCCTCAAGTTATTACATTTACGTATTTATGGACAGCAGGACGGACTGAGAGAGACGGACAGAGACAAACAAAGTGGAAATGAAAGCCATTTCAATTCACCGGTGGGCGTAGAGATCAAATCCGTCAACATTTTGTTCGTTTCCTCTTCAAAATCATAGGCTCGTTCTGCATCCTATTCAGCTATATCTCACAGTATAAAACTCGGAAGAAGCGATTACTATAAAATCGCTGGAATTACCCACTATATCTTATTAATAATTATAAAAAATCCTTCATATTGTTGTGTGGAGAGCAATTTTAAAATTTCCTGAGGAATTATCAGCGCATTGACATATCCACGATGGGTATTTGGGATACTTTCTTGAATTGGCTTCGCAGGTAAGCATTTTCAATACCACCATTGATTTAAGGGTTACAGTCTGTTTTTTTTGAAAATTTGTTTTACAGAATTTAGCAATGTTGTATAGCACCCAATTTTGAAATAATGCGAATGCAAACATAGTAGACGCTTATTGATTTCTCATTAGATGGGTTGCAATGGACTTCGGTATAAGTTCATTATGCTTTTAGGTCCAAACAGGTTGACTAGTCAAAGGGCAGTTTTGGGGTCTCAAATAGTAGGGTCTAGTGTTTTGGCCATAACTTGAGCTATATGTGGAATATTGAGGTGATTAAAGTTTTGCTGGAAATTATATTTAGATATATTTCCATTGATATATTTTTTTTCTCATGATGAGGTGATTTGACATTTTTTATAGGGCATTATTTCAGCAAGAAGGGTTTTGGCAGTTCATGACAAGATCTGTTTTGGTGCAAGTTTGATGTTTTTGGAAGCATGAGATGGATTTGGTAATGCATAATATGACCTAGAGATTGGAGAGAGATGATTTTGGAATCAAATTAATTAATTTTTATATATTTATCACATGAATAATTTATTTTATGATCTAACCTTTGGAAACATCTTTTTGGCAGGTAGATTTGGTAAAGGTAAATCTTGTTGTGGTTTGAAGTAAAATATATTTCATGACTTCTAACATGCCTATAATTGTTCT
The DNA here is from genome assembly GCA_019776745.2 of Taxus chinensis. Taxonomy (NCBI): domain Eukaryota; kingdom Viridiplantae; phylum Streptophyta; class Pinopsida; order Cupressales; family Taxaceae; genus Taxus; species Taxus chinensis. The sequence continues at coordinate 84,142 of JAHRHJ020003754.1, forward strand.
AAATTTTATCCAAGTTTTTATTATTTTTCACATTTCATGCTTTGGTTCACTAGAAGTCATTTGGTGGCATTATGAAGTATCTTGGGTGATGAAGGGTGAAGGAGACAATTGTTTTCATATTTTTAAAGGGAACTCGGCCCAATAAATGAAAGAATTTTATTGGTTGACATTAATTGTGAACATGTATGAATATTTAATAATATTTAAATCATATTTAAATGGTTTTGGATCATGATAAAGTATACATTTTATGTAAGGGAAGTTTTAAGAATGTACCTATGGGGTTTTTGAGCCATTTTTGGTGCATGTAGTGAGGTTTTTGGCTAGGCCAACCTACATGGGTCATATGTGACTATTTTAATTAAAAATTTAAATTATCTATAGTTTTTTGGGTTGAAATTATCATGAGGTACCTACTTCATTTGGTTTGGAAGGATCAAAATCATATTTAAGTGCTTGTTTAGTTCATTTTTGAATAAGTGCTCTAAGAGGGAAGGTGTGCGACGTATAGAGAGATATTTTACAGGTATGAGACAATCATTTGAAGGATAAGGAAGAAAATTATAGGTTGAGTAAGATAATATATCATGAGAGAAATTTTTTTGAATAAATAAAAGTGAATAAAGAACAATATTATAAGGTGTTGAAGACCTAGGGTTTGTCCTAGGGTTTATGAGATGAATTAGTGATCTCAATTAGTTGTGGTAGCATAAAAATCAGAGATAAAATTTCTTTAGTTGTCTAATTTGGCACTTGGTCATACTTAGGTGGTTGTAGCCTCCTTTTGGATTGGGTACTTCACTAAATTAGGGTTTAGTGCTCCTTGTAAGGTTGGTGCTCTACTAAACTAGGGGTTGGGGATCCTTGTAGGGTTGGTTATCTACTAAAATAGGGGTTAGTTCTCCTTGTAGAGTTTTTGATTCACTAAATTACTTTGCTTTGTGTAATATAAGAGTATTTTGTGTGGGTTTTCTTCCTCATAAGGGTTTCCCGCTTAATTTTGGTGTCTTGTGTACTCTTTTTTTTTATTATTGGAAAATAGTTTTTTGAAAGGGACTATACCCTTGTACAACAAGGCTCAGGAGCCAGAATAGGAAAATAAAGCTCGAAAAAAAAGGATCAACATCCTGATATACCAATAAGGACCAACTGCAGAACGTAGTCTGTAAAGAAACAACCAGCAGCAACACAACAGCAAATAAACACCTGCTGGACAGCGATCAAATAGCAAACACGCAGTGGTCCGGCCACAAAAATGATAACAATGTACTCCGGCCGACCACTAACGGAGAAAACATCCAGACGATCATCTCAAAAGAGCCCAACAAAAACTGTCAAGAAAGGAACCAGCAAAAGCAAACCAGCTGCAACAAAACAGCAAAAAAAAGCAACAAAACAACAAACACAGCTGCCTAGCAACTGCGTAGCAGGCCATATGCCAAAATGTAGCAATAATAGCGCCCAAAAAGACAAGAATCAAATCTTTTCCGAAATGGTGGGGGATTTAGATTTGGCATTACCCTTCTTTTTCCGATCCACCACTGTCCATTCCTGATTTCCCACATCCACTACAGTCGGAAAAACTGCAATAGGTTTGATGGGGGAGTGATCCAAATGGGAGGTCATAATATCTTTAATCACTAAATCAGCAGCCTGTAAAGAATAATCTAGAGGCTTCTCTGTATTGGTCTGTGAATCAACCATGATGGGTGAGTTAGCTTGCAGGGGGGGCACTCGATTCCTTAGCCGGATCTGAGTCGATTGTAAGATGTTCAGGTAGAGAATCCCTCCACCAGGCTATTTTGGTCTTACGTTTGGAGTGTTCACAGTCATCTGTAACATGACCAGTTTGGAAGCAACGCCTACATCTGAAGGCAAGTCTCTCATAGTCTATCCTCTGCACCCAGAGCCTGGCTCCAATCTGTAGATTGATTTCTGCTGGTAAACATTTGGAAGGTATCGAGATCAACCAGGATTCGAGCATAAGTAGTATGGGTTTGAATGGAGGTCTTATCATCGACTGCTACACATGAGCCTAAAGTATCCCCTATAGCAATGAGACAAGATCTGTTCCAAAGCTGCAACGGGAGTCCTGGTAGACGAACCCAAATCGGGTAGGTATCAAAAGACTCCTTTAATGGGTCGAAAGATGGATACCATGGTTTGGACATAAGCCCATATTCCCCCCCAAACCCAATGTTGACTAAAAATTAAATCCCTATCTTCAGGGGTTTCAAAGACAGCAATGAAGTAAGCTTTAGCACAAGGATAAAGCTCAATCTTACCTTGTATTTTTTCTCTCCATCTCTAGGCTATCCAGTCATGAAGCTGAGAAAGCTTAGGCCAAAATTTGTGAAATCTGCATATGAGCCCCAGTTGGGAGAGATTTTCCTCCTCCTTAAGAACCTTTAGAAGTAAATCCTCTTCGATTTTCAGCGTTGGGACCTCCTGGGAGGGTTTTAAGAGCTCATTTCTGACATTCTCCTTCTGTTAGGTATGGGAACTTGCTAAGAATATGTCTTAGGTTGAGTTAACTTGGTGAGGTGTCTAAGTGAACTAGATGTGTAGATATTATTTAAATAAGATATTTAAATAATAAATATAATGAGGATAAAGGATTAATTAAATTAAATTAATTAATATTAATATTAATGGGGTGAAGGGGGTCATGACTAGGTAAATGTAATAAAGGGTGCTTATATGTTGAGGGATGAAGGGGGAGTGTGACCTAATTTTAGTGTCTACAGTAATATAACCAGTTAAAACTCGAGTAAAATCTGAACTTGTAAGGTCTCAATAAAGTTTTTTTTTAATGCTTATTAAATAGAGAACTCCAAGTGACATTAGAATCTACCCTATATTAAACATAGCATATTTATATCCTTTCAAGGGAGAGGATGATACAAAAAATCACTTGAGACTGAAGATAATCAGACCATCAATTGGGAACAACTACCTTAAAACACAACCAAAACATATTAAATCCATTCTATATAAGGTGGTGAAAAAGATGATACAATGAGTATTTTTAGTATTTTGTCAAGTGGAAGGATTGTCCACTTGAGAATGCAACCTGGTGTTAACACCTTTAGACATAGTTGAGCATGACAAAAATATAGAAGAACTCATGAAAAAGCCTTTTTTTCCCTAGGATATTGATGTAAATGCATGATGTAAATAGTTTGAATGTGTTTTTTTGACCTTTATAAGATCTTGGGGATAATTTTTTCCAATAAGAATCCCTCCGCAGGCTTCAATTGTCCTTTCTAGGTCCTTTCGTGATGTTTTCCCCCATTTTCTCGCCAAAATGGGAAATTTTGAAATTTGAATTTCTAAAGCAAGTTTGAATTCTTTAGGATTGATTTAAACACTAGTGTCAATAGTGTGGGACCTTTAGAATCTAAGTGGATGATTTATATAATTTATAATATAAAATTCAATGTAAATATCCTTCCAAATCAATCAAGAGCATTACAATGTTGGAGTGCTAAGTAAGGCAAAATATAATTAAGTATTATTTGTCTGAGAATATCATGTTGGTACTCAACCACTTGAATCCAAATTCAAACACTCATTAAAATAGATATGATTTGAATCAGGTGGAAGGAAGGCTAAGAAACATCATTTAAGGAGGTAGAGAACCCATTCTTGTGGTTTTCTGGTGTGTAAGGGTTTTGACTGGTATTTATATTATTTCCAACTAAAAATTGTTTAAAGAAGGCTTCTCTTGATTTTGTTTTTATTCCTAGACATCCTCCAAGTATGAGTAAATTAGTATTAATGTTTCCCTAATTTGTTTTGCTATTTTATTGATGTTTGTAGAGTGTAGGGTTTGAACAACTCAATTTTATGGGTTACAGTCTTTTAAAAGAAGATCAGTTTATTGTGTTTCAGAAGATTTTTTAAGGATCTCCATAGTGTCATAAGAAGGTGTATTATACCCATAAATATGTGTGTTTCTTAGGGTGTTACAGTTGGAGAAAAAAATGTTAAACCTATAAAATTTTGCCTTTTTACCTACTCATCGGGATCTGTTTTAGGCTCTGATAGGAGTTTTAGTGAATTTTAAACTTGCAAGTATTGGTGTACTAAAGATTCTTAACCGATGCAGAAATCCTACAAGTTTGAACTTGACAATCTGTATGTTTCAAAGGCCCTGAGTACTACATAGGTGTTGAGGTTTCATGGAATATTTGAGTCCTATATAATGCACTGATATCTTGTGAATGTGTATACTAGACTTGAAAATAGACCTAATATCACCATGTGTAAAACCTCTAGATTTTCTTCAAAACATTCCAGGTATGAGTATGATCAACTAAGGACTAAGACTAGTGAACTATACACACCCAAAAATTGTATGGTACATAGATGGAAAGTGATGATCATGTCTTATGGGTGAGTGACTATAAATCATATTCCAAGATGTAAAATTGCATAATCTAGATCCTTCCCTCTCTCCTTTCCATTCCTCTTGTGACTCAACCCCAACCTCTTCTATCAGAGTTAAAAAGTTCATTTTTGTTTGTGGACTCCTATTTTTATTCCCTTTGTGCTTTGTTAACCTATGATACTTGTACAACCACCATGTGTCGTTACGCAAAAAACCATGGAATTGTGAAACCACCCCCCTATATATAGTGTGTTGGTTACACAATCACCCCTCTATATATTCAAGCATTGGTCCTATCAGGGTTTATGATACGGAAAATTAAATCACACCTATCCTGCAACATGTGTTTTTATTTCAAATGTGGTTTTCTCTCACATTTATATACATCAAACTTGTTTATTTTTGGTGCTAACGCCTTGGATTTGTCATCAAGAATCTCTCTTCTTATTTTATCTAAATCATATAGACATGATTGAAGTTCCTGTAAGAGTACAATGATGGCTAAGTTTTAAGTCATTCTTGATTTCCACTTGTAGTTGACATCTTAATACTCCCAAAGTATATAAAAAACACTTTTTAACCCATATGCGTTCAAGCTTGAGAAATTTGATATTTTTTGTGAAAGTGTTATGTTGCTGACAGATTTAGAGAGATGACCCCACAAATTTGATATAAGTATGTACATTTCTTTGTTCTTCAGCTGCTACTCAGGATGGTTGAATTTATCCTCAGGGTTTCACCAAATCAACCACAGACCGGTTTTCTTTATTTCTTTACTACTTGTAGACACTAAAATTGGGTCACACTCCCCTTGGTCCCTTTTCAAATATGCAAGACTGTAAACATTAGTACATACTCAACCATGAAAGCGTATTGTATCACCCCACATGTAATAGTTAGGGTTTGAATTACCTTGAAACATTAATGAGTGAATTACTCATCCTCACAATATTCATTATTTGAGATTACCCTAATTAAACTAATGTTCCACCCTCACCTAGCACACCTGGATCACAAAACTAGGTTCTTAGCATGTTTCCCTTTTACTAGGACATCCAATATTCACTGCACCATAACTAACTGAAGACCTCTAGTCCTAGTGTGGGACCTTGCAATGAACTAAGACTTAGTGCATACCCTAAAATCACATGCCTAATCTCCCTCTAACCACATTCCCGCTCATTAAAACGTAACATTTTGTTTTGATCCACAACTGCAGATGGATCAGATCCTAATTGGATCCAAAAGATTGCCAAGATATGGCATTGTTATTAAATGCTAGGATTTCCCCACCTTAATCTGATAAGTTAGTCATACACCTAAACCGAGTGCCGAGTCACCCTAAACTCATCGTCGGTTGACACATATATTCAGAAATTGCAACATAAACCTTGTTTGCAGAGGTTGATAAGCTACATTCTTAAGGTTTTGAAATGAAGAAGCAAACAACACATACAAAGGACTGAAAGCATTCATAGAGCCTGCATTGTGATTTTCAACATCAAAATCCTTGTATTCCAACACCAAAGAGGTAGAAAAACCTGTTACAATCCCTGGAAGGTCTGATACTTGCCAAAATCACTTGTTGAAAGTGAAAACAGAAGATTCTTGTGTAAAAAAAATGTCCCCCTTTGAAAAATGAGCCAAATCTGGCTTTTACAGTGCATGGGTCGAACCCAGGAGAGAGAAAACGTGAAAAAACATGGGAGCCATTCCTTGTTAACCAAAATGCATTAAAAACAACATGGGTGACCTGACAGACCCATCCCCCGACATTTTTTACCATGCTAGAGAAGAATACGACCCATTTTACATTAAAATTGGTTGTTTGAAACGTCAGTTCTGTCCATGGGCACGTACCAGAAGCATTTTTTTGATTTTCTCCCTCCAAATTGAACCAAAATTCAAAATTGACCATGGAATCATGTATATAATTTTACCATATTTCCATTGATATAAAGAACATGAAAATCTGAGATTTGGATTGAAAGTTATGGCCGTTCGAAGATTTAGGGCAAAAACAGGCCCAAAACGGATCGGCGGGAAAAAATTTCGAATTTTACCTCTTTTTTGCATTGGGATTTTTTTTTCAAAAATCCCCATGCTTCACCACCTCCTTTCTGGAAAGCTGAGAGATAGCTCTATCCAATGGTGCCATTTCCAAAAAGATTTGAGTGCCTGAAAATCAAAAAATGGAGACTGAGGCACAAGAGAGGCAAGAACACAGGGAGTTACCCATCCAAAATGAGCAGGGACACATTTTGGATAACAATTTTGGCGACTCAAAGGGGTCATCTACCTGCTAGATGAAAATACAAGTTTCCTGAAGTAGTCCATTGGGCATGAAGTCATCAAATTTTCTGTTTGGAACCCCAACTGACTTAGAATGTTGTAAGGAGGAAGATGGAATATCACCTGATGGAAGCAAGGACTGCAAAACATCTCCACAGACATCAAGTTGTGCCAAAGCACTTAGGGAAAGCAAAACTAACCTACAGCAAAACAATGTGCACAAGCACTTGAAGGAATGGAAACCTAAGCTAATATTTACAAGGTGGAGAATTTCCCTATAGAAGCAATGCTTGAGATAGATTCCATTGACTGGAATCTGCAGTTCTTCGCCATCCAATGAAGACAATTGGAAAGCATTGTTGTTCTTGCACTTTGTGACCATATATGGGCCACTCCAAATGGCATCAAATTTTGAATGCCTTCCCGGTTTTGCTCTATCTGCATCCCATTTTAACACTAGATCTCCAACCTGGAAAGATCTACTCTTGGCCTTCCTGTCAAAGGTCTTCTTGATCAAAGCTTGATCCTTCTCCATTGCTTGGTATGCCTGATCTCTGATCTCTTGAAGCTCCATCAACTCTGCATATCTCACCTCCATGGGCTCAAATTCCAACAGCTCCAACTGTTTCATGAGTTCCAATGTTGGCAACTCAAGAGACATGGGCAAGATTTATTCTCTTCCATAGACAAGCCTGAATGGAGAGTTGCCTATGGATCTCTTGGGAGTTATCCTATCATCCCATAAGGCTGATTTCAGTTTGGTATGCCAAGACCTTTGATTCTCATCAAGAGTCCTCCTAATGATCCTCAACAAGTTCTTGTTTGTAGACTCAGCCTGGCCATTACCTTGAGGGTAATAGTTTGATGAAGTACTTAGGTAGATCCCGTTCTTGACAACCCACTCAGTAACCTTGGATCCAATGAATGCCAATGCATTATCTGAGATTATTGTAGCAGGTATGCCAAATCTGGTTACTATGCCCTCATAGAAGTCTAATATGCTAGACTCATTTGCCTCTTTGAGTGCTACTGCTTCAGTCCACTTGGTGAAGTAGTCTGTGGCTGTCAAAATCCATTTGTGCCCTTGGCTTGAATTGGGATTAATGACTCCAATGAAGTCCAAACCCCATTGCATGAATGGCTGGTCAACTGAGATTGGATGCAATGGAAGGGAAGCAAGTCTCTCTTTTCCTGTGAAGAATGCACAATTCTTACACCTCTTGATCCATGCAAAGCAATCACTGAAAATCTTGGGCCAATAATAACCAGCCTTCATAATTTTTAGAGCTGTCACTCTCAGTGCAAAATGACCACCAACTGGTCCACCATGGAACTCTTCCAACACCCTATGAATCTGATTTGTGCTAATGCATCTCAGTAGCACTCCATTCACATCTTTCTTGAACAAAACTCCATCAACAATGGCATATGGGATAGCCTGCAATCTGAAGTGTCTTCTTTGGGTCTTGTTCATCTCCGAAGGGCATAGGCTTATGCTTAGGAAGTGTATTATACCTTGGGTCCAGCAAGGAGTGGGGATAGCATTATTTTCTTCTTGAGTGCCACTTGGCTCATGGCTGTCTTGAACTGTCAAAACAACCTCTTCTTCATTGCATACTTCTTTTTTCTTCCCCAAAATCAGCTGCTCACACAATCCTTTTCCTCTTACTAGCTTGGTGACCTTGATCTCAATGTGATACTCCATGACACGAGTGATCTAACCTGACCTTTTCTCATTCAAATCCTTGTTGAGGAGGAAGTCTTTAACCCCATCATGAGAGACCAACAGTTGGACCTTTTTGTTTGAGACTAAATGCTTGAATTTCTTCAAGCTTCTGATTACTGCAAGTACATGCTTCTCAATAAAGGAATACCTCACCTCATAGTCATCTAGGCTCTGGCTGAAGAAAGCAATTGGATGCTCATCGTTGTCCTTGTTGTGCTGTACCAAAATGGTAGAAATAGTATCATTACGTCCAAATGCATAGAGGATGAAATCCTTGGAGAAGTCCGGGTTGATGAGGGTTGGTGCTTGAGAGATGGCTTCTTTGATTGCTTCAAAACTCTCCTTTCCTTCTGCTGCAACAAAATCAGTCCTGACCACCATATTTTCTTTAACTCCAACCTCTTCTGAAGGTTTCATCAGCAAAGGGATCTTCTTCATCCCAAATTTAAGAGCCCAACTCTTCAAAATTTGAATTTCTTCATCCTTGTTTGGCTTCTCTTGAGGGCTGTAATGCCTTGGGAAAGGTACCACCCATGGACAAGGTGCTCCACAACTGATTCCAAATGCTTTCATTTGTGTTTGAGCCCTAGATTGCACCATGTTTACCTCCATCTTTTGGATTTTCTCTAACAGACCAGCATCTTGCATCTGATTGTCTTCATTGTATGCACACCCTTGCTCTTGGAAAGCTCCATAGCCAAACTGATTTTGGCATTGCTACTCATATGGGTATGTATGCTGATTTTGAATTTGTTCAAAATGCTGATTTGGAGGATTTAAAAAACATGTTGGAGGTGGAAAACATTACTGTTATTGTAAATGTGAGTTCCATGATGGAAATGAAGTCATGATTGCACAACTTCATGGAATGGAAAAGAATGAAAGAGATGGAAAGAATAATGGATGGAAATGGATGAAAAACAGATCTGCAACTTCAGAAATGGGTTGTTGATCAGATGGAGTCACCAGATGTGTTTGCAAGTGCCTCCAAAGGCTGAAATCTTCATAGGAACACACCAACCTATAAAAGATGAAGTGGAAGACCTCTAAGGTCCCACCGGGCATGCCAAAATTGTTGTTGCAAATCAGCAGCACCCCTGGATGCAAATCAAGGTTCTAAGTTGATGTTTAGGGCATCCAGTGTGATTGCACAACATTGAAACCTCTCTCCAAGTGTGGGACTTTCAAGATGAGAGAGGAATCTCCAGATTAGAGGCTGGTTCCTCAAAATCCTCTGATTAGATCTATTATTTACACAACTGCAGAGGTTTAGATCCTAATTTTATTCTAATTTGTAAGGAGACAGGGATAAGAAATGCAAAAATTAAAACTAAACTGATAAGGGTGATACACCAAAGGAGTGGTGAGCACTTCCTGCTCATGAAAATTGACACAAATCAGAAATTGCAACATAAAACATCATGCATAGGTTGATACGCTGTAAACAAGGGTTTGAAATGAAGCAAACAATACATACAAAGGACTGAAAGCATTCACAGAGCATGCATTGTGATTTTCAACATTAAAATCCTTGTATTCCAACACCAAAGAGGTAGAAAAACCTGTTACAATCCTTGGAAGGTCTGATACTTGCCAAAATCACTTGTTGAAAGTGAAAACAGAAGCTTGCTGTGCAAAAAAAATGCTCCCCTTTGAAAAATGAGCCAAATCTGGCTTTTACAGTGCATGGGTCGAACCCAGGAGAGAGAAAACGTGAAAAAATGTGGGAGCCATTCCTCATTTACCAAAATGCATTAAAAATATCATGGGTTACCTGACAGACCCATTCCCCGACATTTTTGACCATGCTGGAGAAGAATGCGACCCATTTTGCATTAAAATTGGTTGTTGAAACGTCAGTTCTGTCCATGGGCGCATACCAGAAGTATTTTTTGATTTTCTCCCTCCAAACTGAACCAAAATTCAAAATTTACCATATAATCATGTAGATAATTTTACCAGCTTTTCATTGATATAAAGAACATGAAAATCTGAGCTCTGGATTGAAAGTTATGGCCATTCGAAGATTTAGGGCAAAAACAGGCCCAAAATGGATCGGCGGGAAAAAATTTCGAATTTTACCTCTTTTTTGCATTTGGAATTTTTTTTTTTCAAAAATCCCCGCACTCTACACCACCTCCTTTCTGGAAAGTTGAGAGAGAGCTCTATCCAATGGTGCCATTTCCAAAAAGATTTGAGTGCCTGAAAATCAAAAAATGGAGACTGAAACACAAGAGAGGCAAGAACACAAGGAGTTAGCCATCCAAAATGAGCAAGGGCACATTTTGGATAACAGGAATTTGATCAAATCCATAGATTATCTATTTTTTTATGTCTTCCACTGCTAAAGGAAAGTATGTCAACATCTATTGAGGGGTGTCTTTGGGTCATCTAAAGAGTTTAAAGTTTAAAACTCTATAGATAAGCATTTGAGAGTATAATTGAAGCTTTGTAATGTTCCCCATAAATTGTTTGAGAGTATCTGGACTTGAATGATTGCATATATCTCATGATTTATTTAAACATAATGATATGAGGTCTTATGCACAAGGAGCTATACCTTAATACTATATGTTGTATGACTAGTCATGAGACTAATCTATATGTTATTCTTTGAGCATCTTCTGGGTTCATCAAAATTATTTGAGTGGATCTAAAAGGTATATGTACATCTAAATGATAAAGGGTTTGTATCAGAGTTTGAATTTATCTCAGTCAAAGCATGAATATTCTTCAGGGCATGGAGTATAAGTTTAGAGTCTACATTGAATGAGTGACATGAAAATAGAGTTTGGAATGTTTGATGGAAGACAGAGAAAATAGTGTGACTAAGAAAAGCTACAAGTGGCAGATTCATGAAGCTTAAAGAGAAGGGTCATTTAAGGATGTAATACTAAGTTTCATTATTATCAAATTCTTTTCATATGATGTGAGTTCAAGGTGATCTAAGTCTTAAATGTAGTCTAAAAGTTAGGGACATCTAAAGGCAAGGAAAATATTGTGACAGATGTGTGTAAAACTTTAAATTCAAGGTCCAATAATGGAGAATTTAATATTGACAAGAGCTTACTCCTAGGGGTAGTTGGTTACAGGGTATTCAAGACTAGGAATAAAAATGTTAAGTACTCTTGCAGGGTATTGAGGTAAAGAAAACCAAAACAAGAGCCATGAAAAGATATAGGTTTGGTCTATGAAGATCATATTGAATTATGATAGGATTTGGTTTATGTGTGATTTCTAAAAGTGAATTATCCTAAAGACAATGGTTTCAAGTGTTTTATTAATGAGATTAAGCTATGAAAAGGAAAATTTATGGTTAAAATGTCTTATTCTTAAAGTTTTAGGTTGGTGTAAAATCAGCTACAACGTCAGAGAATCTATTTGGAGTCAGGGGGAGTTGATATTCTCTTCATTAGATGCATATGCCTCTAGAAGGTGAAGATTATGTCCCTGGGACATATGAAGAATGGTATAGGTGGTTACTCATAGGATCTTGCATGAAAAAGGTAAACTTTCTTTATATCACTCAAATATGATTGTTAAGGTTTGAAATTGTGTTTTAGGACATGGAAAACGTGGTAAAGGTAGTTTCTTGTCAATAATCCAAGATAAGTGGCCTAAAATTGTGCTTGGGAGATAGATATGGTGTTCATATGTTCAAGGGTAGTGTTTGTTTTACAAGGAAAGGTATGAATTATATGTAGTAACATGTCAAATTTTGTTCTAAAATCACTGAGAAGTCTGTTTAGGAATATTTGTATAAAGTTTGATATGAAGAGCAAGATTGAGCATGGTAGAGATTTTTTTATCCCTAGATAAGATGGTTTGTGGTTAAGAAAGGTGACATAATTATTTGATGATCTTGATACTAACATTTTTTGCATGTGTTATCTAAATATGGATCAGATCTCATGTTGCTACAATTTGTCCAAGAAGGCTAAAATAGGGTATAAGGTGAAAATTGGTGTTTTTTGCAATAGAAGGTTAGAAATGGTGTTTTTTATCCTACCAAGGTGAGTTGATGTTTATTTATTGAGTTTTTATGATGTTCAAATGCTGGAGATGATTTTTCCAAGGGGCATGTTGTTTTCATGCCCAAAATGAAGGGAAAACTCATATTTTTGGAAACAAAATCAAGAATATGGAGCTAATTGAGATCTTTGGTTGATTTTTATAAACAAAGGATGGAGGTATAAAGCTGAATAAAGTGAATAAGATGAGTAATAGGTATGCATTTTTCATCAATGTAAAAAGGGGGAGAAGTTCAGGGTGTTTTCCATCAATGACATCCTAGTAGGTGTTTTCATTTATGCAAAACCACATTAATGAAAAAGTGAATGTTGTATGATTATTTCATGATGTATTTTATGGTTCCAATATACTAGTTCATATGTTTATCAGTTGTTACAGTTGGATTCAGTATCATTAGGTCAATTGATCTTCGTGTTTTTATGAACTAATGTTAAGAAGGTAAAGAGGTCTAGAAACCGAGTTAAACCCTAGCTAGGAGCACTTTGCAAAAGACAAAGTATACTGACCCAGTTTTGATTGCAAGTGAACATATGATGATTTTATGTTGTAGAGGAATCCTCAGGATTTCCATAAATGAATTTTTTAGGTCATGGTGATGAGTGGGCCCCACCTAAAAATAGCAGTTTCTGGAGAAAAAGGTGTTAAGACAAGATGGTCCAAAGAAGTAACATGAAAAATTGATGGTGCATGATGTATGGGAGTTTTTATTTGTGTACATGGTGCTTTTAGGACATTATTATTCAGGTTCATGATGTTTTGAGTTCCAAACAGGTTGACTAGTCAAAGGGCAATTTTGGGGTCTCAAATAACAGGGTCCACAGTTTTTGACATGACTTGAGCTACAAGTAGAATATTGAGGTGATTAAAGTTGTGTTTAAAATTAGATTCAATATATTTCCATTTATATATGGATTGACTCATGCTTATGTTATTTTACATGGTTTCTAGGAAACTCTTTCAGCAAGAAGGTTTTTGGCAATTCAGGACATGATTTGTTTTGGTGCAAGTTTGATGTTGTTTGAAGCATTACATGGATTGAGTGATGCTTCCTATCACCTGGAGAGTGAAGAGGAATTAGTTTTGCATAAAATTAATATTTTGGGATATATTCATTGCATGTATAATTGATTTTATGAGCTAACCTTTGGAAACATGTTTTTGGCAGGTTGATTTAGTGAAGGAAAATCTTGTTGTGGTTTGAATTAAAAGATGTCTCATGAATTATAACATTATTATCAATGTTAGAAATTTTATTAAATTCATTTTTTGTTTTCACATGTCACTATTGGGTTTATTATAAGTTATTTTGAGGCATTATGAGGTTTCATGGGTGCTGAAGGGTGAAGGAAACAATTGTTTTGATATTTGTAAAGGGAACTAGTCCCAGTAAATGAAATATTTTGATTGGTTGATATTAATTGCAACCATGTATGAATGGTTTATGATATTTTAATCATATGTAAATGGTTTTAGGTCATGAAAATTATAAATTTTATGTAAGGGCATTTTTAAGAATGTTCCTATGGGGTTTTTTAGCCATTTTTTACACATGTAATGAGGTTTTTTGCTGGGCCAACATGCTTGGGTCATATGTAACTGTTTATAATTCATATTTTTGAATGATACAAACTTTTTTGGGTCATAATTATCATTAGGGACAAACCTCATTTGTTTTTTAAGGAAGAAAAGCATATTCAAGTGCTTGTTTGGTTTGTTTTTTATAAGTACTCTTAAACGGAAGATGTGTTACCTAGAGAGATATATTTTAAAGGTATGAGAGAATTATTTGAAGCTTAGGATGAGAATGATAGATTGAGAAATATTAAATATAATAATAAAATAATTTTCAAAAAATAAAAGTGAAGAAAGAACAAGATTATGAGGTGTTGCAAATGTAGGGTTTGTCACATGGTTTATGAGCTGAATTAGTGATCTTAGTCAGTTGTGGAAGTAAAAAAATTAGAGATAAAATATCTTTAGGTGACTTATTTAGTGTTTTTTTCATCCATATGGGGTTGTATCCTCCTTGTGGAGTGGGTGCTTCACTAAATTAGGGGTTGGTGCTCTACAAAACTAGTGGTTGTACTCCTTATAGGGTTGGTGCTCCTTGCAGGGTTGGTTCTCTACTAAACTAGGGGTTTGTGGTCCTTTTGAATTTGGTTCTTCACTAAATTACTTTTTTTTTTGTAATATAAGCATAGTTTTAGTGGTTTTTCTTCCCCATGATGGTTTCCCACATTTTAATATACAAAACCTGACCTAACCGATGTCAGTTCCCCTCGACCAGCATCGGTCTCGTGCCCTATCTAACCGTCGTCAGTTTCCCTATACTGACGTCGGTTATCCATGACCACCATTGGTCCACCTAACCTACACATTGCCTTTACTTTGCCATTTTACACCACCCTTTACTTTGCTCCTTTACCCCATCCAACCTTTACCCAACCCGTTACCTACCCTTTTCCTAAACCTCATCATTTACTAACATCCATTTTTTTTTTTCCTCCTTTTGGAGACTCATTAATTTTACCCCTACCTTGGACTTATCACATTTCTGACCTAGATATTTGGCTCGGGACCATCGCTAGTGACCTTTGACCTCTGTGGTGTTGCCATACCTGTGGCATGGTGACCTGCGGTTGATCTGACCTAATGACCTTACCTAGCCTATGTCCGTACGAATTATCCTACCACTACCATTTGGTGTAACCGAAACCTACCTAAACGTTTCCTGCCCCTAACCTATGTTATGTTTCCTGACCATATCCTATACCTTGGATATCGGGTTCATTTCAACCTTGTTTGGATAAACCTATCGACCTTAGATAATGTAGAGTTTTCCTACTCTTTAACCCGGTAGCGTGCTGCAGTTTATACGTGTGTGTGCATTTGACTGTTGCTACCTATGACCCTGACCCATTACCTAGATTTCCTATGTAGACCCTTCACCCTTTTTCCCTGTACCCACTTGCCTTTTCCTCACCTTTACCTTTTATTAAACCACTCACTGCTTCAACATGTTGCCTCGTCAATTCCTGGTTTGAGGGGGATCACCTTCACCCACACATGGGGTAATCACATCTTATTTTTGCTAGTGTCACTTACCAATACAAGCTACACAACAAAAATGGGAAAAATGTAGACACTAAAATTAGGTCACACTCCCCTTTTGTCCCTCAACTTATAAGCACCCTTTATTACCTTTACCTAGCCATGACCCCCCCTTCACCCCACTAATATTAATTAAATTAAATTAATGCATTATCCTCTCCATTTTTATTATTTGAATAATATCCCTACATACAGTTCACTTAGACACCTCACAAATCCAACTCAACCTAAGACCTATTCTTATCAAGTTCCCATAACTAACTAAGACTTACCCAAACCCTAAAAATCAATGCCTAAATTCCCTCTAACCACATTCCTGCATGCTCACAAGAAGCTCCCAATCTAATCCATGGGATAAAAACATGAGATCCAAGGAAATCAGGAGGATCTCCCTAGTTTACTAAACCTAGGAAATCCACCTTGACCGATGTCGATTACCCCTAACCGTCACCGGTTAAGCCAGACAGCCGTCGGTTACCCCTTTTAACCCCAAAAACAACCTTATTCTCAAGGTTAGAATCAAGTTGGAAAACATTGGGAGAAAGTTGACAAGAAATCACACATCTTAGAGAGATAACACGTCTTCAGAGATCCAATTCCAGTGAAAACCCACATCTGGGGAGGGAGATTGAGCATCTTCTCCTTCACAGCCATCCCAGCCATGATCTGATCTATCCAAACAAAGAGGAGTGTACATGCAGCCCATGTAGAATATTTTCTTCAATTGGTGATCACTTGCAACCTTCAAACCCATCATCAGCACCTCCATCCCTCACACACAGACATTCAGGAACTAAATCCAAGTAATTAAAACATCATACTTTCCTAGTTATTTCATTTCAACATCATTTTATCATCCCTTGTTTATCTTGCTCCCTATTGACCTTCCCCACATTTTCACCTCCGTATACCCATTGAAACTTTGCAAAATCCTACTCCAGTCACCCAATACCTCATCCCAACCAACCAAAGTCCTTTATGCAATCACAAAGGAGACCCCAACTTGTTTTGTGACATTTCTAGATCTGACAGTAACCGGCACCAGTTACACCTAACTGTCGTCGGTCACCCCTGACCGATAATAGTCTCTGTGTTTTTCCACATAGCCCTTAATAGAGACCTAGCCACCTAATTTTATCTCACCTTATTAAACATGTGATCTACCTAAGACCCTTTATCAGACCTGTAGAGAACCAGAACCAATTATTTGACCTTTGGATTTTATTCTATCTTAGCCTATTAGATTAGATATTTTTCTTATTGTTTTTTTAATTGAGATACCTAAATAATTTTAAAATAACAATAGGATTTACTTTGTTTACAACATTGAATTTTTTAAAATAGTGGACTAACAGCCATCTAGGAAGTATCACACTTCCCGGATTTAGCATACGCTAGGCAGTTCACTGCCCATATTGTTTAATTCCTTCTAGTGGTCTTGTTTTCATTACAGGTAGTTCCTCTTAGCCAAAAGGAAGCTCTCACGATCAGCTGTGGATTCAGAAGTCATACACGTGCAACAACCCATCAACCGACATTTGAACAGGTAATCCTCCTACGCCCGTTACCCTATCTGTTTCATCAACTCTTCTAAGAAACAATCGAAGAAAAAGGTGAAATAACAATATACCCATACCTTCCTTGTTGCATCATCTATGAATGTGACATAGTACAAAGAACCACCATGAGATGTAACATGGGCCGACCCCCAAACATCGGTATGACCTAGCTCAAACTTTTTCTCTTTCTTGGTATTCCCTACCTTGAGAAATCTAACTCTTTTCTATTTCACAAAAATGTAATGCTCACAAAACTCTAAGTCCAATTGCTTCAAACTTGAAAGCTTACCTTTTACCTATAGAATTTTCATGCCCTTCTCACTCATATGTCCCAATCTATTGTGCCACATGTTGACATCCTCATCTGAAGTAGACAATATGGTAGAAGAATTAGATATACAGGTAGATAAATAAAGAGTGCCTACTTTCTTACCTCGTGCCACTACCAGGGCACCCTTGGAAACCTCCCAAGCATCTGAAGGTGAATGTGACTGTGTAACCTTCACCACCCAACTGTCCTGTAGAGATGAGATTTATCCTGAGACTCGGTACATGCCTCACATCTCTCAATATCCATGTAGTTCCAATTCTGTAATTTTAGGTGTACATTTCCCTTCTTGACAATGTTGCACGACTCATCATCACCTAAATAAGCATGTCCAAAATTTCCCTGGACATACTCTTTAAAAAATCCCTCATCAGGGGTTGCATGGAAAGAGGCACCTGAATCTATTACCCAAGATTCTACTCTAGTATCAAGAGAAAGTATAAGAGCATCCTGAACAATATTACCTGTCGGATTTTCCTCTTTAATACCTTTAGGTTGGTTTTCTTTGTTTCCTTTGAACCAAAAATCCTTTTTAGCATGTCCTCTCTTTCCACAGTTCCAACAACTAATGCCTCTACTCCTAGATTTGGATCTGGCCATATTCGATTTAGATCTCCCACGAGTCTTACTCTTTGATTTATCCTTGCTCCTCCCTCTACTCTCCATATTCAATGCATTTCCAGAAGAATAATTTTCCCCTGCACTTTTCCTGTGCATTTCCTCATTTAAAATGAAACTTACTACATCTTAAAATTTAAGAGAAGTAGATGATGTATTACTAACTGCCATTACTAAGTTGTCCTAACTTTCTGGAAAATAACATAGGAATAATAATGCTCTAACCTCCTCATCAAATGGGATATTAACTGAATCTAACTGATTTACAATAGTGTGGAAATCATTAAGATGGTTGGATACAAATCCACCTTCTTGCATTTTTAGATTAAACAATATTTTCATCAAATAAACTTTATTGGATGCACTAGGTGTTTCATATAAGTTAGCTAGGGTTTTCATCAACTCTATCGTACTCTTCGCCTGTGAGATATTTGAAGCTACGGATGATGAAAGAATCAATCAAATCACACTGAGAGCCTTCCTATCCAAAACCTTCCATTCATCATCAGACATGAATGGGGGCTTTGCTTCTTGACCTCCCAATGGTAGGTATAGATCCTTTTGATACATGTAATCTTCCACATGCATTTTCCATAGCTGGTAATTTTGGCCGTCAAATTCTCAACTCTAAACTTACTCTCCTCTACCATTGCTGATTCTCCCACTAAAACAAAAATCACTCTGTGAGTATACTGCCAACAAATAAATATCAAACGTGCTCTGATACCATTGTTAGGATTATACCAGTTATACAGGTAAACAAGCAAGCAATGAAAATATGGGAAACATAAATTATAAATAAAATGCAATAAAACAAAGAAACAGATTTAACGTGGTTCACCCAAAAATGGGCTACATTCACCAGAAGAAACCAATCCTTTTATTCATTCCAGAAAAACTCTCTTATAGTGCATCAAATGTTGTAGTGAGCCTCATACATAACGACCCTTTAAATATATTAGGGTTCTTTATCATTTCGGGGAAACATAGAAAACCACCCGTTAGATCTGTGACCTAATAAGGAATGGTCAAATTTTATAATGCATAAATACATATCGAATGTGGCTTACGGGGGCGCTACCCTCGAGCCCCTGGACCCCCTGCCAGGGCACGCAGCCCTTGGACCCCACAAAGGGGGTGAAGCCCCCTTGCAATCCCCATCACTATCAGGCTCCACAACCAACAAAGCCTAACTAAACTCCCCTTAGGGAGTCATATAGTATAATATTTGACAAGTTGATGCATAATAAACCTTATCAAACTTTCTCCATCCAACTAGTGTATGAAGATTTGATTTAAGTTGAAGGTAAAATGAATACCTTTGGTTCAAACTTTCTCCTATTGAAGCTAGTTGATGAGTCTAGACCAAAACTAAGGCTAAGATGGAATTTGATTTCATTTGACCATTTGATTTACTAAGTACCATGTTAAGGTCTGAATGTTAATGACATAGAGAGATAGCCTTTCATTTTGACTTAATTAATATTTGGTCCTATTCAATGACTCATCAACTAAGGGTGATATTCAAGTGGAAAATCCAACATGCTTCACTCAATCAACCTGTTAATGCAAAATCTTATAGCACCCCCAATATGAGTTCTAGATCCAATCAAAGCTTTTCTAATGGCAGACTCATTTGTTTGTGATTGCATAACATTGAACTTTCCCCAAGGTGTGGGACCTTATATAAATGGAAAATATCTCAAGATTAAAGGTTGGTTCCTTATTCCTTTGTTTAGGTGCATACGATTATCCAAATTTGCAAGAGGATCTATTCCTTAATCCTGGTTTCTATAACTTTACCAAGGAGACATGGATAGGAAGGGTGATGTAATTACAAAGCATACAATAAACAACCACCAACAATAAACAAGCCCATGTAATGGGAGACTAGATGAAAGCAAGAGAGACAAGTTTTGCTATCTGTAATCAATCACTATAATTAGTGTTTTATAGCTTTGTGGAGTTGATACAGTCCATTACTAAAGTAGCCAAGAGGCACAAAGGTATTACAATTTTAGTGGAAGTCCTGAACCCCACAGATCCCCTTTGCTGGAGGGAAATTTGGTTGTCCTCACATGCAATAACTCTCTTGAAATTCACCCCCACAACATTAGGCAAGGCACAAACGATTTTTAGGGAAATTGAGTAGTTGTATTATTATTGTTGTTTTTGTTTGGGGGTTCGTTGATCTTAGCATGTTTAATGACATTCATATTATTTTTCTCTCTATAGATTCATTTAACTATTACATGCATTATATAACTATGAGTGAGAGATTTAAGGAAAAATATTAATATCAAAGGTCGATAAATAAACACGGAGGATCTAGGAGATCGGGGCTTTGTTGTTGAATCAATTTTTGGAGTTGTGTCTGCAAAGGAAGCTTGGAAACAAGAAGAAAAGAATAATTATTTTGATAACATGCATGATGAGCTCTATCCCTCTCTTAATGGCTTACATTGTTTACTATTTGAATAAATGAATTCTCTGTAGTGTTTGTAGTCAATTTTACAGAATAGGTTTTGTAGGAAATATTGCTTATTGGATATTATTTTGTTGGTTTCATTATTGGATTTTGGGTTGAAATAAATTTCTGTAAAGGTTATAGTGCCTTCTAGTACTATTTCTTGTGTTATTTTCATTTATTTTATGCATGAATAACCTATAAGATATGGGTATTGTATTATGTTCTTTATCATATTTAATAGAACTGTGAATCTGTGGCCTATATTCGTTGATAAACCCAGCTAATTGGGTGTTTGTTAGCATGAATGTTTACATCGAAGATATATATTTGAGCACCTATGTTAGGCAAGTTAATGGTCATATGATATTCTTGTGATGTCTTTTGAGTGGGTTTGGTGCTTACAGTTTATTGTAATGAAATATTGATAATGTTTGAATGGGTTTTGTTTCCCTGCAAACTTGTTAGGTACTCCGTTTTGGGATGGACATGTTTGCATTAATATTGATGAGTTTCATTCTTACGCATTTAGGTATTATTGAACCTGTATTCAATTAAGATAAACTAGGTTTATCTTAATCTTGCCCAACTATTTTGAGCTATACTTCTAAAGGTTGATTCGACCTAGTAATAGTTGGAGATAAATATTACGTTAGTTTTGTACATGGATTAATTTTAATTTCTTTGGAAGATCTATGATTTCATTCTTCGATGGTATCATTTTTTTCTCCTTTTTGGGTAAGCATTAAGAGTTCTGGTAAATGATTTTGTGTGGTTGACCTGTTTGTTATGATTGGTCAATATGCTTTTGATATTATTAAGGTAACTGTAGTTACCTTGGTTTGCGGTGGAGTCCTTCTAATTTAGTATGGTATTATCTTCTTGATAGTTGAGTTTTTGTTATAAATAACATTATAGTTGTGTGGATTGTGACTCTTCCCTGAATACAGGATTTTTATTATGTAACAAGATATATGACATTGTTAATAGGGTGTTAATCTCTAGGCTAACTATAAGATTAATTTACTTTGTTAATGGGCTTAGTTATTATAACCATAAACAATGGTATTAAATTATGTGATAAATAATCATTGATACTTGCATTTCTTTGAGTGTTAAAATAATATTTGATTCTACTATTTTATTGAGTGATTTAATATCATTCAATATTTGTACTTATTTGAATATTTCATTGAGCAGCATGTCCGTAGTGTCTCCAATCTCAGCGGGGTTCCGGCAACCCTTTGGGGCACGGATAAGGAAAGAAAAAGGACCATTGATCAGCTTGATGTTACTGACTCTTCCCACATGACGAATTTTACTATGTTCAAATCTTGGCAGAATATCAAATCCAACATCGACAAAGCCTCCAAGAAGTAATTGCGGGTGCTTTTGCTGCACTTCTTTGTAATTATTGTTATTTTTTGTTGTCTTTTTGCTACTTTTCTGCGGTGTTCATACTGTTTTTGTTTTGATGGGGGTAGTTGTTCTTTGGCTACTTTGGGCTTCATTGTCCCATCTGGATTTTGATCCTTTCTGTTCTAGTTCTCATTCCTATTCTGGCTTCTAGGCCCTCTTTTGTTCTCAAGGGTATAGTCCCTTTCAAAAAACTATTTGCCAAAAAAAAAAAATACTTGTACTTATTTAAGAGATTTAATAACATTTGGTACATGTTAGTGCAAAATCACAACACCCCCAAATTATTTATGGATCTACTTTTCTAAGGTAGAATCATCTGGTGTGATTGCATAACATTGAACTTTCCCCAAGGTGTGGGACCTTGCAAAAGTGGGAAAGCTCTCCAGAGAAGGTTGGTTCCTCTTCCTAAACTACCTGCCACAAGCTATTCCAGTGCAGGCAAGCTAATATAATCCTAATCTAACTTCCAAAGAGACAAAGAGAGAAATAAAACAAGAAAAAATAGAGCCTACACTAAAACGGTGATACACCAGAGAAGGGAAAGTGTTGATCATCTACTAAACTGCCATGGAACAAAGAGAGGTGAGCAATGGAAAGGATGGACAACAACATCACAGACCATAGATCAAATTCACACAGAAAATGTTCCAAAACCCATGAACATAGCTCCCAGATCTGTAAATGAACATTCAAAACATGCATAAATACCCTGCAATGAAGAGAGGCAAGAAGATGCAATAAATCAAGAAAAATATGGACAAATGCATCACAAAAACATGTTTTTATTGCTCCAGATTTACACAATGCACCATTTCATGGGCAAGAGGAAAAAAATGCCAATACAAAGCATGGGAGGAGGTTCAAATTCTATTTTTGAACCTAAGGAAGAAAAGAAGGGGGAGGCAGAGAAGAAAAATGAATAACCTCTAATTATGTGCCTTTGTTTACATTTTATAGAAAAAACACGAAAAGAGAGGAAAAAATGTGGGATCTGCTCCAACCACTTTTCAAAATGTGTTTTAATTCTTCCTCTATTTATGGATCAATGTAAAATCTCATAATTCTATGTATCTACTTCGCAGACCAAAGAAAATGACCCATACTTCATTAAATCTAGTGATTAGAACTGGTTTTTTTCTTTTCCACGCCATAATGTGTTTTGCAAATTTATCCCCAAAATCTTCACTAAAATCCAAAATCAAAGACTTCATGATGAAGATAATCTCCATATATTTCTATTGGTACCAAGAACGTCAAAAATGGAGCTCTAGATCAAAAGATATGGCCTTCTGAGTTTTTCCTTAACGTTTTCGGCAAAAAACCAGCTCGGGAAAATTTTGAATTTTTCTCCCACAAATTCTCTGATGATGTGGCATCCATTGGGATTGGCGGAGGAAAACGCTTCCTTTTTTCATTTTACATTTTTTGACAAAAATTCAAACAATCCAATTTACCTCCAAAGTCCCGCATCCCCACATTAGCTTTTTGATGGGGCCGCATGACGCATTTTGATTTTATACCTTTTGGAAGAAAAGGCAATTTTTCAATTTTTCCTCTGATGCCCCGCTGGTCCAAGTTCCTTTGGAAAAAAAATCTCCTAAGCTCCACAAGTTCACCTTGGGAAAATTTTCCCTTCTAACTCCGCCGAGCCATAACTCAAAAAATATGAGTTAGAAAGAGTTCTTTACCTTGGAAAGGGGAAGAACTTCTCTATCTGATGGAGCAATTTCTAGAATTCTTTGAGTGCTTGAAACTTGTAAAATTATGACTGAAGCACAAAAAGGAGGTAAGTTAACCCAAAATAAGAGGGAGCTTATTTTGGTTTACAGTACATGTATTTAATTGGAATATTAATCACTATTTGATACTTGCATAAGATATTAGGGATTATAAAGTAGCAAAATAACTACTTCTCTTATGACTGTAATATGATAATGAGAAGTATATAATATTGAAATAACTATTTTCCTCACTCTTATAGTCAAAATTAATAGATGTGGATTAAATGATGTGTATACAATCACTTTCAATTCTATTCATGTGTAAGTATATTTAAGGGAAGTGAACAATAATGGGTATGAAAAGTATTATCTTGATACAAATAGTTATGATTTGAATCCTAGTAGGTATTTACTTTATTTAGATGATTACATCATTTCATTTGTTTAAATACTAAATGGTATAAATATTAAGGGGAAATAGGACTTATCATGTCAGTTCTTTCGAACTGACCGTTGCTAACATTTTGCAGATGGAGTACTTTAAGTCTGAAAGGTGAATGAAGTTGAAAGAATTTATTTGTCATTTTGATTGATTAAATGTTGCAATGTACTGAAATGTGAATTTGTAATCAAGCGAAATATCGTTGTACTGATTAAATGATTAATATTCAATTTATCCTATTTGGTTCATATCTGCTTTAGAAATTAAATAAATAAAGATGTATTCATTATTAATTGAGTCTTGTTTGCATCAAAATGTATATCAAATTTTTCCTTATCCTAATGGAATGAATGTTTGGAAACTTATGGGAATTAATATAGTATTATAAGTAACGAATAAATATAATGTACTAAAGGAATGATACATGGTTATTATCAGTACTTCTATTGGGTTAAGAATATATTGTTGTGATTCATAATTGAATATAGTACATATATTAAATGGTATGTGTATTTGAAGTTACATATGATTGACTTATATGTTTTTGGATTGTTTTCTAATATTTATAATGAATCCTATTAAGTAATATTCTAGACTTAATACATTACTAGAGAAAACGGATTAAAATGAGCTACAGTAATAATGTTGTAGGATGATTTAAATATGCAACTAGTAAACATAATGATCATGTTGGAATGAATCTAAACATGTTATTGATATGCGTGAATCCCTCATTTATATCCTTAGGTACGAACAATGTCAAAATGATAGTACCACCAAAACCTGGGAATTAACATGTCGTAACTTAATTAAATTACCTTAACTCCATAAGATATGATTTTCTAATTAGCGGAACTTGGCAAGCCAACTCGCTATGGCTGCTACTACGTAGTAACCATATAATGACATAGGTCATTTTTTGGCTACTGAAAAGAAGATTTTATTTTTAGTTATCCCGTCAAACTCATCTTATTGTGATGGTTGTAATGATTAAAGATTCAAGTATGTTATAGGTACTAATGCATATTATACTACATGGTTAAGTACCTAATGTCATTTTATGATGACTAAGGGAAAGGGAGTGGACCTGTAATGATGCAAATCATTGCAGAGACACTTACTCTCCCTTATTCAACCTTAGTTGGCATTATGGCACTTACCCATGCAGGATAATCTGAATTGAAACCTTCTACGTAACTTGAAAATAGCTATAACTTCACTATCTATTCCTAATCAAGATAACATAAATTAAGTGATATGGTGAAATATGAGTTCCAATTGGTGAGTTTTTTGTCATGAAACTGAGCATGGCATACATGCATTTGAAAATTTGGCCAAAGTAGTGTAAATTGTTGGTTACATTGTCCTAATTTCACCAAGATCTAAGATGTAGGATACCGAATGGTTTTCAGAATTAAATACCCATGTATACACTTAGAAAGCATCACTTTATTATCAATTCCTAAAAGGGAAACCAATAGTAAACCTTGTATACACACTCACAAAGAGTAACACATGAGGGATCAAAATAGTAATACAGATGCACATGGTTAAATGTTATAGGATGGATTAACTGAGATAATTTTGGCTCTAAATTAAGTTAATTTAGAATAAGGAAACATTTTGATCTTGTGTGTGTGTGTGTGTGTGTGTGTGTGTGTGTGTGTGTGTGTATTCCCTTATATTGAAGTCTTAAAAGTGGGTGTTACAGATATTGTTCCATTTGGTCCACCATAGCTTTAAACCAACCTCATCTATGGTGGTTTCAACACCCCTTCTTTTCACATCATTAATCATCCACACGCCAAACCTTATACCAATGGTTTTGGCTTCCTCATAAGACCATCCTTCATCCAAACCTATCTCCATCATCGTGCATGGAAGGTATTCGACATGGGATGTTAAGAGTATGGGCCATATGGCCTTATTATCGATCAACGTTGAAAACCTAACGAAAAGTTTTGGTTAGCCTATCGGGTGCAATCCTTTGACCCCATTCCACCATCTGAGATGTGCATAGACATGCCTTTTCCATATTCTCTATCCCATGAAACCATGGATACAGATGATAACATGTCTATTACTTCTAGATTTTTTTTAGTATCCACCATCACCTTGAGACCAATCACTTATCAGTGTGAAAATCATACTAGGTCCCTTCCCCTTTGCCATTAAGAGATGATAGAAGAAGACTCTTCTACCATTGAAATTATTCAGTGTGTTGATGATGATGCCATTATTTCCCACATGGTGGTAGAGGATTATTATCTTCATAAGACTTTACCATCTGACACATCCACTCTTCTCAAGGAATCCACCACCGAAATCAATATCGGGACTCCCCAGAAGTATCGCATCCTCAAAGTAGGTGAATATCTTGATCCACATGAGTTTGATTATTTCCCTGAATTCCTCTCTCATCATAGACATGCATTCACATGGTCATATTCTATTGTCATCCACAATATTGTCACCTTTCCTAACATAAAAATGGTTAAGCAGAAGCTTCGTCACATGCACCCTCGAGTTTCCCTCCTTGTTAAAGAGGAGTCTAAATGTCTTCTTTCTACCAACTTCATCATCCCCATTGACTATCCCTAATGGATTTCTAACATTGTACTTGTCACTAAATCAATTGGAAAGCTTCGTATATGCACTAAATTTTGAGATCTCAATCTCTCTTGCCCTAAAGATGACTTCCCTCTTCCCAACATTGATCAACTTGTGGATCTTACTGGGGTTCATGATATGCTTTCCATTATGGATGGTTTTTCTAGGTATAATCAGATTATTATCTCACCAAAAGACCAACATTAGAACTCCTTCATCACTCATTGTGGCACTGTTTTCTACCATGTCATGCCCTTCAGTTTAAAATATGTCAGCACTACCTATCAGTGGGCAATTACTTACATTTTTCATTACAACCATAAAAGATTATGTTTATGATATTTTATTTAAATATAAACATCGACATGACCATATTTCCATCCTCAAGTCCTTTTCAAGTGCCTTATTCATTTCTTCCTTTGTCTCAATCTATCCAAGTGTGTATACGGAGTGTTAACTAGTAAACTACTTGGATTTATTGTATCTATTTGGGGCATTGAAGTTCACCCTGCAAAAATCAAAGTAATCATTTAAATTCCTCCTCCCTCTAACCTTAAACAACTTTTCATTATTTAAGGCTGACTTCAATCAGTTCTTCATTTCATCTCACAACTTTCAGATCATTGTCAATCCTTTTATCACCTTCTTCGTAAGGACACAAAATTCAACTGGGATCATAACTGTCATAAGGATTTTAACGATCTTAAACAATATATTTTGTCTCCACTAGTGCTTACACCTCCACATTATGTGGAGCCCTTTTATCTATATATTTCTACTACGGATCATGCTCTAGGCACTATATTAGCACATCGTGATGACCAAGTTCATGAGAATTTCATTTATTACATCAGTCACACCCTTCATGACTGCGAGACCCGATACACTAAAGATGAAAATCTATGGTGTACCCTCTTATTTACCACATCTAAACTTCAACACTATATTCTCAATCATAAGACTTATGTCGTTACTAGATTTCATCTTCTTAAGATGATGCATTCTAAACCATATCACAATGATTGTATTAGTTAATGGCTCATGCTCATGACAGAGTTTGACCTTGATTTAATTTCTCAAAATATATTAATGGTCAAGATATCACACACCAATTAGCCAAATCTGCTCTTCCTACTTTGCATCTTCCTCATGAGCATTTTCCAAATGAATCCATTAATCACTTTCATCATGAGTATGATACCCTTAAAATGACTCTCTTATTTAATGGCTCTAAGTTTCACCAAGGGGGAGGGACTAGATTTGTTCTCATTCCTCCTATGGATTCTCTTATTTCCCTCGCAAAGAATATCAATTTTGAGTACACAAACAACATGGCAAAGTATGAAGCCCTTAGCCTAGGTCTTGAAATTCATGCCTTTCTAGGTGTTCAAATTCATGAAATCTATGGGGATTCTAAACTTATCATCAAACAAGTCACAGGTGAGTACCAATGTAAAAATGATACTCTCCAAAAATATCGTCAACATTGTTCATCTTTTCCTCGAGGCCTTTGATTTTTACACTATCCAAGTTGTTCCATGATCATCTAATCATTTTGTTGATATGATAACATCCCTCGTAGCTCTCATCCCATGGACAAAAGAGGAATACAAAATTTTAGTCATTGTTCATCGTATTTCTTGACCATTCCATGAGTTACCCCAAGTTAATCTCATCGAATCTAATTCTTTGGATATTTGGTATTCCTAGATATTCAATTACCTATCCAAATCCATCATTCCCCATGATCTATCCAAGAACACTAGGAGATATTTTCTTCAACACACTAACTACGATGTCATCCTCAGTTGAATTCTTTATAAGCATGGATTTGATGAAATTATTCTTCGATGCCTTAAATCTCATGAATCTACTTGCGCTATCCAAGAAGTCCATGATGGCATTTGTGGTGGACAGTTTAGTGGCTTAGTCATTGCTCGGCGCATTATTCGACTTGGATACTATTGACCTTCTCTCAATCATGACTATTGTGAGTACGTTAAGAAATGTGAAAAGTGTCTATATCATTCTAATATTATTCACATCACTAGTTAATATTTGCAGCCAGCTCAGGATCTTTGACCCTTCTCACAATGGGGTCTTGATCTCATTGGTCTTATCAATCCTTGATCTTCATAACAACAACACTATATTATCACTACAACCAAATACTTCACTAAGTGGGTGGAAGAAATTCCCCTCACCTCAACCAAATCTGGTTCAATTATTAACTTTATCTACCAACATATCATTTACCACTTTCACATTCCTCACAAACTCATTTTGGACAATGAAAAGTCCTTCAAAAACAAATACCTTAATAAGATTTTTGACTCCTTCAATATCCAACTTATTTTCTCTTCTCCATATTATCCTCAGGCTAACGGCCAAAACAAAGCCACTATTAAAACCATTCAAAACATTCTTGCCAAGAATATTGTTAAGTCTTGTCGTAATTGGCATCTTCATCTCCCATTCGCTCTTTAGGCTTAGTGCACTAACATTCATACTTCCACATGTGCTACACCTTTTTCTCTCATATATAGTTTTGAATCCATTCTTCCTCTTGAATTTTAACTTTTGTATTTACGTGTACCTCTTTGAACTTCATCTCTGATGAAGATTATCACCAGGAGTGTCTAACACAACTCGAGTTGTTAGATGAATGTCACCTTCTCGCTCTTGAACATCATCATGTTTATCAAGAGTGCATCAAGTGTGCTTATAATAAGCACCTCAAAGAATGTGACTTTAATGTTGGTGACCTCATTCTTAAAGAAAATCATAATGTTACTACTCTAGAAAGGAGCCAACGTGGAAATTTTTCCCCCAATTGGATTGGACCATACATTATCACACATAAGTATGGGTTGGGAGCCTATTGTTTGGCCTCCCTTGATGGTAAAATGGAAGTGGAACCACTTAACGCATTGCACTTGTGACCATTCTATTGTTAGCATGTTTACTAGTGAGCACTTAGTCATATCCTTAGATCATTCCTCCATCATTAGCCTCTTCCATATATCATTGTAATGATTTGGAATTATGTGGTCTACCGTCACTTTCCTTGGCATGACCTTAAATATGGGCACCACGACTCTACCCATAGCATTTCCTTATGGATAGGTTCTCCCTTCTTGGTGAGAACTTTGTGATCATTACATCCATCACCCTCTTATTTACCTATTGGAACCATGCTAAGGGTCCACAGGTGTCTCTTGTACATTCAATGTCCCCTTCTAAGTGGTCTACCTAGCTATTCCTAGCTCTTCCCCATGTAAAAATCAAAATTCATGGATTTCTTATCAAAATTCAAAGTTATCAAAAAGCATATTGCTCCCTTGAAGGACAAGTTGTTCATTTAAAAAAAAAAAAATAGAGAAGAAAGAAAATTAATCAAATAAATAGACCGATCCCTCGAAGGACGGCTATCATGTATATCACTCTTGCCATCTATATCACATATGTATAAAGTAGACCATACCCTTGAAGGATGGCTACTCTTTTATATCATGGCATCAAAGGCTTCCTGCATTGATCAACCTTCTATTTTATCAGCATCCTAAGAAATCTTCCCGCATTGATCAACTTTCTCTTTCCCCTTCCCAGAGCTGGGGCATAGATTTAGGGAACACCACTTATGGAGAACCCTCTTCCTACGTACAAGTTACATCACAAACCCCTTTGTCATGTCGACATTAGGTTTATGAGTTCATTTCATCCATGTTCTCTTCATGATCTTTGATATAACTAACTATCGTTGGTTATTTACTAACATCTGTTTTGGTCACATGTGCCTTGCGTTACTTGGATCCCCTTCTTGTTTACCTCCAATGTGATTGGAGGCACCTTTTCCTCATGTGCCCCTTAATATGACGTAGCATCATTCATACCTATAGGTCACCATCATCAAGTTTTGTTTTATTCTAAATCCTTTCCCCATCTATCTTTTATCTCTCTTTGTTTTATTACAAACACATCTATCTAAATAACATACATTGCTACTATCTATGATTCAACATCTTACCTATCTATTCCTTATTCATCATTTATTACATCTATTTTCAACTTAATTTTTCTTAAAACATCACATATTATCCACGCATATACATTTATCATCATCATCAAATCCAAATTTAACACGTAATCAACATCATCATAAATATAAAACATATTACCATCATCATATACATCAAACAATCATCATCAAATGTCAAATAAAACATATTAACCATCTAATCACACATACATATTTATTCATCATCCTCATCAAATGTGAATTAAAACCAACATATAATCATCATTATCACATATCATCAATATAAATCAAATCATCACATCATATAAACACATACTAATCCACGAAAAAAATCATATAACATAAATATCAAAATAATTATCTCGATACATCATAGTTGGCCTTTAAGGTCCCTCTCTCAAAGTAGAGATATCATAAAAATCAATAAATTGTACATCTGATAGCCTCAAATATTTCCCTCCTGAGGAAAGTCCCTCAGTCTATCTCCCAGCCTCATCATCACCATCCTCGTGGCCTCCTTCCTCTCAGTGTGGCTAAACCACACTCATCTAAGCTGCACTAGTTGTGCTCCTAGATGGCCTAGGTCCAACTTCTACTCTCCTCTGTAGATGCTCCCAATATCGTAATGTCTTCGGCATCTTCTTGATCATGATCCCCTCATAATACTTAGCCTCTATGGCTAAGGATCTGTATCTATTTATCAAAATCATGTTGGGAGGTGCCACCTATCCTGTCCCCTGTGATTCTGCCTGTGCACCACTCACTAACTTTGTGGCAAGAATAGTAGCAAGATCTCCAAAATGGGCCCTGTAAGCCTCCCTCTCCTATGGTACGGTCCCTCTCCTGGGTGACTCGGTCCCGCTCCTGTGTCACTACATCCCTCTGCTAGATCATAGTATCTCTCTCTACTCACATCTGATCCAACTTTGCATGTAGTCATGCCATCTCTGTAGACTCTCCCCTATCCCCATTTCCACCACCTCCTAGAGCTACTCCTACCTCAACCTCCATCTCCTCCTCTCCTCTCCTCTCTCTCCATCCACCTAAGCTTCCCAAGTTTAGTCATCCAATCAGAAAATCCTACTCCAAAATCCTACATCATCATCCTCATCCCAAAGAACCGTTTCCTCCTCTAATGGATCTTCCATCTCAGGACATAGGTAGCTCTCTATCAATCTCCTCTCATCTATAGGAGATCGGATCCTGGGTACTATCTGTACAACACCGAACTATCAATGTACCCTATCAAAATATATGGCCTCGATCATCTGGTCATCTACCCTGCACCCACCTCATCCTTGCATGCCCACTAACTCTCCATCCACCCCAGGCCATACAGGGAAATCTCTATATGGACGCCATCTAATCTTGATCTCCCTCAAGCTTTGTAAACCTATCCACATACCAATCTACACGTCTCTCATCCCTCTGTCTCCAAATCCTGATCGGCCCTCCATCTCAAAAACCCCACTACAAGCTCTATGTGGTCCCAAGTGACCCATGGTAGTCCTGGTGGTTAACTGATAATTGTACAATGTGAGCGTAGGCCCAGTAATGTAACAGGAAGCCTACATCCAATCTCGATCTCCTCCCTGCTTTGTACATGACTAGCTCATGGTACACCTATGCTAGCAAAGTAGTGCCAAATGAAAACATTGTCTGATGCTCAAATATATCTGCTACGACACCTGCTAGTGTCCATGGAACCTATCCCCCTGAGTTAGGAAATGCATAACAAGAAATCACCATCATGATCAAAAAAAATCAATAGCTTGTGTGGTACCCCCAGCCTCGTACCTCAGCTCATATGAAAATATCCCTTGAAGAGAATCTGATATGGGTGCATCGGCTCCAAATAGCCATGTCAACACTGCAAGTCTACTATCTGGCTGTAATGGGGACTATTTGTTCCCCTTGAATAGGTAATCTCAGGATGTGATATACATCCTCCAGGGTGATTGTCATCTCACTCATCCTAAACCAAAAGGTGCATGTGTGCATATCCCATCTCTCCACCAATGCAATCATCAACCCCACATCCCATGGGATCCTCTGATAATGCCTAAATCCTCCTAATCCCATGACTGCTCAGTGGTCCCATTTAGTGTCAGCCACATTCTCTCTAATCTGATCAAATAATGTCGGGACTCAGTCTCTCAGATATAAGGTCTCTCAGGCCTGTAATCACAAATCAATAGACCAACATTATTCCTTTCATCATTAAACTTCATCTAAAATCAAAATAATTCATTCCTAACACATCAAGTCACAATCGATGTCAACCCATGTTGGGTCGATGTGTGTAGGGGTTGATCAATGCCTTTTAGGGTTGGGTTGATGGCAACCCTAATAGGTCACCACCGACTGCCCCTGGCATCATCCATTTTTCTAAAAAGTTACAAAAATAAAATAAATTAAAAACAAGTGTGGGTTTCACTACTCACCATCCTGCGCACCCTCTAGCGTTTCCTGGATGCTCCTCCGGCCTCCATCTCTCAATCTCCTTTTATAGCTCTCTACTCTCAATCGTCAAATGCAAGTGTCAAAATGAGCATCGTCGGCCAACTATTGAGATTATATATCCACCGACCCAAGTCGTTGTCGACCCCCTTGGGTCATCATCGATCGGCCTTGGTCACCGTCGACTCGCCTTGGTAGCCCTTGTTTTGGTCTTTCCCCTCCTTTTTCTATGTCCTTTGCTAGGGCATCATCTATTTATCCATGTTAGATCTCAAAGTCCACCTTTGTGGCCATATTTATTCCCCTTGGGAATTTTATTTCATCACTTTTTTAATTTTCCTTTTTGGCCATTTCTATGCTCTTTACTGGGGCACCATTACTTTCATCCTTCATCCTTTGTGGATGCATAATCTTTTAATTGATTCCTCACGTATGAAGGATTTCACATTATTTTCACATTTGGTTGCACATAGTTTGATCCCTGCCTATGACCCATTGGTCCCCACAACTTACATCCATTTGAGTGGTTTCCCATTGGAATCCCTCCATTTCACAATGATTTTGACTCACAAGCCCATAGGAAATTTTTTTCATCTCCCTGAAGACCGTGACCTTTGTTTCCTGCCAATGTGACTCCTAAAATCACCACCATATTTTTAATTTTGTTGATTTAAATCCTTCTTTCTTGGGGAATATCCCCTCACCTTATCATTTTACCCATCTTTCTTTCTTCCACCCGCCCTTCATCATCTACTTCTTTCAACCTCGTAATCGATTCCCCTTTGTGTTATCAATCCCTTGTTTGAGGGGGAGCTCATCATCAATCCTTTATTAGCATTCATCTTACTCTTTATCTCTCATCGTTTTTGTCTCATGGCTTGCTAGCACAAACCACTCAACAAAAAGGGGAAAATGTAGACACCAAAATTTGGTATCGCTACCCTTGATTTCCCACATACACATCTTTCACCATGGTCCTATCTAGACCCATTTTAATTTAATTCATTTATTTTATTTAAAATCCCATCTATTAGCCTATCATTTTAATTTTTAATTATATTCTTTAATTAATTACCTTAATTAATCTCTATTAACTAGTTACCGTTAGTTACCTTTCTTTTTAGGATGATTTTATCCCTAACCACCTAATTCCATATCCCTACATTTTTCTAGCTTTTATCTAACTTGTATTTATCTCCTACCTACTCATATCACTTCCCTAAGAAACCCTAATCCACCTAAATTATTTAAAACACTCATCTTAATCCATAAAATCCCCACATCTCGAATAAATCAATCATTCACCACTTAAAGGGACGGTTCCATAGTTGGAACAACCCACCGGGTCGTCGTTGACCCTATAAGAGTTGATTTCACCCCCCTCCAAAACGAGGCATAACCCAAGCTTTCTTGTGTTGTGTGAACTTATCTTCAAATCTGAGCATCCTTGCAACTGTTTAACCTTCTTGGAGTCCATTGAAGCTTGTTTTTCCATCACTTATGGAGACTTTGAGAGGTTTATTTTGATTTTGTGTTATTTCATGCTATCATATGCTATTATTGTTATTATCTTTAGAATCTATTCTTACAGGTTCAGCTGCCATCAGAGAATTCATCCTCAGTCTTTCTCTTCTAGTCATTTTGTTTGCAGGTTTCCATCCATCCATCTTCGGCTTTGTTTAACACTTTCCAGGTCATCATTGCTCCACATAGGTTGCCATCGACCCAGCTCTATGTTTCATCCTTCCTGTTTCCAGATCCTCCTCAGTGTCTGCTTATGTCTTTGTTATTGTTTCAGTTCTTAGATCTGCCATCTTGTCCTCTGTCACCCTGAATTGTTCTGTCTGTCTCCAGTCGCTACCAACTCAGCCCAGTCACCATCAAACCGAGTCCTGTTTTTCATCCAATCCATCCTAATCTATGTTTCTTACCATCCCTTCCTTTTCTATGTCAAATCTCCTCCTGCTTTAGGTTATTGTCCAGTATTCTCAGGATTCTGTGATCACCTTATTTGCATTAAGATCCATTCAGATCAACATTTTCACTTGTTGTCCAGATCCATCTACTCAGGTCACTATCGACCTACCCCTCTGCAGTTTGGGTCACCGTCAACCCAGCCAAGTATACTTTATTTTATATCAATCTAGATCATATTTGTATTTTCCTTACATTTCTATATTTTCAATTTCTGTGTGCCTTATTTTTTGCATATTATTTTGTCTATTATCATTTCTTTTATTAGTATCTTATCTATATGGGGTTGACATCCGCTAAGGAAGTTAACGCTTCTTTTAATCGATTTCTTCAGGGAAACCCCCTCATCTACCATCTAATCCATTTTCCTCTTAGTTACCTTTGTTTTGTAGGTTCATCAAATTTACAGCGAGGTCATCCACTTTGCGCCCATTCATTTGCATCCATCATACACCAAGGTACCTTAAACCCTTAAATTTTGGAGCGGTTTAGATTTATTTAGTATATATTTCACTAATCTAAATAGGAATGAGAAATTTTGATTAACAACGGCCCCAGTAAAACCCTCTCAATTTTCTCCATCTATTTCACATGAAGTGAGACAAGATTGGGTTGAGAAATCCATAATTTCCCACAAAGAACATCCAGATTGGGAGGAACAAGAAGAGCCTTTAGTAAAAATTGAATTCAATCCAAGGACATGGGAACCTTGAAAAGGGTAACCAAAAAGAAGTCAACACAACAAGCCATTATTTGGCATGAAACTTCATAATACCTCTTCACTCTTACAAAGAAATGGAAAGCCAAAGGCTCCCAAGTGGTGCAATATGAGGAAGATATAGAATCCTTGATAAGGGATTCAATAGAAGTAGTTGTAGAACTAGTGAGAGGCATATGTGCTAGAAATAAAGAGCTTGAAACTCAATTAAAGGCCACAGTTCCTCCTGGTATAGTTTCTGATGTAGAAGAGGCATTGCATGGCCTGTATAATAATATAAAGAAATGCATCGAGGAAAAGGTGGAGGAACAAGCCTACTTGAAAAATACCAAAAATATCATTACAACAATGAGAGCATTGTAGAAAACATTAATATATATGGGGTAGGCCATTGAAGAAGGAATTTGTAAAGACCCTTCAATTATGACCATGGACGATATTGGTATATGCCAGACATATGCTAATTATACGAAGGAAATACTAAGGGAATGGAATGATCAGGTAAGAAAAATATCTTTCCAGTTTGATGACATTATTTTGAGAGGAAATCAGATTTTTGCAAAAGCCTTGGTCATGGAAGTATTTAACGGAAACCATGAATTGGTTTCTGATGAAGAGTTTGCTACATCGCTTAAGAAATTATTGGTTAATTTTCAAAGGAGAATAACATAGGAAAATGAAGGAGAAACTTCACATGTCATTGATATTGTCTCCAAAACATGGAAAAAATACAGAAAATAGAGACTCTGAAGGAAATTACAAAAAAACAATTGTTAGTCAAAAGGTTTTTCTTGACAAGGCTAGTGTGCTATTTAGAAACCTGATTGTGGACATAGGAAAGATAAGTAGAGATTCTAAGATTTGCAAAGAATCTGTTTAGGTGGCATGAAAACAAGATGATAAAAGAGGTCCTGCACAACAAAAACAAACTCAGGAAGAAAATTTACACACGTAATAAGATCAACAACAACCCATAATTAAGGAAGAACCACAGTGAATCATAAATTGTAGTATTTGAGATAGACGGATAAGAACTGAAATATGTATGACATGTAAATAGATGAATATTTATAATTGATTGAATGTTCATGTATATATTCCAAATTCTATACTTATCTAAACATGCACTTATTGTTGGATACACTAAGCTCCAAATATGTTGTTGTGGCATAAACTAGCACACACTATGCTCAAATATTCATAAATGACTAGCGATCACTAAGCTCAGAATATGTTATTGTGGCATAACCTAGCAACCGCTAAGCTCACAATATCTTACTTGTTTTTGTTAAATCCTAGTGAAAACTAATCTTCAAATAATATGTTGCAACATAAGCTATCATATGCTAAGATAAAAATATCATTCTTTGACTTGTTAAATGCTAGTGACATCTAAGCTCAAAATATTATATTGTGGAAGTACCTAGATGTTGAGTAGCTCAAAATATGTTAATTTGATTTGTTAAAGTATACCACTGATAACCTCCAAATATTATGATTAAGCATATCCTAGTAGTTGTTAGGCTCCTAGAATCTTAATTTAATGTGTTAAATCCTGACAACCGCTATGCTCCAAATATTATGTGTTAAATCATAACAAATGATTAAGCTTAAATTATTATATCATTGTATAGACTAGAAGACACAAAGCTCAAATTAATTTCCTTTAAATTGTTAAATCATGTTGAAAATGTTTTCTCTAAATATTATTTCTTTGGAAGTATGTAGCAACCACTAATTTCATACTCACGAAGCTCTTAATTTAATTTGTGAAATCCTAGTGACCGCTAAGCTCCAAATAATATGTTACTTTAATTTGTGAAATACCTAGGTGGACGCTAATCTCGAAATATCTTACTTTATTTTATTAAATCTTAGTGACCACTATGTTCCAAATATTATGTTGTGGTAGTGTCTTAGCGGCCTCAAAGTTCAAAATATATGTAACTTCCTAGCGATCACTAAGCTACAAATATGGTATTGTGACATAACCTAGCGGCCGCTAAGCTCACAATATCTTTCTTGTTTTTGTTAAATCCTAGTGACAACTAATATCCAAATAATATGTTGCAGCATAACCTAGTGGATGCTAAGCTAAGAATATCATTCCTTAATTTGTTAAATGCTAACAACCCTAATGTTTGAGATATTATTTTGTGGTCGTGCATAACGACTGTAAGCTCCAAATAATATGTTGTGGCATATCCGAGTGGCCACTAAGATCATAATATTTTAATCTATTTTTTTTTTTAAATCATAACCACCACATGGCTCCAAATATTATTTGATGGCATTTCCTAGCAACCGCTAAGCTCCAAATATTATTTGGTGGCATAGCCTAGCGACTGCTAAAAAATTATATCCTACTAAGCTCAAAAAATCTTACTTCAAATTCTTAAATCAAAAGTGTAAATTCAAGTAATGTATAGAGATCTTGTTTTCATAATAAAAAATTCATTTGTCTTATTTGCTTGAGGCTTTAACTGGCGACTGCTAAGCTCTAAACATCAACCTTCTATGTGTTATACAATTATACATAGATTTTTATTATCATTGAGATTTAAACAATTTTTTTCTTCAAAAGAGAATTATAGCCTAGCGGCCGCTAAGCTACACAATTTTTTCTTGATTGATTGTATTTCGATAGGAGAAATCAAATTGAAAATCTATAAATGATAACAAATAAATTTGGAGTTTCCATTTAGATACATAGAAATATGTGTAGAATCATGAATTAATATATATGACAACACTCTATCTTTTGCCAATAATACGTGGCATAATAAAAATTATGTTTAAAAAGAATTATATTGTCATGACTACAAAGCTATGTGATTTTTTTTCATGGCTTAGTGGGTGGAAAAGGAAATATAAATTTAAATATATAGTGATTAAAATTTTATTTGATAATATTTACGTGTATATATAATATGTTTACCTTCCATTGTACAAAAATTTATCATACAATTGAAAAATTAATATGATTCTATAGTTTTAAAGCATTTTTTTAACCTCAAATATCTTCTCATAAAGTCAATGTGGAAACCATATAAACAATGTACAATGAAATAATTACCCAGGGTTATTTCTATCATCATAATAAAAAGTAGAAAAGGTAGTCGTAAGGAATATCTAAACAATACTTTGGGTCTCGCAAACCATTACAATTTTAAAAACTAGTGACTATGCGACATGCCATCATTATAAGGAAAAAACAATCCTAGGTATGAGAATGAAAGAGCCAAAAAAATCATCCAAAGGGAGACATAGAAGGGCGGATATGTGAAAGCGTTCAAATGAAATAAAAACTAGAGCTGAAAAGGGATTAAATTTTATTTTGTTAGGGCACAACAGAAACCTTGTTTTCATGAAGAACAAGGTGGTTTGACAAGATGATCAAAAGGAACGGTAAGCAGTGCATTGGACTATGGAGTGCATTTTGGTAGGGAAAACCAGGGATAGACTTCCGTAAAAAAGACAGGAACTAGTCGAAGACAAAATGACTGAACAAGCCTGCAATAAAAAAGGTGCACATTTACTATAATATATGTTTTTGATAAATACCTAATTTAGATATGAGATTATTTCATTCTTGGTGATGTCTTTCAAACCTCCATCTGTTGATTCGAACAAACTATCTACATGATTCTATCTGTAACCCCTTTTCCTTCCCTCCTTTGTTTCCTTTGTGTGCCTCCTTTATGTGCATCATTTTGCTCTACAAATGAGATTATAATTACTGCCTGATTGTTCCCTTGCTAAAATGACCAGGATTCTTGCACTCGACCCTGCAATCTACAACTTGCTTGTATTGTTCTATGATTTCACGAGTTACTTTTCTGCAAGACCAAAAAAATAGAAACCCCAAAAAATAGTTCTTGGGGTATTTAATAGTTTTTTTGGCACATTCCACGTTAGAAATTTTGAAAATATAAAAAGTGTGGGATATGAAAATTTGAAAATTAG
The DNA here is from genome assembly GCA_019776745.2 of Taxus chinensis. Taxonomy (NCBI): domain Eukaryota; kingdom Viridiplantae; phylum Streptophyta; class Pinopsida; order Cupressales; family Taxaceae; genus Taxus; species Taxus chinensis. Next base: position 124,017 of record JAHRHJ020003754.1, read on the forward strand.
ACTTTCCCTAACATTAAGAAAAAGAACGGGGGAATTTGAGAGTATATTCAAATTTCAAATACTCTCAAATGCGGGGGAATTCACAATTCAAAATTTGAATTTACCACTCATTAAGAAAAGGTGTGGGATATCAAAAAAATAAATAATATTGAAAACAATGCCTTTTGTTATTGGCTATAGCTTAAAATAGTAAAAATGTAATAAAACATATAATATTATAATAAAACAAAAGAAATAAATTATATAAATGTATAGGCACATTTATTTTTTATTTTTATCAAAATTGATCTCGACAATTTTAGATGTAGTGCGCTAATGAAATATAATTCTCCAATTAAACTGTGCCACGTGGAAAGTTTGAACCTGATAGTTAGAAAACAATATAATTGACACATTTATTATGAAATTTATATATAAAGAAACATGTATAAAATATTTTAAACCTATATGAATATGTGATATTATTATATAAATAGTACCCACTAAAATGACAACACGTGGTATGAAAGTTTTGAAATCTCAAAAAGTTTTTTTTGTATTTAATCAATGAAAAATAGTAGTGCTTCAAAGTTGTAAAGATAGTGTTTACAATGAAAAGAGGTATTGGTATGAGCCTAGTGGCCGCTAATCTATATCATGATTTGTTATTCTATCACTATTTCCAAATTAAGAAACTGTTGAGCCTAGCGGCCGCTATGTCATTTCTTTCAATAAATAAAGTAAGCTTAGCGGTTGCTAAACATTTTATTTGATAAGAACCAATGTGAATTATATGTTACAATGATATATCTTATGAAAACTACATAAGGATCAATTCCTCTCAGGGGTATATAGTGCGGCACTAGGCTCCGACAGGGCTAGTCCAACCAATATGATACAATTATAATCAATGAAATTTAGTACTGATCCAAAGCTGTAAAGATAGTGTTTACAATAAAAATAGGTATTGGTATGAGCCTAGCGGCCGCTAAGCTATATCATGATTTTTTATTCTATCGCTATTTCCAAATCAAGAAACTATTAATCCTAGCATCCACTATGTCATTCCTTTCAATTAGTAATGGAGCTTAGAGGTCGCTAAGCATTTTCTTTGATATAAATGGATGTGAGTTATAATTTTTCAAAGATATATAATAGGAGAAATAAATAAGTCTTGATCCCTCTCAAAGGAATGTAGTGCAACAATTGGGTCCGCTAGGTAATGTCCAACCAATATGATACAATTACAATAAATGAAAATAGTATCGATCAAAAGCTGAACATATAGTAATTATAATGACAAGAGGTAATGATAGGAGCCTAGCGACGGCTAAGCTAGACCATGATTTGTTATTCTATAGCTATTTTCAAATTAAGAAACTGTTGAGCCTAGCGGCCGCTACATTATTCCTTTTAACTAGTATTGGATATTAGCAGTCACTAAGCATTTTCTTCGATACAAATGAATGTGAATTATGATTTACAAAGATATATTTTAGGAGAAATAAATAAGTCTTGATCCCTCTTGATGGAAATTAGTGTAACAATTGGCTCTGTAAGGTAACGTCTAACCAATTTGATATAATTATAATAATTGAATATTACAATCAATCCAAAGTTGTATAAATATTGATTACAATGAAAAGAGGTAATGATAGGATCCTAGCAACCGCTATGCTAGACCATGATTTTTTATTGTATAACTATTTTGAAATTAAGAAACTGTTGAGCCTAACGATCGTTATGTTAGTCCTTTCAATTAGTAATGGAGCTTAGCGGTTGTTAAACATTTTCTTTGATACAAATTGATGTGAATTATAATTTAAAAAGATATATTTTAGGAGAAATGAATAAGTATTTATCCCTCTTGATGGAATGTAATGCAATAATTGTGTTCACCTAGGATAGTCCAACCAATATGATACAATTATAATAAATGATAATAAATATCATTCATGAGCTGTACACCTAGTGTTTACAATGACAAGAGGTAGTGGTAGGAATGCGATGACCGCTAAGCTAGACCATGATTTATTATTCTATTGTTATTTTCAAATCAATAAAATGTTGGTCCTAGCAGCCGATATGTCATTCTTTTCGATTAGTAACGGAGGTTAGCAGTCACTAAGCATATTCTTTGATATGAAAAGATGTGAATTATAATTTACAAAGATATATGATAGGAGAAATAAATAAGTATTGATCCTTTTTGATGAAATGTAGTGAAATAATTGGGTCTTCCTATAATATTCTAGCCAATATGATATAATTACAATCAACTTCATCACATTTTGAGATAGAGGCAAAGCTAAAGGTAAACCTCTGAAGACTGAAGTAGCCACGATCCAAGGAAAAAATCCACACATAAAAGGGTTAAAGTTGAGGATAAAGGAAGAAGAGCGCATAAAAGGCCATCTGGTAAACTAGAAAAGCCACAAGATACTGAAGAAAACTGTGAGATACTGGGAAAAATCCACGTTACACTATAGGAAGCCATAGAAGCTGACATAAATCCACAAAATGAAGAAAAATCAAGCTAGTACGAGACATAAGCCAATAGAGGCATGAATCAAAAGAAGTGACTTTTGGAATGTTATAAGAAAATTGTATAAGGAATGAATTGTATGGGATAGAATGAGAAGGATATGAATTTAATAGAGACTAATGTAATTTTTTCTGGGAAATAAATAAAGATTGAAGTTTGGGATGAAATGTATTGTGTTTTATACTTCTATTAGTAGTTTAGATCTAATTACTTTTCCCATGTACATCCTTAACTTAAGGTTGAACATCCTAAATCCCACACTGTTGTCAGGGTTTTAGGTCAACATTTGGTGTCTGAGCCCAGGTATCCTTTTGTTAAGTGGATGTCAGGAAAAATATCACCACCAGGATATTGGAAACCAACACTGACAGAGATAGAGGATTGGTGGGAAAAACAAATTCATATCTTTGTGAAGGGAGAATAAAAAAGACTAAAGGCATCATACAAAGAAATAGAATCAGAATTTTTTGGAGAATATGGAGAAGAATTTTGGTCACAGTTTCCACATTTATTGTGGCCTTGCATTTTATCTCACATTAAAAGAACAGAGTGGTCTAGATTACATTTGAGAGAACCTTTTGAGTGGACTGCAACAAAGTTAACTATAGTTAATCACCTTGATGAACCTTGGACAAGGGAAATATATTACTGGTATGAGACTACCCTAGATTCATACATAATTACTTGGGCCATACAGGGTTGGACTAGTTTCAATTACAAGAAAGGTGAAGTTAAAGTGGAGAAAGAGGTCATTTTATTAAATTAGTTCCATTTTTAATTAAGGTTTTGATGATAGAAAAAGGATTAATCAAAAGTGTGACATATTTCCTTTAGGGGAGAGGCACCAACAGATGGTGTACGTGAAGGGGGTGATCCAAGAGACATAACTTATCAAAATTAATGGGGTGTTGGTTGGGGTGGCAGAAATAGGATGACATGAGAAAAAGAAAAAGACATAAAAATTAGATAGTTGGAAAAAAGAGGATTAAGAGAAATAAAGAGAGTTAGTAATTTGAGAAAAATAACTAAAATGAGGAGGATGGAAGAGAGAGAAAGGATTAGCACATAAAAGAAGGAATTAGAAAATAAAATAGAAAAAAAAATATTGGAAAGAGAGGAAAGAGAAAAGAAGAAAGGAAGGAAGGAAATTGAATAAACCTCAAAAGATAAAGAAAGAAAGAAACACCCACTTCAAGTGGAGGCCAACAATTGGCTACCTTGGAAAGGGAGGTAGACATACAAAGTCTAGCTATATACCCACACCATGCAGATACCAATAGGGTTTGGTTACCCCACATAACCCCGTGGTACAATACACTATAGAAAGTCCTAGTTCAACAAGTGATAACAAGACAAGCTATTTTAATGAGAGATTTACAACAGTTAGTAGGAGGTTTAGAACTAATTTTAAGAGGGTATTAGAAGCAGAAGGTTGGGAAGAAGAGGAAATAAGAACACCATTACTGATTAAAGAAAAGGGTGAAGAAGAAAGAGAAGTTACTTGAATAAAGGAATTAATTGAAGAATTTGGAGAGGAAATAAAGTATAATAGAGGAAAAAAAGAAAAAGAAAATATGGAGAAAAAAGAGGAAGAAAAGATAGAGAAAATAGAAGAAAAAAATGAGGAAGGAGATAGATCGGAAAAACATGAAAAAGAGGAATAAAAAAATAAGAAGAGGAGTGATGAGGGATTAGAAGAAAGACATAGATTAAGAAATAATAAAGATAGGAAGGTAGTTATGGAAAAGGATAGTTATGAAAAGTCACCAATTAAAGAAACATCCCCCAACCACCACATGAGCCCAAAGGAGATGACCCCCCTGGAATGGTCACCATTCCATGTGCCACTTGAAACACCTATTTGAAGGATAGAAAAGGGAGAAATCTTGGAAGAAAGATATCACAAATTACAAGAAGAGAGTCAGAAGAGACAAGAAATTGTAAGAGAATTTAGAGAATTATTAGGAAAATTATATTTTGATATTGAGTTATCTAGAGACAAAGGATGAAAGAATAACTTAGAAAAGTCCCAGAACCAATCAAGGAAGGTGAAACCAGTAAAACAACAGACAATTAATTAACCTCAAAGACATTCTCAACCAGTTGGAAGGATGGCACAAAAGGTCAAATTACCAATTTTTGATTCAGACACAAGTGATGCTGTGGAACATTTATTCTTATTAGAGACCCAATAGAAGAACAAAAACATCACGAATAACATAGTCAAATTAAATGAATTCATCAACACTCTGAGGGAAGACACGTTAAGATGGTACATGAAAAAAAATGCCCAAGGAACTAAGGATTGTGATGTTATTGAAAAGGAATTCAGGAAAAACTTCCATTTTCCTAGAAGTACCATCAGAAGGGGTGAGAAAGATGAGAGACCTTGTTCAAGGAGAGAAGGAAACGATTAAAGAATTTAGCCATCGATTCAAAACTACTACCAGGAAGTTAGAGGAGCCTCTCACAGATAAACAATGGATTGAATGGTTCACTTTAGGACTTCTTCCCTATATCAGAGGAACATTAGATGGAAAACAATTCAAAACACTTTCAAAGGAAATAGAGATGGAAATTAGAATAGAGTCACAAACATGGCGTAGAGAAGGAGAAACTTCACTAAAAATAGAACTGGAAAGAGTACAACTGGAACTAGAAAAATTAAAACTTCAACAAGAAATCCAGAAGAATGAAGGGCTTAGAAATAGTTCACCACCAAGGAGTCATTTAAAACCCAAGATTTGGTGCACAGTATGTTGTGCTGAAGGGCATAGTAGAATAGAATGTCCTCACTTGGAAAGTGCAAAAAGAGTAGCCATGGTTAGACAACATTCCTCACAAAGAGCATCTTCTAGTAATATATCCCACCATCAGAAAGAACATGGTGTGGCATTTGTAGACTATGGGACCAACACACATAGGATAAATGTCCCTTATTAGAAGTGGCACCTCCAACTAATCAATTGATGTATTACACTGCATGTGGTTCATATAACCATTACCATCACACTTGCCCCTCTGTAGAGGCACTGGAAGATTTAAAATATTATAATACTAGAAGAGCAATGGCCACAAGACAGACTACAACACCCAATCCTCCCCCTACAACACAACATATGCTTACAACAAACCCACCACCCTCATAACCAACAATAACTACACCGCAGTACTCAAACCAACAAGGTGGACAACCACAATTTGGAGGTGGCTATCAGGGAAATATTTATAATCCAAATTACCAAGGATATAATGATGGAGGATACCGCAGGGGCTACAGAGGAGGATATAGGGGAGGTTATAGAGGTGGTTATCGAGGAGGATATAGAGGAGGCTATGACAATTATCAAGGAGGACGAGGTTATCAAGGTTACAATGATGGAGGTTACCATGGAGGCTATAGAGACAATCAAGGAGGTGGATATCAAGATAGAAGACCACTAAATTACTATAAGTGTGGTTAAGATGGACACCTAGCTAGGAACTTCACAGAACCTGATCCTTGTGGTTTTTGTCATGAAAGATCCCATGATTCATTCAGTTTTCCTAAAGCCATGTAGTTCTATAGGAGTGGAGGAACTAAGTCAGAAGCTTTGGGAAAGGATGCTCAGAAACATGTACAACATCTTACCAAAATTCCATGGGATGTGGAAACAATAGTAAAAGATAAGGCCGTGAGAGCATCTAGCTCAGGAAGTAGACCAACAGAAGAAGATAAGAAGGAAGAAGCAAAAGAAAGTTATCTGAGAAGGAAAGCAACCAAAATAGGCAAAAAAAATCGAAGAACCTAGATACAAAGTAGAAGTTACTACCAGAAGTGCCGCAAGGAATGAGGCTATACCCAAAAAGAAGAAAATAATAAGATTACCACAAGAAGAGAGTTCTTCTAGTGAAGATGAATGGAATTTAAAGAGATTAGACTAGACCTCTATATGAAAGAAGTTGAGAAAAGTAGGGCATTAGTAAAAGAGGCACAAACCCAGGAAGAAAAGAGAAAAATTATTTTGTGGAGGAAGAGATCCTTGCTTTAAAATAAATAGCTAAATTAACAATCAACCATGGTCTGGTAGACAAACTAAAACAATTTAGAAAATACTGGAATAAGGAGGAAAAGAGTTTTCATGTTCAGAGAATTGAAGTAGGACATAATAAGAAGAAAAGAAATGTGTTCCATACCCAATGCACATGGTGTAAATCCACCATCTACTTGGACTTTGATATATTTGACACCACCATCACAAGAGTGTTACTAGACCTTGGTGCAGATGTAAACATGATGTCCAAGACTACTTGGGAGAGGCTAGGTAGGCCTCCTTTGGAACCCACCAGGTATTTCATTGGTTTAGCAGATGGATCATCTAGACAACCACTAGGAGCATTGAAAAATGTTGAAGTAAACTTCATGGGCATAAAGAAGCAAGTCAATTTTGAGGTGGTAGAAAATGTAGTTTTGAATCCCTCTTATAATGTTATCCTAGCCTTGGAGTGGTTTGTGGATTGTAATGGAACCCTCAATTCAGAAGAAGAAGAAGTGACACTCCAAGCAGATGGCATATGTGTACATGTACCCTTACATGCAGGAATGAGTGTCATGTGGGTGGAAGAAGTATGACATGATACTGAAGGAGAATAATTTGATGATATTCAAGGAGTATATGCTTTAAATAAGTTTTCCAGTATTGATAAGGAATTTGAACCAAATTCAGAGGGTGAAATTTCAGTTAAAAGTGAAGCTACCAGTGACACTTCAGATAATGTTATTGAAGCTTGGATACATGGATTTCTAGAATCAAGGACAAGAAAATTACATTATGCAAGAAGGATCCCACCATAACTAATCACTTTGGACGATTATACTGTGGATATTGATTTAGACATTTTCTCTCCTGTGCATGATAGATTTGAAGATGATGATGGCTACTATTCTACAAAATAATAATTTGGGTCCAAAGATGATGATGTGTACTATTTCAGAAGAAGAGTTTGGACTCAAAAGAATAATATTACAAGAGAAAGACTTACCTATTAAACATGCGTACAGATTAAGCCACGGAGCGTCCCACCAAACCCTACCAAAATATTCAGGATTTGGAGATTTAGAAGGGTACATTAAGATAATGGAGAGAATATTTCCAAATGAAAAGGCCATAATGGAAGACTTGGATGATACCCTAACAATAAATTCCATGGGTTGGTGGGTGCTCATAAACCAAATATATCTCATTGGAATTCATTTACCACATTGCTTAAAACAAGATATCTAGAGAGTGAGGGTTATTATGCAACGATACCTTCATATACTAGTGAAACTGATCCACAGAGACACATTCAAATTTGTGAACAACATTGGCAGATATGTGGGGATCATTCCCATTAGTATGGATACAATTTTTTGTATGGACTTCTAGGACCCATACCGTGGTCTTGGTATATGCACCAAGAAATCAGATGCAAAACAAGGGATTGAGATTAGATCGTCAAAGACTTCTATCACACATTTAATTTTTGGGATGCAGATCTGAACACCTTGTAGGGCACTACAAAGATAAGAAATTTCTTATTCTTAACTCCAAAAGAAGCAACACAACATTAATCAAAATAAAAACTAGAAACTAAAGTACCATAACCACTAGAAAGTTTAAGAAAAGTTCCAAAAATGGCACATTGTTTTGCAGTAGAAAAAAAAGAGAGAGAAGAAAAGCCAGAGAATCTGAGGTACAAAACAATAGAAGGTGAAAGAGAAGTGGTAGAAACCAAGGAGGAAGGGGGAAAATATTATTATCAACCTTTGAAGCTCAGAACTGAAAACATTGGCATGAATGGAGGAGATGAAAATTTGCAAAGATTGGAGATTACTTGGTCAGATGAGGAAGTGGCCAAAGTAGTAGAGTTACTACAAGAATTTCAAGACATTTTTCCTAAGGATTTCAAGGAATTGAAAGGCATAAAGGAAGAATTGGGCACAATGAAGATCCAAATCAAAGAAGGCTTCAAACCCTTGAAGAAAATACCTTATAGACTCAATCCAAATCTAAAGGTTAAGGTGAAATCAAAGATTGACAAAATGTTGAATGTTGGAATCATCAAACCAGTAGAAGATTCAGAATGGATAAGTCCAATGGTCATCCAAAATAAGAAAACTGGAGAAATACACATATGTGTAGATTATAGAGAATTAAACAAAGCTTATGTTCATGACCCATTTCCTACACCTTTCACAGAAGAAGTATTAGAGAATGTGGCAGGAAGGGAAGTTTATTCTTTTACTGATGGTTTCTCTGGTTACCATCAGGTTAGAATTTCCCCTGAAGATCAACCAAAGACTACATTTTCCATAGAATGGGGTTCATTTATGTATATTGTAATGCCATTTGGACTAAAGAATTCACCCACAGTCTTTCAGTAGGATAATGATTAATGCCTTCAAATAATTTATCCATGATTTCTTGGAAGTATATTTAGATGACTGGACAGTGTATGGATTGCTGAAAAATCATATTCAAGTGTTGAGACTGATGTTTCAAAAATGTAGGGCATTGCAAATCTCCCTTAATTTGAAGAAGTGTATATTTTTAATGCCATTTGGAACATTATTGGGACACATTATATGCAAAGAAGGGTTGTTGATTGACCCAGTCAAAACCTCAGTGATTGTCAATCTACCCCCTCCTAAAACATAGAAGGATGTAAGAACAATTCTAGGGTATACAAGGATACCATAGAAAATTTATAAGGAATTATGCAGAGATAAGTGCACCATTAGAAGAATTATTAAAGAAGAGGACTAATAAACAGATACCATGGTCCAAAGAATGTCCTGATGCATTTGAAATATTGAAGGACAAAATTCTACATGCACCTATCCTGATTTTTCCAGATTGGAAGGTTCCCTTTCACATTCATGTAGATGCCTAAGGAATTGCAATTGGAGCAGCAATAACACAACCAAGAGAAAAGATGGATCATCCAGTTGCTTTTGCAAGTAGGAAATTAGCCAAGGCAAAAAGGAACTACTCAACAATAGGAAGAGAAGATTTAAGTATGGTGTATGCCTGCAAAATACCACCAATATCTATTGGCTACTTCTTTTGTGTTTTATATGACCATGAGCCATTGAAGTATTTTCTAAACAAACCAGTGTTGTAAGGAAGAATTTGTAGATGGTTGATGTTATTTCAAGAGTTTGACTTCACTATGGCATTTAATCCAGGGAAGTTAAATAATGGACCAGATTACTTATCAAGAATAGAAAATGGAGAGGATGAAGGTCCAATAGATGATGATTTCCCTGGAGCTCACCTATTTAGAGTTGAAGCTATTCCAAAATAATTGGATGAGATAGCTCAGTTACTTACTACAAGAGAATTTCCAGCAGACTACACCAAACAACAAAAGAGAAGTTTATTAAGTAGAGCCTTCCCATTCACCTTGATTCAAGGTCAATTATACAAAAAAGGACATGATGACATTTTGAGAAGAGTAGCTTTTGAGTATGAAAGGAAAAACATTTTGACAGAAGCACATGAAGGAGTTGCAGGAGGACACAATGGCGAGGATCAGACAACAAGGAAGGTGTTGATGGTTGGTTATGGTGGCCCACACTATTTAAAGATGCACATAAATATGTCAGATATGGTGACATTTGTCTAAGTGTAGGAAAACCCAATGCACATGATGAGATTCCATTAAAACATGTGTTAGCACTTGCACCATTTGAAAAATGGGCAATAGATTTCATTGGACCAATTAAACCTACTGCTAAACACTCTCAAGCCAGGTTTATCATCACAACTACTGAATATTTAACAAGATGGGTGGAGGTGGTTCCTACAAAATATTGCACTGCTAAGACTATAACTAGGTTTTTCTATGAAAATATCATTACAAGGTTTGGATGTCCATTAAGCATTACCAGTGACCAAGGGAAGCATTTTGTCAATGCCACCATCAAAGAATTGTTGAGTCAGTTTATGATCAATCACAATAGGAGCACACCATACCATCCCAAGGAAAATGGAATAGTATAAGCCTTTAATAAAGTTTTAGAGAAGGTTCTAACCTAGATTTGTTCATTACAACTAGGAAGACTGGGATTTAAAGATACCAGCCGCTCTATGGGCATACCACACAACATACAAAAGGCTCACCAAATACTCTCCCTTCCAATTGGTTTATGGATTGGAAGTTATGGTACCTCTAGAGTTTGTGCTCCCAAGTTTAAGAGTTGCAGTTACCTTTAGAATGAATGAAGATTCATCACTACATGAAAGATTGATTGAATTAGAGAAGCTAGATGAAAAAATATTCATAGCCACCTATAACCAAACACAAGAGAAAAGAAGACAAAAAGCATGGCATGACCACCACATAAAGAAGAAGGAGTTTGATGTTGGAGATAAGGTCCTACTATATGATAGTAAATGGAAAAATCTAGGTAAGCTCAAGGTGAGATGGCTAGGACTTTACGTTGTCAAAGACATACTATCTTCAGGAGCTGCAAAATTGGAAACTTTACAACATAAGGAATTACAAGGATTTGTAAATGGAGCCAGATTAAAAATGTACAATACTTGAAGTAATAAATAAAAAAAAAAAAATAAAAATAAAAATAAAATTGGCCTATCTGAAAACTAGAAATTTGGTGGATAGGACTAGGGGTAGGATGAAAACCCGCAAGGGCATCCTCACTCTAAAAAAAAAAATAAAGAAAAGTAAAACAAAAAAACAAGAAAAAGAAAGAGCCATGGAGGAAGAATACCCATGCAATAAAGAGAAGTGAGATCCACAGAGGAAGAATACCCACACAATAAAGAAAAAAAAATAAAAAGGAGCATACCCATAAAGAACAAAAAAAAACAAGAAAAAAAATGGAAAGAAAAAAAAAACCATGGAAAAGAAGAATAAATAAAAAATCCCAACAAGGGAAGAAGAAAGGAAACCATGTGGAAGAAAGAAAAAAAAACCATGAATGAAAAATAAAGAAAAATGACATGAAGAAAGAAGAAAAAAGAAATAAAGATCCGTGTAATAAAGGAAAAAGATGACCAGAAAAGCCACGTAATGAAGGAGAAAACCACACAATAAAGGAATAACCATGGGGTGAAGGAAAAAACCACTGAATAAAGAAAACCACGGAACATAGAAAATACGTGGAATAAAAGCCACGGCCAAAAAAAAAAATTTATCCCACCAAAAATGCAAAAATGCGGTAGGTAAAAGGAGAGAGGTTATAAAAGGCATCGAATTGGAAAAAAATAAGGCATAAAAAGCTAAGGAATAGAAAAAGAGTGATTCATCAAGCGAAAGTGTGAAAAAGAGAGCTAGGGAAAAAATAGGGAAAATTGTGATGGAAAACATGGAAAATCTAGTTGAGGTCACAAAAGCAGAGCTCCAAAAGCCAAAATTCATGAAGCATTTCATGAAAGCAAATAAACATGATCCAGAAGTTTCATTTTCACATATCCCATACAAAGTCACCCATACACGAGGATTTACAAAAATATATTCATTCTCATATTGATCTTGAATATGACCACACACTACTCGAAGGTAGACAAGAGCATTACTCTTAGAAGAAGACCCCAATACAAAAGAATTACTTATATAAAAATACTACCAAAGTGATCAGTGAATTGAAGATTGATGCATGGAGTCGCATTCCATATTTCTCTAGGGAAGATCATGCAATTCGGGTCCTTCTGAGCTGGCTACACAATCAAATGTTATATTTGGATCAACCATACCTTATTGATACAGAAGTTATGGCTAGGGTTACGGGATTGTGGGCACAAGGATGCTCAGAAATTACAAAGAAGAAGATGACATTAAAATATATGACACTGGCAATGGGAGTGACAAAGTCAAAGTGTGGGGTATGCATCACAAACATTGATAATCATGCACTCAGGTATGTCGCTAAGGCCATATGTTTAAAGATTTATCACACTAATAGAGAAGATGGTGCCCATGGACTTAGCACACAATTAGCCCTAGATATGGTGAATTCACACTCAGAATATAACCTAGCTGAATTATTGACCTCCAAATTTCATGAAAACACAAGGAAAATAAAATAAGGAAAGCATACATTTTTGTATGGCTCTATATTGATATGTTTAGAAATGTATTTTACAAAAACCCAACCCACAAAGCATAACTAGTAGAATGGCAGGCAGATAAACTAGTGGCTGAACAAATTTGGGAACAATTGAATAGTTTAGATGTCGTCACCCAAATCACATCATTATTAGGGTGGGTAAATAGAATTAGGAAAATATTTGGAAATAAAGCAAGGGTTTCAGAGAAAATTGTTACAAGGTATGAGAAAGAGGTATATTTTATTGTTGATATTGATTACACTTTTATTTGGCCAACAACTCCATGCACAGAACACATACCTCCATTACCATATGAGGCTTCAAATGAACTAGTGGCCACATCAGTTGAAGCAATTAGAAATCTTCTTGTAGATCCCAGAAAACGCAAATTGCCTAATTTTGATGAAGTTATTGAAGAAACATTTGAGGAATACAGGAAAAAATATCAAGTACAACAATATGGAAAAATAGAATCAAGAAAAGGAGTTCCTAAAACATAAAAAGGAAAAAAGGCCCTACTGTTTAAAACCTGCCACCAAATGCCAGAAAGAATTATTGGCAGAAAAAAGGAAATTAAAACAAGCCATGGACCAATATAGAAAAAGAAGAAGAAGAATCTGAAGAAGTAGAAGAAATTTCTGAGTCAGAAGAAAGAAAGAACTCCATCACCCATACACCCACAAGAACAACAACACCTCATTTTTCAGAAGAAGTAGAGCCATGGGTGGAAACACATTTGACAAAATAGCATATGGATATTATCAAAAATGTCTTATCTCCAGGTGGCATTTCCCAAAGTAGCACAAGAATATGAAGCCAGTACAGGAAGAGAACAAATGGCCATAGCTGAAGCCTTGGTATACTACTTAGAAAAATTTGCATTGGTACTTGAGGATATTATTCACAGGTTACTTCTCACACTAGCATTAATAAAGGAGATACAAGAACAAATAGAAGTAGAAGAAACAACCGCCTAAAATACCTTCAACAAGAAAGATCAAAATTGAAGCACAAAAGAAAAGACTGTCATAAAACAAAACCGCTTCAAAGAGGTAGAAGAACTAATGGGTTATTAATTAAAAAAGAAAAGAAAGAGAAGAGGAAAAGCATCAAAACCCACATCCTCAAGACTCAAAACAAAAAAGACAGTGGTGGAGGAAGAGAAAAGGAAAAATCTTAGAAAGCACAAAAATAGAAAAGCCGTGGAAGTGGCTAACAAAAGAAAAAAAAAAAAAAAAAAAACAAAAGAAAAGAAAAAAATAGAAGAAATGAAAAAAGTTAGAAAAAAAAATGACAAAGAAGAAGAAGAAGAAAAGAAAGAAAAAGAAAAAAAAAGATGTAAAAAAAAAAAAAAGAAGAAAAGAGAAAAGAAAAAAAGAAAAAAAAAGAAAGAAGAAAGAAAGAAGAAGAAAAGAAAGAAAAGAAATAAAAAAAGAAGAAAAAAAAGAGAAGAAAAAAGAGAGAAAAAGAAGAAAAGAGAAAGAAAAAAGAAAAAAAAGGAGAAAGAAGAGAAGAAGAAAGAAAAAAAGAAAGAAAAGAAATTGAAAAGAAAGAAAAGAGGAGAAAAAGAAGAGAAAAGAAAAAAAGAAAGAAAGAAAGAAAAAGAAAAGAGGAAAAGAAGAGAAAATAAAAGGAAAAAGAAGAAAAGAAAAAAAAAGAAAAAGAGAAGGAGAAAGAAGAAAAAAGAAAGAGAAAAAAGAAAGAAAGAAAAAAAAAGAGAAGAAGAAAAGAAGGAAGAAAAAAAAAAAAAAATAAAGGAACAAAGAACAAAAAGACACTACCATCAACACTCATCCACAGAAACATCTACAAGTATGGTACTCACACAAGCACCAAGAGATTCTTTGGAAAAATCAAACAAGCACTGCAACAAAGGAAGAAGGATCAGTCAATATAGTTGCACCAAGGGGTAGTAGAAAAAACTACAGAAGGATATAAGGTACACTTAGATAAACTCACCCCCTTGCAGAAAACAACTTGTGGCCAAATTTTAGAACAAAGTGCTAAACAATGATTGGATGCAATGGTGTGTGAGATAGAAGAAGCAATGCAAAATATGTTATCTTCCATCCAAACAAAAAACCCACACATCAAGTACTGATCCAAATCTACAAGTAGAAGTGGCAAACAGAAAGGAAGTGAATGAAATTTTAAAAGAAGATAAATTATTTTGAAGAAGAAAATAAGAAAATCCATGAAAATGTGGTGGAAGAATATAAACAACAAATCCTTAAGCCACAGAGTATAGATAATTGGAAAAGAAGGAAAATAAATGCAAGCCACAGTAACTAAGTTAGAGACAAAGTTACAAAATTTGTGGCCTATTATACTTATACAATTGGGTGGCCCAGTGAAACTCAGAAAGAGAAAGTAGAGCTTGAAAAATTGGAACAACAAATTCATATCCAATCACAACATATGATATCAAGTAAGATAAGGATGGACACTCAAAGAAGAAAGATTTCGGACCTTGCAGAAAATACCAAACAAAACAAAGGGTGTGGAATGAAAAGATATTAGATATGCAAGAGTTTAACACACCACTGGATAGAGCCATTGTTAGAATGCAACAAGAGCTCACAACCACTCACCAAAGATGGAGTCAAGTATTCAAGCAAAGCCACCACCCTATAAGGACATTCTTCCATTGATCCAAGAAAATACACAACTACAAGAATGGGTAAATAATAGATTAACATTATCTTGATTTATGGTATAATTTTGAGAAGAATATAACCCCACAGATTACAAATTACATCCCCCAACACACCATAAAGGAAGAGTAAAAGGCATGGTGTCCCATAAGTCCAGTCAGGTGAGTCGAGTGAAGGAACTATTCCTTATGCCAGATGTCTAAGTTCGAGGGGTTGATGCCTATGGTCTCTCCCAAATTGGCATCCCATAAATCCAGTGAGGTGAGTTGAGCAAGGGAACCTTTCCCTACACCAGAACATCTAAGTTCTGGGAGGTGATGCCCAATAGTTTACTAAGGAAAAAAGACAGATAAAATTTTCAAGGAAAGAACAAGGTTCTTCATCAGTTTTGGTGTCTTGAGGATGAGACAAAGTTTAAGTTGGGGGATGATGTTGACAAGGTTCTTCATTCACATTTTGAGATAGCCACGAATAAGGAAAAGCCACCAAAGTCAGTAAGTAAGCCGCAAAGAAAGGATCAAGCCGCTGATAAAAAAAAAGTTGTGGATAAATATTTAAGTCACCAAACGATTGTAGAAATCCGTAGATAAAAGGAAAAATCCACACAGACTAGAAAGCCGCGCCACAAATATATGGGAAAAATTATGCATTACACTATAGGATGTCGTGGAAGCTCACATAAAGCCACAGAATGAAGACAAACCAAGTCAAAAAACAACAAAATTCCACAGAGGCATGAATCAAAAGAAGTGACTTTTGGATGTTATGTATTTTTTATATTTATTGTAATTAACTTTTTGTATATGGGTGCATCACAAGAAATGAATATGTGAGTGCCATATTGAGATAATTGTATAAGGAATGAATTGTATGAGATAGAATGAGAAGGATATGAATGTAATTAAGACTAATGTAATGATTTCTAAGAAATGAATAAAGATTGGAGTTTGGGATGAATTATGTTATGTGTTTCCTATTTTTATTAATATGATATGAATGGATGTGAATTACGTGTTATGCACAATATATTCCAAGGCCCGATTTCAAATAAGACTCATTAGGTCTTAGCAGACACTAAGTTATTCCTTGTAATATGTGTTAAGGAACAACTAAATTTTTTTATGTTTTACAAATATTGGTTAACGACTGCTATCTCTGTTATTGTGATTTGTTTCTCATACAATCTATTCAAAATATGAAAATTTAAATCTTAATGGCCTCTATACTAGTTCATTCAATTAGTGTAAATGAACAAGAAGGAATGCTAAAAACTGTCTATTCATATGTCGACTAAAATCTAATTTGTCGCTAACATCTATATTTTCAAACATTCCTATCATGTTATCTGCAATGTGGATGGTTGTCAGACAAAGGATAATCCTTCCAAAATATGTTGCGTGTTAATTGGCAAGAACACTTTTGCATAATTTATGTTATTATTGATGTGATCCACAAAATAATAATTCCTATGTACCAGTTGAAGGTTAGATATCATGTCTGATCGAAGCCTAGTGGTCGCTAACCATTACATTAATTACCCTCCAATGATAAAAAGTAATAAACTCTAGAGGTTGATGATCACAAGGATAATACTTATATTCATTATCAGATAATGTAAAAAAACAATTTTTACTCCATATGTGAAGTAATTATTAATATATTCTACTCCAATTGCAAGTAAAATGTCTTCCATTATTCACACTCCATTCTTCAATTTCATTCATTGAAGGCACCGAGTGCTAGAAGAAAAGAGACGAGGAATGGTTTGTTGAAATCCATAACCCTAAAAATTACTACGTCAACATGTGGTTGTTTTTTGTTATAGATGATGAACATGAGGAAGTCAGTATGGTTATATCCTCAATAGTTATTGATTCGAGTACACTTGCGTGTTCAAGGTCGAACACATTGACTATGAAAATAATAAGTGTCTTATTCTGGATATGGAGTTGGATGTTTCTTTATTAAGGAAATGGGAAATGAAAGTCTCAATACACAAACAACCATATTATTGTTCACTATATGGTTGGAATTTGGGGTTGTTTATCAGATTCTAACAAAATTGGTTGTTTCAAATGCAAGAAGACATTCAGAGTGGCATGCTTACAGTACTCAAGAAAATTTTATAGAAATGATAAAACCTCTTCTGTTTTGTCATTTTTTGAATAGAAAAGGTTTTCTTTCACCTCCAAAACATACCAAGTTTATTTACTATGCTGAGGCAAGAACATATTTGGATAAATTGGGGATTGATCCATCCAAATCAAATTTGCAGGGGTTGAAAAAGAAAACTAAATCATCTGCATTGCTGAAGAAAAAAACCACTATATTCACGAAAGTAGAACCTTCAACTATTCAGAAATTTCATCATTTTATTTGTTCAATGGTGAAGTATTTTAAATTGATATTTCAAGGTGTCATGCAACACCTCCAAAATATCAATATCATCCTATAGATGATGAGAATGTTGACCTTCTTGTGCACTCCATGTTGATAAATGTTATTCCTACATAGAGGGATGCAATTCTTCTTCCCTTCTTGCAATCTATGAAATAAATTATGGAACTCCAAGATCCAAAATACCTAGAAAGGGATGATGTGAAATTTTATATACTTGATGGCCAACATACAATATGTGCACAAAAAAAATTTTGGGCTCAAATACTTACAAGTCTTTACATCTGAGGCTACACTTTCAAAGGTCTCACATTCTTTCTTCAAATGCAACTAACGAAGCCATTACTAATATTTTGCAAACAACAAGAATGAAGTGAACAAAACTTGGATAGAAACCAATTTTATTGATTTTTTGTACAAAGCTAGATCAGTTTGGAAATCGCTAGGATGTCCTCAACGTCCCAGATTGTCAAAAAAAAAAATAGAAGAGTGGAAGGTAATGTATTTTAATTTTATTGCATTGGTTATTAGAATTTAATTTCATTATATAAAAAGATAAAAAAAATATGATTTTCCTTTGAATGCAGAGCTTTGAGAATCAATGCCTTTTGATTTTCAAAGTGGAAAAAATGGAAAGTTTATATGACAAATGGACTTTTCTATTGTTTCCAGATGATATATGGACTAAATGGACAACAACATTTCAGTTGTTTAGATCAAGTGGCCTTTCTTGTTCACCTATTAAATATAATCATGTTAACTTTCAGCCAAATTCACTGACAAGATTCACAAACAATTCATTTAGGGATGCTAGAGGAATGACCAATAAAGAACTATCAGTACTAGCAGATAAAGTACAATCAGGGGATGTCTAGTTAACTATCTCTGTTCAGGAAGGTGTAATAGCAAAGAAATTTTGATTCTTACTGTAGAGAATAAAAGGAGACAGAAAAATGAGAGAAAAATTTCTACATTATTTGAAAGAAAAACATCTAGATAATATTCTATTGCCATCCTGCAGTGAATCCAATGTAATTGAAAATTTTAAATTACATGAATCACACTACCACTAGTTGTTTGTATTATTGGGTGAAGAGAGAAAGGGAAAGAGAAAATATGATTCCCAAATAAGGGGAAAAGGTGAAACGAAAAAAATGACCATGTGGCAGAAGAAGTTCTTCCCGTCGAGGCTCAAACAATATTAGACAACTATGTGATGTCAATGGAAGAAAATATACCAGCAAGGATGGAGGACACAAAATATTTTACTTGTCAATGTGCATACCCATTCCAACTTCCGTCAACTTTATCAGCTATTCCTGCCACCAATCCTTTCAATGTTGAATGTGTTATCACTGATTTTTGTAATTTTTCTAGTGATATTTCTTTTGATGTAATAATGGAGCTGTTAACAGTTATTGGAACCAATGTGCTTGATTGTATTATTATTGTTCTCATACCAATTGAATATTCAAAAATGTTAAGAGAAACAAGTAAAAAGATACATGGAAAAGGTTAAATACAGTGGAGAATTAATTTTGGATGGATGCTACAGACTCTATGACGAAAATGGGAAATTTAAAAGTTTGTGTCTTATGTACACAATAACTGGTGTGCACAACTGTGATGATAACAATGATGAAAGAGAAGAAGTCACTAGGGATTGGATGGAGAAACTGCCACAGAAATTGGTAACTGCAAGAGAAATTGGCCTAAAAGGAAACAAACATCCTTTTCCTTGTGAATGATCATATGAGTTTTGGGCTGAGATGTTCACTCGATGTTGTTCCCAAAATTCTTTAGTATTAGTGTTTTATGGTGGTAGTGTTGCACTGTGTGCATTAGTTGAATCCAATCTATCTGTTGTTTTTATTGTTGAGACACATAGTCAGGAAATGTTTTTGAAACATTACTATTCTCATATGAAGAAAGGTTCGTTGCGGAATACAACTTGAACAAGTGATTTTGTTTAATGGATTTTAACTGATATAAGCTACTTACACATTTATTATTTACGCAGACAAAAAAAGGAGTTGATGTATAACCCTTTCAACTTGACACTACACAACCAGTTCAACATGGTGATTTACCTTCAATCATTTTATAAATATGTTTAATGAGATCTTTGTTTTCAATTTTCATGGTTTTCATTTATTTGACAATACTCTATGTTCACCATCTCTGATGACAGATGAGGAGAACTCAGGCACATCTGGCATGAATATGCAATCAAATCCTGGTATGTTAGTCGTGTGCATTTATAAATAAAAACCACTACTAAGCCCCACAAATTTATAAGACAATTAATGGTTTATGTAGACAACTAACAACCAGAGAAAGTAACAGTGGAGTGCATGGTGGTAACCAACATGAATATGCAGTCAGAACCATGTATGTTTTCCATGTGTATTTTTAAACAAAACCATTTATAAGGCTCACAAATTTATAGAAAATGATATCAGCTAACTCTAGAAGAGGAACCATTTTCAAAGAAGGAATAACCAAATAACCTATTTCAAAAGTTCATGGTGGCATCCAATGCTCCATAGTTTGTAGTTACCATTTCATAACTAACAAACATTAGTATCGATGCTTAGTCCAACCAATGATGGCATAGCCTAGCGGTCTCTAATCCACATCAATATCTCAGAAATGTCGTCTTCCAATGGTTGATTCAATGAATATAAATGAACGTTAGTGGCTGCTAAAATTCATTCACAAGACATAGAAACAATTGATTTTGTACTTACCATATTACCATGGAGATTAGTATGCTTTTTCAATTATGCTTTCATTTTCCATAGCATGAAATCAATTATGAATTGATTAATGTTTTTTGCAATACATCTTGCATTGAAAACTAGCAGCGGGTAAGGTTGATGCAAGCCAAGCCGGAAGCTCAGTTGGTAAGTGGTAGCCTCCTAAAGTGTTGATATTGAATTTACCATTTTACCACGTAGATCACTATGTTTTTTCAAATATGCTTTCATTTTCCATAGCAATAGCTAGATTATGAATAGATTAATGTTTATTTGAAATAGATCTTACATTAAAGGATCCAGCTGTGGGTAAAGAAGATGCAATCCTAGATGCAAGCTCCATCAGTAAGTGGTAGCCACAAGCTAAAATGTTGATTATTTCCATTGGTTAGAATTGATATGAGGCCGATTAAAAAAATTATTTACTTCCCTATAGTTAGCCACAAGAATTACTTACTTATTTTAGATTTGGAGGGCTATATGAGAAAAACCAATCACCCTCTAAGGAGATGTCATTCAAGTTCAGCAAGGAGACTATCAACCTACGAGGTGGCCTGAAAGAATTTATAAAGTCATTATCAACAAAATTTGAAATGGGATTCTGGTCAGACAAAATCACTTCTGCTGATGTTGAAAAGATGACAAAGGCCTTCACTAAAAAATTATCGATTGAATTGAATCCAATATTCAACTGGGGAAAGGAACATTGCAATATAGTTGATGGAATTACAATAAAAGATCTAGAAAAGGTTTGGAGTAGAAATGATGTTCCCTACAGTTCTAAAGACACATTGTGTATTACATTAGGTGCAAAGGGAAACCCTCCTACAAATTTTATGGTTGGGATGAAAAGAAGAGGAGAAAATTGTTCAAAAGATATGTGGTTGATGACTGATTTGTACAAATACTTATCACTAATAGTGTCTAAGGGATTGAATGTGGTAGAGGGCATCAAATATTTGGAGCGAGAAAATGCTAAATAAATACTTATCATTTCAAAATGTTATTATGATGATATTGCTTAACATTGTAAATAAAATACATTCATATGTTTTTATGATGGTTCTTCTTAACTATTTTGTATGTTGAGATTGTATGAATATAAGTTGGGAGTATTTATATTTTCCTTGATTATAAGTTGAGAGTATGAGTGTATAAGTTGTGAATGTGAATTAACAGAGAAAATTTATTGTAACAAATCTTTGATCAATTTTTATTAATCAAATATGTATTCCTAAATTAATTTTGAGCATGCTTAAATACTATTTTTTCTTCGATAATAGAAAACTTATACCACATTCAAATGCAATGAAATAACTACAATATGGTATGTAAAGACTCATCATGCTGAAACATTACATTCTATTCAAATAAATTATGCAAAAAAAAAATTCCTAGTACAATAAGAAATGAGGAATGCCCTTAGATTTTTTACCTTCTTCACCACCTACAACCATTTGATTTTTGATATAACAATATCGAAAGGGACCTATTTTTTATTTTTTGATTGATTCATTGCCCTCAACCATTTGATTTTATTTTTCATTTACAGATAAGAACACATGCAACATGAAACTGATCATATTTTATATAAACAGTGTTTTGGCACACACCCTCCACAAGGCTGATTCGACATACAAAAAGTTAAAAAAATTGGTGGCGTCGACCTTAAAAAAATTATTTTCTCAGACCAAATGTGAAAGATTTATTGCAACGATGCAAAAAACATTTCAAAATAGCACTATGGACATCAACAAGAAAGTCAAATGTTGATGACATGATGCCTTCATTCCTTCAAAACATTGGCTTAGAGGTTGGAAGCTTCGAGTTCATATTTACACAGGAAGATTACATCAAGACCAAACACACCGATTATGAAGGTTATGGGAATCCCAAATTATATCTCAAGAATCTTAACTTTGTTTGGTGGTGGTTTAATGCATCATACCATTGTAAAAATACAGTGCTTGTAGATGAATCTTTAGAGAAAAACAAGTTCAATGATGTGGGGAACTACATAATTGCTAAAACATTTAACATAGATTATAAGTCAAAATACAAATACTTGTTAGATGTGTTGTGGCCTTTATTGTAACCATTGAAGGATGTCGAAGATGTTTGGGATTTTCTTACATTAAAAACATAATTATAAGGATTTTTTTAGCTTTACTATGATTTATATTGTTGATTTGGAAGCCCATCTTTGGTAATAGTGTTACAATATAAATTCAAAATATTCTTCAAATTTTTTACTATAATTATACCTTTAGTAAAGGAATTTCAATTTATTTCATAGCTATATTTAAATACTAAAATATATCTAGGATGGTTTTACAATTAATTTTAATTAATTTCATATCATATTTAAATATGAAAATATATATGCCATGTTTTTACAGTTAATTTTATATCTAAATTTAAATATTTGCATAACATGGAGCTTTTCCCAAGTGTGGGACCTTGCGAAATCGGAAAAGCTCTCCGGATGAAGGCCGGTTCCTATTCCTCTGTTCAGATGCACAAATAAAATGCAGAGGGTTTACTAAAAACCTAATCTAACTTGCCAAGGAGACAGGGTAAGAAAATGCATAAAATAAAACCTAAACTACAAAGGTGATGCACCGAGGAATGAAGAACACCTGTCTTGCCAATAAACACAAACCATAAAAAATGCAATGCAAGATCATGCACAGATAACCAGATTCACAGTGAAAGATCAGGAGGATGCAAATGAACACAGAGAGGGTTGAGAATCATCCACAGACATGCATTAATTTTCTCCAAAGATTGATACAACACACTGCAAAATGCCAAGAGGCAAAGTTGCATTACAGTTTCAAATGGGAGGTTTTAACTCCACAAGTTCACCTGCCAAAGAGAAGAAGGGAGGGGCAAAACAAAAATGTCCAACCTTTTTAAAGAAGCCCCTCCTTACAATTTATAGGAGGAAAAAGAGAGGGAGAAGAGAGGAATTCGAAATCTGCCCCAACCACCTCCAGAATGCACTTAACTCATCTCATTATGGCGGTAGGTAAGAACCCTAACAAACCCAAAAAATGGCGAACTGTATTTTACATTTTTGAATAAAATTTTCTCACCCAAATAAATATATCCAGTTGTAGTTGGGTAGAGAACGCCAAGAGCCTTCTGAAAAGTCTAACCTTGTGAGAATCCGAGCTCCCTGTGAAAAGTTATGGCCATTTGAATATTCCCCAAGTTAGGGTCTGTTTCCAGTCGGGTTCGGGTTTCTCCTTTGCATCTGCATCGGGTTTGGAGGGTGCCTCAACATGTTTTTGCCCCATGCTTTCCCGACTCCAAAACCTGATTTTCCTAGGTAGTGTTTCAGGTTTTGGAACTCTCAAGCATCGGGACATGCCTTGCGATTTTCATGCTTCATGTCTCATGTTTTTGAAACCCGAAACCCGACAATTTCCTTTGTGTCGGGTTTTTGGACCTCTCCGACATACCTGACATATTTCCTTTGTGTCGGGTTTTGGACCTCTCCGACATATTTTCCTTTGTGTCGGGTTTTTGGACCTCTCCGACATATTTTCCTTTGTGTCGGGTTTTTGGATTTTCCTTTGTGTCCTCTCCGACATATTTCCTTTGTGTCGGGTTTTTGGACCTCTCTGACATATTTTCCTTTGTGTCGGGTTTTTTTCTGACATATTTCCTTTGGGGAGATATATACAACAATTTGGCGACTCAACGGGATCACCTGCCTGCTAGGTAGAAGATCAGTGGCCTTTTAGCGATCCATTGGGCATGGAGTCATAAGCAATAACCTGAAACCAACCTGATATCTGATCCCGAGCCTGATACCGCAACTCCTTCTCCGAGAGCACGCTGAACTGTAGAAATCCAACCTAGGAGCAACAAAACCTGTGCCAAAGCACTTAGGGAAACTGAAACCTAACTACAACAAGACAATGTGCATACGCACTTAGAGGAATTGAAATCTAGGCTAATATTTACAAGGGTAAACCTTTTATTTTCAGTAGCAATGTTTAAGATAGATTCCGTTAACCGGAATCGGGAGTTCTTCTCCATCCAATGTAGACAATTGGAAGGCATTACTATCCTTACATCCCGTGACCATGTAGGGGCCACTCCAAATGGCATCAAACTTGGAATGCCTTCCTGGTTTTGCTCGATCTGCATCCCATTTCAGAACTAGGTCCCCTTCCTGGAAGGTCCTTGCTCTTGCTTTCTTATCAAACCATCTTTTTACTAAGGCCTGATCTTTCTCAATTGTTTGAATTGCATGTTCTCTAATTTCTTCCAATTCCATCAACTCTGCATACCTGGCCTCCATTGGTTCGAACTCAGCCAACTCCAACTGCTTCATGAACTCCAATGCAGGCAGTTCTAATGATATAGGCAATACTGCCTCTTTTCCATAGACCAACTTGTAAGGGGAATTACCTGTAGACCTCTTTGGTGTTATTCTGTCAGCCCATAATGCTGATTTTAGCTTGGTATGCCATGTTCTTTGGTTTTCATCCAGAGTCCTCCTGATGATTCTTAGCAAATTTTTGTTCGTGGACTCTGCCTGTCCATTACCCTGTGGGTAATAATTTGAAGAGGTGCTCAAATAGATTCCATTCTTGACAGCCCATTCTGTAATCTTGGAACCTATGAATGCCAATGCATTGTCTGATATGATAGTGGCCGGCACACCGAACCTGGTCATTATTCCTTCATAAAAGTCTAGTATGTTAGACTCACTTGCCTCTTTGAGCGCTACTGCTTCGGTCCACTTGGTGAAATAGTCTGTCGCCGTGAGAATCCACTTGTGGCCTTGGCTTGAGTTTGGGTTGATGACCCCGATGAAGTCCAATCCCCATTGCAGAAATGGTTGGTCAACCAAAATTGGGTGCAATGGAAGCGCTGCTAGTCTTTCTTTTCCCGTGAAGAGTGCACATTTCTTGCACTTTCTTATCCATGTATAACAGTCACTGAACACTGTGGGCCAATAATACCCTGCCTTCATTATCTTGAGAGCTGTTACTCGTGGGGTGAAATGTCCTCCAGAATCTCCATCGTGAAAATCTCGTAACACCCTCTCAATTTGACCAGTCCCAATGCACCTCAATAGAACCCCATTGATGTCTTTCTTGAACAGAACACCATCAACAAGCACATATGGAATGGCTTGTAATCTAAAGTATCTCCTCTTTGCTTTGCTCATTTCTGGAGGGCATAGGCCTGCTTGTAGGAAGTGTATCATCTTCTGAGTCCAACAAGGAGTGGCTACATCATCATTTTCTTGTTCTTGACCATCCTGCAATACCAAGGTAGTCTCTTTTTCATCACCTGCTTCAACTTGTTGACTCAAGGCTAGCTGCTCACATAGTCCCTTTCCACGTACTAGTTTGGTGACCTTGATCTCGATGTCATATTCCATGACACGAGTGATCCACCCTGCACGCTTCTCATTCAGATCCTTGTTTAGAAGGAAGTCCTTGACTCCCGCATGAGAGACCAATAATTGGATCTTGTTGTTTGAGACTAGGTGCTTGAATTTCTTTAAGCTCCTGATTACTGCAAGGACATGCTTTTCAATGAAAGAGTACCTAGTTTCGTATTCCTCCAAGCCTTGACTGAAGAAAGCAACTGGTTGTTCTAATCCTTCTTTGTTTTGTTGTACCAAGATTGCAGAAATTGTGTCTCCACCGCCAAAGGCATATAGCATGAAGCCCTTGGAGAAGTCTGGATTGACGAGAGTTGGAGCTTGAGATATAGCCTCTTTTATTGCCTCAAAACTTTCCTTGCCTTCAGATGTCCACTTAAATACCATGCTCTTCTTCAACATTAGTGTTATTGGCTTCACAAGAGCAGCAAAATTTGGAACAAATCTGCGGACAAAATTGATCCTTCCCAAGAAGCTTTGAAGAGCCTTCTTGTGACTTGGCAATGGCAATGCTCGAATTGCTTCAACTCTTTCTGGGTCAATCGTCAACCCTTCCTTTGAAACAATATGGCCTAGAAGTTTTCCCTCGTGAGCCAAAAATATGCATTTTTTGGGATTCAATGATACCCCAAATCTTCTACATCTCTGAAATACTTGCCTCAAATGTAAGAGGTGATCCGCTGCATTTTTTGAGAATACAGTGATGTCGTCAAGATATATCAGAACTATTTTATTGATCAACCCCTTAAATGCCATATCCATTGCCCTTTGGAAGGTGGCTCCAGCATTTGATAGCCCAAATGGCATCTTCTTGTAGGCATAGGTCCCCCATTTGGTGGTGAAAGCCATCTTGAATTGGTCATCTTCTTTCACCATCACCTGATTATACCCTGAGTAGCCATCTAGGAGAGAGAATCTCTCTGAACCGGATACTACTTGCAATATTTGTTCCATTGAAGGGAGCGGGTAATGGTCTTTGAGAGATGCCCTATTGAGGTCTCGAAAGTCCACACATAACCTGATTTCTCCACTCTTCTTCCTGACCGGAACCAAGTTTGCAACCCAGCTTGAGTGCTTGATCGGGAATATAATGTTTGCCTCTATTAGCTTGTTTAACTCTTTCTTCATTAGAGGCTCAATGTGAGGGTTAACAGGTCTCTGCTTCTGCCTGATGGGCTTAGCATCTGGATCCAATTCTATGGTATGTTGTGCCAACTTCGGATTGAATCCTCTCAAGTCTTCATAGCTCCAAGCGAAGACATCTGGAAATTCTTGGCAAAGCTGTGTGAAATCTGATTTCTCCTGCTCAGTGGCCACTTTACCAATTTGAAGTGTTTTGCCTTCCCCAACCAGAATTGGCCCTGAATCTTCTCTCTTGACCTGTATGTTAGCCTTTTCCTTACGGAACTGGTCGTTAGGGTTGAAGATAGACTCCAACGTTACTAAACCCTTGGGAAGCTTGTTTGTCCGCAGCTGCACTACTTGATCCCCATACTGCTGCTCTAGTCTGTCCTGATTTCTAGCTGAGAATTCAGCCTCTTCTTGTAAAAAATTGACGATCTGTTGATCGTTCTCAAACACCTGCCAGCTTATGTTATTATCTGGAACTGCTGGCCTCACAATCACATGGATATGTGGTTGTGTTTTTTCCCTTCTGATGTTGTCAACCACATCAAACGTTGCTCCAACTGCTGCGAGCCTATCTGCGGCTTCATTTTTCTTCCTGGGTATGGACACAATGTTGAAAGCTTCGAAATCCTCAATGAGGTCCCATACCCTGTTCTTATAGCTCTTCAGTAGGTCATTCTTTGTAGCATGTTGTCCCCTAACTTGGTTGACGATTAACTCGCTATCTCCAAACACCTGCAAGTTCTTTATGCCCCTTTTCCTGGCCCAATGAAGTCCATGAATCAATGCCTCGTATTCAGCCGTGTTGTTTGAACAGGAAAACTGGAAACGAAAAGCTGAAAAATATTTGATGTCTTGTGGTGAAATCAACATTGCACCACCTCCAGCACCTTGTCTGCTTCTCGAACCATCGAAAAATAATTTCCAAACTTTGCTTTCATCCTTTTGTTCAGGCTGAATGATGTCGGGAATGGGTGAATTTTCTTCATGTACACAATACACGCCTAATTCAGATTCTTCAATTTCCTTGTATGGGTCAAATTCATGACTCTTGTTTGCCCATTCATCCAAAGTTAAATCAGGAATTCCCTCGACCTTAGTACCTGCTTCTAGATCACTTGAACACTCCTCCTGATCAAAAGCTGAGCAATTTGCATTGATAGGACCTGGTACATGAGGCTCAATATGGAAATTGGCAATTGGTTCTGACCTGATTGTTGCTTTGGCCCCATACCTTGTCCTGAAAATCATGTGTGACCAATCTGCAGATAAATATCCACCGATTTTTGCAGTGAAGTCCCTTGATAGACACAACGCAAAGAGTGGCGGAAGGTCAATCACAGACACATCTTGCAGAACTGTAACATTAGGACATGAATGTAGTGTTAGGCTTAACCCCTTGATGACCCCAACTGTTCCCACTGCCGTTCCATCTAGCTGTACTACTCCTTTCAGCACTGGCTCATACTTCAAACCCAGTTGATCCGCTATTTGCTTCGGCATCACTGAACTACTTGCCCCTGAATCTATCATGCAGTTGTGTACCAAGTGGTTTCCAACAACCAATGACACATAGAATGGTGGAGGCTTCAAATTCTTGCTTGTCTGGCCCCCATCATGTTGCACTGCATTAGTGAGAACTTTCTCATGTCCCCGATTTGATACATTTGAGGCAGACCAATTAGCCATTGCAGCTTGCAATAAATCTCGTTGCCCTGGGATCGCAAGTGATTCCCACATGGAAATGTTCACATGTGTCTTCTTCATTTGATCGATGATGTTGAAAGGGGATGAATTGTCCTTTTGTTGTCCCTTGTTTGGCACAACCTTTTCTGGAGCTTGAACAGGTGCGTGTGTTGCTACAACAGGTACCTTAGGCTGATTTTGCACATTTGGAGTTGTGTTTGGTCTACTGACCCCTTGTTGTGTGGAAGTGGGCTGATAAACAACTGGATTAGATGGTTGTCCCTCTTCTATGTTTCTCTTCTTTGACCGTGTGTTGGCCGCCACGCCTTGAAAAGGCTGTTGGTTAATTCCACAGAAGTCTTCCGTTTGCCAATTGGCCAATGTGGTTTCTGTTGGAGGTCCTTCTTGTTGCGTTTCTTGCTGTTGATTCCCTTCTTGGCTTGGTTCTTGAGGCACACCAATGGTTTGTACCATCAGGGCTTGATTTAGTGCACCATTGAAACATGTTGACTGATTGTGAGGTAGATTGCAAGGGTAACACCAGTCGTACTCCTGTGCCATGTTGTTTTGTGTTGGAACCAAGGCTCTTGAGGATGTCGTTGTATTTGGATCATACGGTCGAAATGGCCTGGCAGCTTGAGGTTGTCCTTGGTTTTGGTTTTGATTTGCAGCCTGAGGTGATGGTCTATTTTGTTGGTATGGGGGCCTAGCCTGGTACTGTGCTTGAGGCTGATACGATCTAGCACTTTGAGCTTGCTGTCTTTTGATAGTCACAAGCTCATTTCCAAGGTTCTGCAGTTGTTTCATGACCTCCTGCAATTCCTTTGAAGTATTTGAAGAAGTCGATGCCTCATTATTGCTTTGATTTCTAGGAGTTGGAATGGGATTCAACTCTGGTGCTTGACTGGTTGTAGGATTTCCCATATCCGGATAGAGAGGCATTGGTGGCCTTGGTGCAAGCTTGCCAGCTTGGATCAAACAGTTCTCTGCTCTGATAGCTGTGTCGTAGGCCCCTGGCAGCGTTGTTCCTCCCATTGATTGGATCATCATGGCTATGTCTGAATTTATAGCCTTTAAGAAATAAAGGAATGCTCCTTCGGCGGTTGGTCTAACAGCTATTGGAATCCTGTCCCATGTCCGTTGGAATCTGAAGTTGAAATCTGTCATTTGTTCGTTAGGAGCCCTTTTGATTGTTGTCAGTTGTTCCAATAAAGATAAATTGTCCGCCCTCTCCCCGAATTGGTTGCAAAGAGCTGAACAAAGTTGGTTCCAATTCGTAATAGACCCTGCTGCTAGGCTCCTAAACCATTGTAAGGCCTTACCTTTGAAAGATGAAGCCAATAACTTAACTGCAACATCCATTTCATTTATTTCGTGGATTGCACATGCATTAGCAATATCCTGGATGTGATCAATAGGAGTAGTATGATTTTCTCCTGTAAAATAGGGGATATTCTTTAGCGCTGCAACTGGAATTTGATTCTGAGCATTTAGGGCAAGTGGACTACTACCCGTGAAATTGACAAAGGGATTCGGTGGTAGATGTGCCATTATGATTGGCCTAAGAACCCTGGTTGATGTGAGAAAAGGTCTACCAGGTGGAGGTGTAGACAAAGTCCTGTTAGGTGGAGATGGTGATCTTTGTGGTCTCCTTCCTCTCCTCCCTCTACCTGGTGATAGTTGCAAGTGGAAATATAGCCCCTCTTCATGAGTATTAGACCTGGTTCGAATTCTTCTCATGTGCCTGGGCAACTTGTGCTGCTACACCGCTGAATTCTATCCCTTCGGAGTCGCCAGATGTGTTAGAGAACGAGCCTCAAAAGACTAGATTTTGCCAAGTTACACACCAAACTTGACAATATTAAAAATATCATTTAAACTTTGAAGGACCCAGAGGAGACAATCTTCAATCGGAATTCGGGTCTTGTTGTGCAGCTGCGAATCCCCGAAAGGTACAGGCGGAACTCAGGTCATGCAATGCAACTTACAAAACCCGAATTGCCATGTGTCGGAACTTGGGACATGCCCGACACCCTAGAAAACCTGAAATGACTATTGTCGGGAATAGGACCATGCAATGCATCCCCCAAAACCTGAAATGACTGTTGGGTCTTCTTTGATGTTCTCGGACCTCGAAAACCCGAAACCCAAAAAACCATGAAATTTTGAAAGTCAAAATCTCAAAAAACTAAGGATACCCTTTTGAAGATTACCCTCAGATCTACCAACTGGTGAAATTTTGACTTGTTTTGAGCAATTTAAGCCCTTGAAAATTGATTTCGGAGTTCAGCCTGGAAGGTGCAAAATCTGAAATTGTAAAAACTGCAATTTTTTAGTCCGAATTTCATGAAAACTCCTTCAAATCTTGTGGAATGACCTCTTGGTCCCACCGGGCGTGCCAAAACTATTGGTGGTGAATCGCAGCACCCCTGAATGTCTGCAACACGATGGGTTGAGACTCTCAGTGCGATTGCATAACATGGAGCTTTTCCCAAGTGTGGGACCTTGCGAAATCGGAAAAGCTCTCCGGATGAAGGCCGGTTCCTATTCCTCTGTTCAGATGCACAAATAAAATGCAGAGGGTTTACTAAAAACCTAATCTAACTTGCCAAGGAGACAGGGTAAGAAAATGCATAAAATAAAACCTAAACTACAAAGGTGATGCACCGAGGAATGAAGAACACCTGTCTTGCCAATAAACACAAACCATAAAAAATGCAATGCAAGATCATGCACAGATAACCAGATTCACAGTGAAAGATCAGGAGGATGCAAATGAACACAGAGAGGGTTGAGAATCATCCACAGACATGCATTAATTTTCTCCAAAGATTGATACAACACACTGCAAAATGCCAAGAGGCAAAGTTGCATTACAGTTTCAAATGGGAGGTTTTAACTCCACAAGTTCACCTGCCAAAGAGAAGAAGGGAGGGGCAAAACAAAAATGTCCAACCTTTTTAAAGAAGCCCCTCCTTACAATTTATAGGAGGAAAAAGAGAGGGAGAAGAGAGGAATTCGAAATCTGCCCCAACCACCTCCAGAATGCACTTAACTCATCTCATTATGGCGGTAGGTAAGAACCCTAACAAACCCAAAAAGTGGCGAACTGTATTTTTCATTTTTGAAGAAATTTTCTCACCCAAATAAATATATCCAGTCGTAGTTGGGTAGAGGATGCCGAGAGCTTTCCGAAAAGTCCAACCTTGCGTGAATCCGAGCTCCCTGTGAAAAGTTATGGCCATTTGAATATTCCCCAAGTTAGGGTCTGTTTCCAGTCGGGTTCGGGTTTCTCCTTTGCATCTGCATCGGGTTTGGAGGGTGCCTCAACATGTTTTTGCCCCATGCTTTCCCGACTCCAAAACCTGATTTTCCTAGGTAGTGTTTTGGGTTTTCGGAACTCTCAAGCATCGGGACATGCCTTGCGATTTTCATGCTTCATGTCTCATGTTTCCCGAAATCCGAAATTTCCTTTGTGTCGGGTTTCTTGACCTCTCCGACATATTTCCTTTGTGTCGGGTTTTTGTCCGACATATTTCCTTTGTGTCGGGTTTTGGACCTCTCCGACATATTTCCTTTGTGTCGGGTTTTTGGACCTCTCCGACATATCATAGGAGTTACATTCCTTATTTGGAATTGTAACTCCTCCTTTAGTGGCATCATATGCATCAGTCATATGCGTCAGTGGCATCATAGTTACTTTCCTTGTTTAGGCATGGGGGTTACACAACACCCTTATTTGTACTTCCTTTTTCGATCTATGAGCATGAGAAGACCTGTTTTCTTATTTTCATATTCTTTCCATTGTTTGAATCTTGCTTATTGTGTTGAAGCTACAATGTTACCATCGGAGTGCAACTTCATCATGGTGCATTGTTTTGATATCGGTTCTCGCATATCCCTCTTTCATGGTATTAGAGCATGAGGTTTCGGTAAAACATGCACTCTTCGTTTATCAGTTGCTTATTACTTATGGTTTCTTCTTATTTCCTCGTGCAAATTTTTTTTGTTATTACTTTGGAATCGTATTGCTCACCTCATGTTGAGGTTTCAGCAGTTGAAAGTTTGAAGGTATTTTGCACTATTCAGTTTCTAATGCGTGTGTCATAATGGATATTCTGATCATGTGCTTCTAGCATTGATTTGGGCATTTATACCTCTGTTCAGGTTTCGTGGTTCATTTGGTTGTGTTTAATTCTTCGGGTGTTTTCCATTTTTTTAGTTTTACGGGTCCTCCACCTTTGCATGTGTATTCCAGAGGCATTTTTGTAGGATTGGGCTTCAAATTTGAGTTTTTTTGGTGTTGTTTTGAGAGTTTTAGAGGTGTGTCTACTATCTTTAAGGGCCAACTTGGCCCCAGCTCACCGAGATGGGAACTGATGCACCATCTCACCTTCTCCAACTCAACCTTCACCATTTTTCAACTTGATCTACCCTTGTTTTCAACTCGGCTCGAGTTTACTTCTACGGTGTTTTTACGTGAACATATTTTCTTGAACTCGATGGATCTAGTTTTGCAGTCAGTGCATTGTTTTTCTTGGTTGAGCTTATTCTTGGTCTTCGACTCACAGGGATTCTTTGTGTATCCTTGACCTGCAAGTTTTATTTGTGTTCTTTACATGTCTCACAAGGCTCATAAAATCCACCATTTGGCTCGGCCTTCTGGTTTGGTGCTCAACTCCGTGTGGTTTTTGTCATTTCTCCCTCTGGCTACACATTTCGAGCTTCCCAAGCTCTCTTTTGACTTGTCGTTCCCATGGTGGATTTGATGTTGCTCCTGGTTTGTGGATTGTGAGTTTTCAAATCCCTATGTTCATTGTGCTCTTACTGCCATTCGTGGTGCTCTTGTCGTCGACCTCCAACTAATTCACTAAAGTTTGTGCTATTCCCTGTGTTCTGGAGGCATTGTTGTAGGATTGGGCTTCAAATTTGAGTTTTTGTGGTGCTTTTTTTAGAGTTTTAGAGGTGTGTCTGTTGTCTTTAAGGGACAACTCGGCCCTAGCTCACCGAGCTGGGAACTGATCTTACCCCAGCTCACCTTCTCCAACTCACCCTGCACTGTTTTTAACTCAATCTACCCTTGTTTTCAACTTGGGTCGAGTTTACTCCTATGGTGTTTTTGCATGAACATGTTTTATTGAACTCGATGGATTTGGTTTTGCAGTCAGTGCATTGTTTTTCTTGGTTGAGCTTGTTCTTGGTCTTCAACTCATGGGGGTTCTTTGTGTATCCTTGATCTGTGAATTTTATCTATGTTCTTTGCACATCTCACAAGGCTCCTAGAATCCACTATTTGGCTCGACCTTCATTTTGTGCTCATCTCCATGTGGTTTGTGTCATTTCTCCCTCTGGCTACACATCTCGAGCTTCCCCAACTCTTTTGACTTGTAATTCCCATGATGGATTTGATGTTGCTCTTGGTTTGTGGATTGTGAGTTTTCGAATCCCTGTGTTCATTGTGCTCTTACCGCCATTTGTGGTGCTCCTGTCGTTGACATCCAACTGACTCACTCAAGTTTGTGGTATTCCCTACCACTTCTTCGTGAATCTCATCGGTTTCCTCGACGTTACACACTCTTCAGCCTGTTCCAACAAGCCTTTTCTCACATCTGTTCATAGTTTGACGCAACCACTTCAACCTGACACCACTCCAACTTGACTCAGATTGACTTCCATGCATCATCCCACACCTGGCTTGGGACTATCCATCATTTAGTTCGGTCAACAACACAGCAGCTTGGTGCATCTACCTGGTTTGACACCTCACATTCCCTTTTAGACTTGTTTGGCAGTTAAAACAATCTAGTTTTTAATGTTTTAAGGTTTAAAAAATTTATTTCATGGCATTGTAATAATTTTTTGGATATATTTTGCTTGTATTATTGTCCTTCCTTCGAGTGTTGAAGACAGAGGGTGAGGTCTGGGGTTGGCAGGAGGCTAATCCCCCCTTGCAATAAAAACAAACCCTATCTAAAATTTGATGTCATTTCCAATGAGCACACATACGACACCCTTTGCATGTGTTTAGGGCACCTTTTTAATCCGTTTACAAGACTTATTGGCTTTTTCCATCAGTTGTGGGAATCATTTTTTGCTATAACTTTTGACTCGTTGCTCTGTTTTGAGCACTTCTTTAGTCAAAGTTGCATGTTTTTTTGCACACTACATGATGGGATTATCAGTTTTGTAAACACACTATTTTATAAAGTGCCGCATTCTAGGGGGTGTCATTGTATTGCTTGTGTCGACTCATTTTGAATCATCTTGAGCATTGTACTATCCCTTTTATTGCTTTTGGACTTATGAACGTTTCCCCCACAATCTTACGGCAAAGGGATTTTTTCATGTGACGTGAGATGCCATTTCTCACAAGGCCTTCTCTTCCCCTTCTTGTTTTCCCTCATTCTTATGCTTGCTTATGGTGTCAAACTGTTGCGCCCAACAAACCTTGATTGTGGTCTCCACTCTTGCGCGTTATTACGTTGATTACAAGGTGAGTGACTAACTGGTTCTCGACACACATTGGCATCTGATTGTAATCAATGCACTAAACTATAAAGTGTCACAAAAAGGGGGGGTTAAAATAGTATTCTTTGGAGGCTCCTCTCATCATGGACATTGAATTTCATCACTTCGTTGTTCAACTAGGACCAGGAAACTACCTACAATGGAAGAATGGAATACTCGATCATTACATTATGTACAACTTGTTACCACATCTTCTTGGGATGGCACCTGAACCTATTGACCACATTCATCACCAAAATTGGTTGAACGAGAATGACATGGCATACATGCTTCTTTTTCTTACTATACCAGAGGACCTTCAATGTTAAGTAGAGTTCACAGAGTCTGCGCACCAAGCTTGGAATTTCATTCGAAATTTTCATGGAGACTTGATCCTCCTTCATCTAGTTATGGATCTTATGATGATCTTGCATCCATGGAGGAAAGTGAGTTCACCGATACTTTTTCTTACGAAGGGCCACCCACACATATTTCTTCGTGTGATGACAGTTCCACTGACACAGACTCGCTTGGTTCTACTTCTGATGATGAGGATTGTGCACCCAGTTCTGATGTCGAGAGTACTACAGAGGACTCTTCT
The DNA here is from genome assembly GCA_019776745.2 of Taxus chinensis. Classification (NCBI taxonomy): domain Eukaryota; kingdom Viridiplantae; phylum Streptophyta; class Pinopsida; order Cupressales; family Taxaceae; genus Taxus; species Taxus chinensis. Next base: position 159,783 of record JAHRHJ020003754.1, read on the forward strand.
CCTCCTTCTCTCACTATTCTAGAGAGTGTTGACACATCCCACATCTCATCAGATATTGAGCAGTCTCCTATACAGCCTCATATATTCATCACACCACCTCTTTTCCACCTTCAGTGTTTGAGGCCCCTTTCACTCCTCTACCTTCATTGGATGACTCATACCTATCTGACATCACTCTTCTGTTTGTTGAGCCCCCTCATTGGGATGAGTATCTGCCTGACCTTAGTCATCTTTTTGTAGAGTACACTTGTGATGTACTACAGGTTCCTCATCCATCTACAGGTATTTCAGAGGAGTTCATCATCTCCATTGTTGGGAGTGCCCCTTCTGGGACTCTTACCACTTCCACTTTTCTGGAGACCTTCATTGATCCACCCTTGCTTGTGGATCCATTTTCTGTTGTGGGGGATGTTTTGTTGCCTTCACATCAGTTGGACATCCTTTCTATAGGTGTTCACCCTTCATACTCTGACAGTTTCTGCACTTGTGACATTACCTTTGGTTCCTTCACACTCACTTGCTAGACCTATGTCACACTTTTGTGAACCAAACTCAGAGTTCTTCGTGTTGTTGCCTTCAGTTTCCTTTGCGGAGTGGGTAGACTTCTAGCATGTCATTTTTGTCCTTCCTAAGGGCAGGCACACAGTTCAGTGCAGGTGGCTCTTCTTCAGTCCAGAGGTAGAGGATCTCATCATCGACATTCTTCTGGGAGATTTCTTAGAGTTCCATCCATTGAATCTTTTGCATCCCTCTCGTCTCCCTCTTCTCCTCCTCTTCTTCCTTCCAAAAATATGTTGTTTGTATATGGGCACCTTATCAGGCCTTTAGTTTTCGGGCCCCATTGGCACATCTTTCTTAGTTGTCTAGGGGAGTCTTCTTTTCTATTCTATCTTACCATGACCTCTACCTCGGCTTCGATGAAGGGGGGTGTTGGTGTGTGTGACCTGTCTAGTCATCATCCACATCACATGGTGAGTCATCTCACCTTGCGAGAGTCATAGGTCTTAAGGAGTCAAATGATAAGTGTCATATTCTTTCATAGAATCTGTCATTATCATTTGCTTCAGTGCGTCATAGAAATTACATTCCTTATTTGGAATTGTAACTCCTCCTTTAGTGGCATAATATGTGTTAATCATGTCATCTGCATCAGTGGTGTCATATGCATCAGTGGCATTATAGGAGTTACTTTCCTTGTTTAGGCTTGGGGGTTATAAAACACCCCTATTTGTACTTCCTTTTTCGATCTATGACCATGAGCAGACTTGTTTTCTTATTTGTATATTCTTTCCATTGTTCCAATCTTACTTATTGCATTGGAGCTACAACATTACCATCAAAGTGCAACTTCATCATGGTTCATTGTTTCAATATTAGTTCTCGCATATCCCTCTTTCAGTGCCTGTTACGCCAAAGGCATTTTAAATAATAAAATTTACATAGTTTAATCTTGAAGACATATTAAAACTGATAAGATCCTTATTCCAAAGCAAACATTAAGCTGGGCATTATTTCTCAAATCAATGTTGGATTCCATGAAATCATTAAATGATTTTTTGCAGATTCATTAATTTAATTCATGATTAGATATATTTGACTCTGGAAGGAGAATTAATGGATTCCAATATTTTTATTTTTGGATTCCAATATATGTGATTCTGGATTCCAATATATGTGATATTGGAATCAATATATGCAATTTTGGACTACAGATTATTCCAATATTTAATATTTTGGAATCCAAAACTAGTAATATTGGATTCCAATATTGGCTATATTTTTTAGCTATTCGGACTGAAATAAGTCCATATTTAGTGAAATAAGTGTTAAATATAAATTTTCATAGATTATATTATTTTAAGGCTTATATTTATTGGAAAACATAATACTTTGGTGAGGATAGGGTAAAGTGCATTGCGTTTTATTTTAAAGTTATAAATAATTGATTGGTTTTGGATTTGTTCAATTTTCTTTTAATTTTTGTAAGATGAAAGGTTATTGTTGATTATATTACTATTTTTTATTCAATTTTATATTAATTTATAAAAGAAAATGATGGTTCTTAATAAAATTATTGTTTATTTCTCTTGATGTTAATGTAAATGATACGTGATAATTGTTACTATTAAAAATATTGATAATGCACATGTTTTCATTGTTTGAAATTCATACAAAAGAAACCATAAATGTGCCTATTATACACATTTAATTTATAATGCTTGTGATGACCATGAATGGAACTATTCTGATTATTTTGATGAGGAAAAATTACAACCTAGTGGGGTCAAACATGTAAATCCAATAGGTATCGAAAGACTTGTTGTATTTCATAGAGAGATAAGAAAATTCCCTAAATAAATTTATGAGAGACTAAGTGTTTATTTCGAAGTACATGAGGAAAATATAGCTAAAAAATCTATAATTGAAGGATTACATAATGAGCCTTTTATTTCTCCTATTTTACCTTCTATATGCTCATATTATATGTTAGTTATTAAAACTAATGCCTTCTAGCCTATTCACGTAAGGATTCCCAAGTGATGCCTATAAACTTATTATACCATAGTGCCACAACATACTACTCCGAGTGATAATATTAACATTCACACAACAAAAAAACGTCTTTATACCTCTTATGCCCATGCCCAGAGTTTAATGTTGTATATTTATTGCATGGAATTCTCCAAAATAATAGAGCACACACTACTACACATGTTACTAAAAATCCTACTCAAGATGTATTTTCATAATAACATTTAGAAATCCAATTGTATCTCTCATAATTAGAACAAGGGTCTAATAATATGAGCCATATGATAAGATCTCTCAATATTTTACAAATCCCATTGGATCATGAGATCCTTCATTATCCTTTACCAATAGATTTTTTTGCAATATAACATATACCATTTATATAATACCAAGGGTCACCCATAATCACCCATCAAGGCTTTATGTGCCAATGTCTAGATTAGAAAAGAATATTGATAAAATACTAACTATTCTCTTTCCACAAATTCTAAAGGATTATGTTTTAGAATAGTTTTATACTATACCAATGGATTAAGTACATACTTTTAATCCTTTGGCTTCCAATTTCATAACCCATTTTCCCATCAACATGACGATGGGGTTGGTTGGAACTAGAAGATCCTTCTTGTTTATATATCTAAACACAATGAAAATAAACAAAACAACAAAATGAGCTTCTATCAATTTCAAATACTTAATGGAATCTAAACCGATCTTCCATCTAATGGGGGTATTAAAAATAACTAGTATCAACTATCACAAGGGTGATATTGGAATTCAAGGACTCCCTCTGAGTTGCAATGCCACTATCTTGGCTCATTCATTATCTTAGTTCTGAATCTTTCTTCTCTCAGCTCTAACGTAATACCTTTAAAATGTGTTGCATGGACCTCTGACCTTTTATAGGTGTCTTGAAATCCTCTTCTAGAACCTTCCCTTTTCTGTTTCCACTTCTAAGATTGTTCATCAATGACTGTCAAACAACCCTGATCTGGTAGTAGAGAAAATCTTTTGAAGCATCCATGTCATTTAATTGTTTGGTGGTTTGTCCCTTCTGTCCAGCCACATACTTTTTCTTGTCAATCTCCATCTACCTTCTTTTTATCATTTTCTAGCTTGTCCTTTAGTGCCTTCAATCTTTTGTGCAATCTTGAGTTCTGCATAGTTTTGCGACACTGACCTTTGAAAGATCCATGCCCATCCATTTTAGCCTCATTGCAAATCTTTATGTGCACCACCTTCGTACCTTACCAAAATTCCTACATGCCCATACTTCCAACAAAACACTGCACACTATTGATTTTACACGTGCCCCTTCTCACAATTTTGTTGCATGCACCATTTCTTGTCGTGCACTTTGTCAATTCATAACTATTTGTAAAAAAATTATATGCGCATGCTCGCGTAATCACCCACCCGTTATGCCTGTGCCTCCTTTACCTTTCTTGGCCCTTGTAAACCTTATGCACCCATACTCCAACACTTAGGCCAAAATTTGAGGATACATAGTCTCAATTCTCCAGTGATGCTCCTACATCAAACACCCCGAGTTAAACAAAAGTGAGCTTCGCCTCATGAGTTAAAGTATTTCTAGTATCAGCCCAACTGACCAAAGCTCCTTCAAACTTATCCATGATGCATCCTCTTTTGCATGATTCTTCCACTTCACTATGTGCTCTTGTATCCCTTTTCCATGCGTCTTTTTTACTATCCTTGAGTCCAATATCACCTCAACTTCTTCCATTTCCTTTTCTAGTATCTTCCTTCTCTACTCTAAGGCATTCTTCAATTCTTGGTGCATGCTTTCATCTGATTTGGTTGCACACTCGTCCCTTTCTTCTTGTGCACTACTATCTCCTTCATGAAACTCATAGAAATCAACAACATTGAATATCAGGTGAGATATCCAATTCTTTGATGGTAACTCATCTTATAGGCATTTGGTCCTATCTTTTGCAATACTTTGCATGGCCCAATATTCTTAAACTTCAATCTTATTATACGTAACCTTTTGGAAATATTTCCTTGTGTAAATGCGCCAACACTTGATCTTGGAACCTTGAATTCCTTTGTTTTGTGCCATTCATTATGCACTCCTTGTAACCTTGGATTACTCTGTTCCAATTTTTCGCACACTTCTTCATGCATCTTGTGCATATATTTTGCATAGTCTTCTACTTTTGCATTGCTCATATTATCCACTACTTTACATGCAATTTCATGACTCCTCTTGGACTTATCCCATATAGAAAACTTGGAATGGAGTCTTCCTCTGCTTCTTGAGTCATTATAGGAGAATTCAACTTGTGCTAACACCATATCCCACTTTTTTGGCTTGTCTCCCACCAAGTTGTGTAATAAATTGCCTAAGCTACTATTCACCACTTTCCATTTATCCATCTATTTGTGGATGATATGTTGAACTAAAAGGCAACCTTATTCCCATTTTATTCCATAAGGTCCTCCAAAAATGACCTAAGAAATTGATATCCCTGTCTGAAACTATTTTCAATGGAAGTCCATGCAACCATACTATCTCCCTAAGAATAAATAGATTTACATCTCTAATCTTCTTGCATGTATCATAAAATAAAATGTCATCTTTGAAAATCTATTTTACCACAAATATGGAGTCATTCCTCTGTGTTCTTGAAAATCCTAGCAAAAAATATGATAATATTCTCCCATGGTCTCCTCAGTACAAGTAATGGTTGATACAACCTTGTATTCTGTTTATTCCCATTAAAACTTGTAATTTATGCACCTTTGCACATATTTCATGCACATCCACACTCATCTTTGACCAATAGTAATGCTCCTCCAATTGTGCTAAATTTTGTTACCTCCAATGTGACCTCCTAATCCTCCATATGTTTTGTCTTTGATCAACATTACATTGACCCTTTAGGTATACATAATTTCACTCCTCTAAACAACATACCTTCTTTTATGAAATAATCTAACCATGACATTCTATTTGCATGCACCATTTCTCCACATACCTTCCATGCTTTCTTTGAATTATTCATCTTGTGCATATAACTCCTTCATGGTGTTAAACCCCATGAATTCATTGCACATTTCCTTTAACAACAACACTCATTCTACTTAGTGCATGTGTAGATTTTTTTTGGACTTCCCACTTCTATGCTTCAACACAAAATGAATAATTTCACCCTAAGAAATTATACCCACTTCATGTGCCTCTGGTTCAAATTCACTTGAATATTGATAAACTATAGTGCTTGAATGATCCATGTACAAGACAAAATCACTTGGAATCAAGTAATGTCTCCACTTCTTCAATGCTTGCATAATTACGTATAAATACTTGATCATAGAATAAATATCTCCTCTTAGAATCATTCAAATTCTCACTAAAATAGGCTATTGATATCCTTTTTGACTTAACACTGTGCCTATGGATGCTCCTACTTGCATCACAATGTGCTTGAAAAACTTTTTCAAATCTTGGCAAAGTGAGAAATGGTTGTGATGTAATCCTTTACTTTAATTCTTGGAAGTTGTGCTATACTTCTTCTATCCACACAAATTCCATTTGTAATCTCATTCATTATCTCCATGATCACCACACACACTCCACTGAAATTTCTAATGAACTTCCTATAAAATCTTCCAACCCATGAAAACATCACACCTTATCAGTCACATTTCCTCACGATGACAACCACTCTATTATTGTGCACCTTTTTGGGTCCATTCAAAATCCATCATATGGGATATTATGAAGCCTAATTATACCAATGCTTCACCCATAAACTGCATTTCTTTATATTCACCTAATAATTTATCCTCTTCTAAGTACCTCATCAACTTTGCATAGATGATCTCAAATGATCTTCTTTATCTTTTTTAAACACTAGTATATCATCCAGATATACAATCATTTTTTTTTTCCAAAGGAATGGATTCAACACTTCATTCATCAACCTCATAAATGTTCTCGGGGAATTTTTCAACCCAAATGGTATACCAACCATTGATACAAGCCTTCCTTTTTTTAATGTTGTTTTCCACTCATCTCCTTCTATGATGCGAATCTAGTTATTAAATCTATATTTGAAAAATACCATGCACCACTAAGGAAATCCATCATATCATTCATCCTTGGTAATGGAAACTTATACTTGATTGTGATCTTGTTGATGGCTCTGGAATCAACACGCATGTGTCATTCTCCTCCCTTCTTTGGTGCTAGTATTGTAGGTACTACACATGGGCTCAAAATTTTGCACTAGTAGTCCTCTATCTAAAAACTCTTAAATTTTCTTTGCACCTCCACATTATCCTATTGGAGTCATCCTATATGGTGCTTTTTTTGGAAAAATGACCCTAGTATCAAGTCAATTTGGTGACTGATACTATGCACTAGTGGTAATGCTTGTGGCAAGTCTTTTGTAACTATGTTTACAAAATCCTTCAAAATTCCACACACTTCACTTTGGATATTCCTCATTCCTTGTGTAATCTTTGCACTTCCTTTGGCACAAGAAAAACATGCCTTTTCTTCCTAAACTTCTCATAAAGGAATCTTTCCATGACACAACCAAAACTCTCGTGCAAACTCCATTTCACACTTCACCTTCATATTTTTCCTTTAAAGGTGACAAGTTAAACTTTCTCCCCTTTTCAATGTGAATAATATTTGTGCACCCATCATGGAAAATTTTTTATTCATACTACCATGGTATTCCAAGAAACTAGATGAAAACATCCATTGACATCACATCACATAAAACTTCATCACAATAGTTCCCAATCTAGAACTTGACAAAACTTTTCTCATTCACCAAAATTGGTTGCCTCTTATGTAACCATGAAACCTTTGTAGGGATTGGGATGTGCAATATTATTCATCCCTAATGTCTCCACCATTTCAAATAAACTATATTTTCTGTGCTTCCACTATCAACAATCACATTGTAACACTTTCCTCTTGACTTACATATGGGTTGATGAACAAGATTTTCCTTTGCACATGCTCATTTTCCCTTTGCACAGTCTTCAACAACACTTTTATTATCATCATAGATTCTCTATGATCTAGACCTTTAGAATTCTCTATGGATCCCACTGATTCCTCATCTCCATGTGCTACATGTGCATGCCAACATTTTGTGCCTACTTGTTCGTCTTCACTTTGCGCACTTGGACACTCGTAAGCATGATGTCCAAATGTTCCACACTTGAAACATGTTTTAGAGAATCCTCTTCCCCTACCTCGAATGAATCTTACATGCCCCTCAATGAGTTAGAAACTCCTTCCTCCCCGCACTACATTGTGTACATGTCTACATACTTCTATCATCATTTTCTTGTAGATTTTTATATCCATGAATGCTTCCTAATCTACGACACACATTGCGGCTTCCTCTTTGGGTGACACTTTGATTTCACACACCAAATTTTATTCCACCTTAAGGCTAATTAATAAGCCTCCTCCATAGTTTGGATGTGCATAAGACTTATCTCCTCTTAGATGCCAAATCATAAACCATTTATTTACCTCATGACCTTATTTTAGTCTACTTCAGTATGCCCAGACCTTATCATGATATGATGAACTCCTCGATATAATCCTTAACCAACATCTCTTTTTTCTTAAAGTTTTGTAATATTTTTAAAAAACTCATTTTGATAATCAGAAGGAAAAACTTTACTCTTCATTTTTGCAACCATTCTATCCCAATGCATCACTATCTTGTCTTTTCCATCTTCTTTGGCGCTCATTTTGTATTTCTTTCCACTATAATGTTGTGTGCTCTTTCAAATTGGTTTTCACTACATTGAATAATTGCAGGTCACTGATGTTATCTTGTACTCAAAGTATTCCTCCATTATTTTAAGAAAATATACTAATTAAATTGGCTCCAATCTTACAAAGAATGATGGAACACCAATCCCTGACCCTCGAACCATTCTTGAAATAGCTCTCAAGAGTTGTTATTCTCCCTGATCAATGGATTATTCTTGTTAATATTCACCTCCCAAGACCATATCATTTCTTGCACCTCTTACCTCTCCTTCATCATCACTCTGAGCATATTTCACCATGAAACCTCTCCATTGATCTTCTTCGAAAACCTCAATCTTAGTCCTTATACCCCTTAGATCATTCATAAATTATTCTATTGAACCCATAATAGTTGCATTCACTCCATTCATTGTATCTCCATTTTCATCCCTTACTAACGACATATTTTATCCTTGACCATTTGCATCACAATTGAAATTTTACCAATCTTCACACTCCTCGCATCCTTCCTCTCCAAGGTTTTTATCCACAATCTTATACCATTTTGTGACAAGGTTGGTCGGACCTATTTGTAATTTTTAACATACTAGAGTAGATATAACAACAAAAAAATATTATATTAACTTTAGAGACTAAATGATATTACCACTAATCAAGAAATTACAAAGTATCTCAAATCTATATACTAACACAAGGTCGTGTATGCACTCAAGGACCCCTTCATGTTTGAACTAGATTTGGCTTGGATCTCACACCTCCTTTGAAAAATACCAACTTTCCAATTATTCTCTCAACCTTCAACCTTCTTAGTAGCCCTAAATTTGGCATTGAATCTACCTTTATATGAATATTCTCTTTTTCTTTATGTACTTAAATATTCCTTCCAGAATCTTGTCCTCCTTTCCCACTCAAACTATTCATTAATGGCATCAAATTCCTTTGATCTGGTAGTTGAGAAAATATTCCAGATGTGTCCATGTCATTTGATTACCTAATAGTTTGTCCCTTTTACCTACCATGCACTCTATTTTCAAGTCACTACCTACCTTCTTATCATTTTTGGTTTTTCCTTTAGTGCCTATAGTATTCCATGCAATCTTGCCTCAAAACATTTCCATGCACCAACCTCTAAAATATCCAAGAACTCCTTTTACTCATTGCACAATCTCTATGTGCCACATTTATGCCTTATCAAAACTTTTACGCACTGATATTTATGACAAAATAGTGTGCATTATTACACATTTCCTTCCCCATAATTTTTGCATGTACCATTTTTTCCACACTTTTCAGTACAAACCTTTGTGTGAAAACTTTCATGCATGCTTATGTAATCTCATGCATGTTATATTGCACCTCCTTAACATTTCTTACAATTGTAAACCTTGCACACACTCCAAAACATATCCAAAATACGAAGTTATGAGGTCTCAATTCTCATGTGATTTTCCTACATCATTAACTACACCCTTTCATTCAAATTGAGTGCAAATAACTCTTAAGTTACACAAAGTAGCTTCAAGCCACCTAGTAAGCATTATTGGTCAAAAAATTATGATAAATTCCTTTATTACATGCTATACTTTAGGTCAAATAAAATTGGATAAAAGGGACATTACATTTTGATATTTACAACTACTATCAATTCTTTACATGATTAGTACTCATGTTGAGAGTAAGGAATACATATCAACTTATGTTAAATGTATATAGATGAAATTTCCCAATACAACTAGAGATCTTGATTATGAGGGGACCTCTGGGATAGTAAGGCTATACTTAATTATTTTACACAACTCTCCCACATAGTATGTGGATCTAAAATTTAAATGAATGATATTGTCATTTATAGGGTTATCATGATGCATTAACTCAACTTGGAAGGAAATGAGGTTAATTACACATCATAGTGACAGATATGAGATGCCCATTTTTTCAATATTGGATATGTCTAACAGTGAGCCACATTTCAATTCCACTGTGTATGTCATTAACTATAATATTATAGTTATCTAATAACTTTGAGTCATGCGATAAATTGATATCAACAATATATATGAATTCAACAAAATTTATTGTGTAAGTCCAGCTAAGCAAATTACAATGTATATATCTAGGACCATGTGTTCATATAAAATCTCTATCATTTGATAATAGAAAGATAATAACAAGAGAAATAATGGAGCCTCTTATGATATATTATGCAAACTCGAGTCTACTTATCGTGCTCATTTAACTTAGAAGGATCATACCTTACTCTACAAATCATCTGGTATAAATATAGTGAGATTGCAAGATGAATCATAGGCATGCTATTAAATTTTATGACTGTCAGATATTTGATGATGGTTGTATTGATGATCCTTTGTTCATATATTCTTCCATTAATACACATGTAGGAAATATCACTATAGTAAACAATAGATCAACTTAAAATACTTACATTATGGCATTACTTAGTAGACTTGGGTACACTTGTAGTTAAGATTCATGACATGAATCAAATAATTTGTAGCATTTGAAAATAATGCATCCTTTTGGGGATCCATCATGATTTAATTATGGGTTATATAAAATACACAATAACCCAAGAAAAAAACCATAATATACTATAAGGGTAGTAACAAGTGCTAACCCTAATATTGAATCAATCATGAAACCTTGAAGGTAGGTATTCAAAGAGTGAGAGTTCATAAAATTATTTTGACTATTTCAAGCCAAATGAATAAATAATGTTAAAACTATTAAATATAAATTATAATAATATATCATGAAACATAAAATTTATTATAATCTAATAATTATTAAAAATATATTGATAATTGATAAATAATGAGTTCTATTAAACTTGAAATAGTGAAAGAAGAATCCATATGTGAAATTACCCATTTTGTATGAGAAACACATTGTCATAAGCTAAAATAATATGTAGAATACAACATATAAATGTTCACATAATATATATCGAATGATTCTATCTTAGGATAATTTAATACATTGATTCTATGCTAGGCTTGTTGAAACTAGTTTTTGCTCAAAATGACTTTATCTTCTCTTGTATGGTAAATGCTCCATATTATTTTAATAAAGCATAAGAATTTTGTAATGTATTCTCTTTTATTAAAACCCTAGTAATGTGCTCAAAATGATGTGAAAAATAACCTAGAGTAGGCCTACACTAGCCTCCATTAAATTTTTAAAAAGGTGACATGCTACATCCAAATAGGGGCTCATGTAGATCAATGAAAATATACTTCCCATGTGATATAAAGTTCCAATCGTCATCTTCGGCCCTAGATAATTAGAAAAAATAAAAAAAATTCTCTTAGGACTTCTCTTGATATAAACGTGTTAACTAGACAAATGTTTAAAAATGATACTATTGTCCTTTAGAAGAATTAATACTTTATGATTAATATAAATTATAGCTAATTTTTATTTTATTTTTAAATATCTAGGGTATTTGTATATATATCCTTACAATTTTCAAAATGTATACACAAAATCACACACTTAGATATATTTTTAGGTCATAATCACATATTATTATTCATATGATTCCTAGGGAAGAAAACTAGCAATTAACATCTATATTTGTCCTCTTTTATGTCTTTTTGGTTTCTTCTTTGGTCTTACACACCCCACAACCTAGTATGATCTTCATTGCTTTATCTTTATTGACTCTTGACACCGCCCAACTAGGATGCCAACACCTAGGTGCCCTCATCCCCTCTAGGCACCCTTGACCTCTTTGTATCTTACTCACCTCTTTTGGGCATATTTTATCTTTTGGGATCTTTTTTTCTTATGGGTTGGAATTTTAGTTGTCAATTACAAAATTTAACCAAGGGAATCATATAAATACAAATCTATGTGACCATAATAAAGGACCAATATCTAAGCATCTATTATCATCACCTAAGGTTACATCGAAAGGCATTCTAAGAGCATCAAACCATCCATCTAGTACTTACTCAAGGAAAAGGGGACTATATTTTCTGCATACATGCATAACAGGGGAAGTTTTTTTTTCCACCGACTCATCTATTTACATTAATACATCTAGTTATTGCTTTTTATCGAGTGCATCTTGCACAAGAGCTTCCTAGGGCACGATTTATACACACACACACATAAGAACTACAATGGAGTCTAAAATGTAGTGCAACACTTGGTCGTAAGTTCACTATGTCAGGTGACCGCTGGGGTCAGTCTGACTCCCCATTTGCATCTTTATTTTTTAGGATTTAATGTGTTTTGGGGTTTTTTAGGATATCATTTGTTTTGTAGGTTACAGGCGAATTCTTTGATCAACCAATGACATACAAAAACCACCAACGAAGGTTAGTTAACATCTTATGACAAAATAAAAATTATTTTTTGAGGTCTTGCATAGTCACATATGCCTACTAATGGTCTCTAGCCCCTAGGCACCCCTGACCCAGTCCAAGCACCCTAGTCTAGGCTTATCGGTAGTTCTAAGATTTTCTATGTGTATTATTATGACAGTCTACTTCCTCCTATTTTTTATTTTTCCAGTCCATAACACTTTAGTATTTATCGTAAAATTAACTAATTCTTCTATTCCATGTCTTGCACCTAGTTTTTCATATTTCTTTAGCTTATTACTCGTGTCAAATATGTACTTTAGCATTTTATTTATCATATGCGAATCTTTAATTAAGGTTTAGCATAAATTCTATATTTGTTAAATCATTTGGTGAACACTCATTCAAATACTCTTGGATCCTCATTTTTATTCTCTCATGGCTTTGTAAGGTTCTCCTCAAATCCCCTTATATCAATTGCTTCAAATGCACCCATCTTGATAAAGATGCTCTCAAAAATCCCTAGTACACTCTATTTATCCTCCCTCTTGATACACCACCTGCTTAAGTCAATGTTATCTTCGATCATCTTTCTCTGATGACTCTCTTAGTCCCAATTCAAATCACTCTATTTAAAAATCAATTAAATATTTACATTCTTTATTTCAAGATAAAATTTCAGGCTATGGAATCCATGATTACATCCCTAAAATCTGAAATCCAACATATTAAGGGTGATTCTAAAGCTCGTGCTAGTTATTCTTCTACTCCTCATCCTCATTTTATGTCTTCTACATGTGCTCATATCAGTGAACCTCAATTATTACCACTCCCCACACCTCTCAAGTTTGATCTCAATGCTAAGCAACAATATATTCTTCTACAACTCCTCACTCATCAATTGATCAGCTTGCCATCTACTCATTATTATCCTCCTTATCAGCTTGCAAAATATCAAGGTCATCCATATTACAATTACCATCGAATCAATGGACATAATGACAATGATTGCTATGCTCTACACCAAAAAATTGGCCACCTTAAGCGTTATGGTCTTATCTCATTTGCTACACAAAATAATATTACATGTTCATCTTCAATTGCTACATCTCATTGGGTTCCTAAATCTGATTCATCTATGTCTAATGAGCATCATGTCATCACTTCTAATGTTCCTTCTTCGGTCACTCAAGCACTACCTATGCAATCCACTCAAACTAAGCAATCACCTCTCAAAATCATTCTCACTCCTCTCAAGTCATCTATGGCATTACCAAGTCAAACTACGCAACCGCATCTCAAAATCAGTCCACCCTCTTCTCCTATCAAGTCTTCTGTAGCGTCATCAATCCCACATAAGCTCCAACCAATCATTTTTTTCAAAGAAACTACTCCTTATACTGATGGCCAAGACACATTTCAAGCTTTGCCACCATGGCATGGTCCTACTGTTGCTTCTGCCTACCATTGTGTTAGCTCTCTCTCTTATCATGACACAGATAACGCTCTCCCATAATGGCATGGTATCTCTCACATCACCACATAGATCTCCATCATTGGAACACTTTAGGGGGCATCAAACTTATCCTCCCCTTCTTAACATTATCACTTGTCTCACATTTCTACTATTACACTATGTGCTTCGCATCTAGTCTTACTCTTCGTACACACATTGATACACATAACTTGTATTGTCACACTACCCTATGAAGCCCAACTTCATATGTTAGGTTCATACTCAACTTTTGATGGATTCATCCTGAAATGAACCTCACATAATATCACACTACATTTCACATCTTGCATTATGACACATCTTTTCTATGCATATATTTCTCTATGACACACTCTAGTTCCATTGGTTCATACTTGACTACTGAGGGTCTAAATATGAAATTAACCTACACATTTGATACATACTTCTCTACATATTTCTCATACACATCTACACATTCTACACGCTCTATGCTTCATTGATCATATCTTTCTAGTGCACCTGTTCAAACCATTTCCCGATGACACACTCTAGTTCCATAGCTCATACTCAACTGTTGAGGGTCTAAATCTGAAATGAACCTCACAAATTTTCACACTCACTCTTATCTACATACACATTCGTCACTAACATCATATCATGAACCTCACCTCTTCAAGGGTCTATGTTAGGTAAGGTCATTTCTATCTCAGGAGCACACAATTGTCAAACCATTTCTTGATATGAACTCTTGTTCTATGGTTAAATTCTTGACTATTCAAGGGGTATTTTACTAAATGAACCTCATCTCATGCCATGTTCATCCACATTCACTCAGGGGGGAATGTTACTCCTATCATGCTCACTTTGCATTCCATTCCATTCACACTCACAAGCATACTGCATATCTTTGGTTCATTACTCTTCCTTTCTTATACTAGTTACATGTACACACGTGTTAGACAGATACTTTGTATGTCATTCTATTTTCTATATATAGTTCAATTTTTCTCTAGTTGTGATTGTAGATGCACTTTCTACAGATATATTTACACGCAGCATGGATGTTTGGCACTGTACCTCTTACTAGTCCCACTGAGGCTCCTGGGGGCATATACTTTCTTACACACTACATGTGTTATTGTTTCATTTTATACTACTTCATATTCTTACTAGCACTACTACTCTATCGGTATACATGATCTTGACATACTTTTTATCTTTCTAACATGTTAATGGGTGCTTCATGTGCAACATTTATCTTATAGGAACTATTTGCCACCATGGTTGTCTGATACTTTGCTTGCTAACTATTTGTCATTGTTTTCCATTGTATGCCATTGTTTGCGAGCTATGCCCTATGTCTTTGCTTGCTCATTGCTTGTATGATTTTGGCCACTTTGCCCTCGAATTGTCTTGCAACATTGTGAGCGATGTCCCATGTTTGAAACCCACTTTTTGTGGTCTACATTGTCTTCTTGCTTCTTAGCTTACACATTGTCTTTCTATGTGCATATTTGTCATTGATTGCACTAACACATGTTTCTAGCCATTTTGTTTGCATGTGCCTTAGTTTCTACCAAGTGCATTCCCCCTGTTACAGGGTATTCAGTTTCATATAAGTTTTGGGTCCTCTCCTTTGGGCCGCATCCTCCTAGTGATGTCACATGCACCCTAACAAGGGGGGCATACATTGGGTGAATCAGTCACCCCATATAATAACTCAGAGCTTCAGTACATGCCTGCACAACAAAAGAACAAAGAACAAGTATAAAACAGATAATGACCTAGAATATGACTTGGTTCCTCAGTTTAACATAGACACCAGTGCCCAGATATAGACATGAGCACCTGGGCGCTCCTGACCTTTCCTGGGAGCCTATGACCAAGGGAAGTTATAGTTACTTTCTCAGATTGGCACAATTTTCAGCAGTTCACATAGTAGTTTCATTTACAGGAACAATCCTCCAGCAATCAGAATGCATTCTATTTTTTTTCTACTTGGATTGAACTAGATAGATCAAAGTAAGATCACACCATTTGCAGTGGTGTATAATTTTGGGAAGCAGTTAGGGATGGAGAATAAAACTAGACCTTTCTCCCCAACACTCTTCTATTACGTGGCATGAGATCCCTAAAAAAAACTGAATTCTTGAACATAACATCACCCAAAAAAACTCATTGTACTTAGCATGAGATCGCCCAAAAAAGTCACTCTTCTACAACATTTTCAGGACAGTTTCTATCCTTTTCACTCATCATGGATCAGGTGCACATGTTTCTTTAACTAATTTTTTCATATTTTTACATATTTTACATACTTTTCAGAGTTTTCATATACACATGACTTTGACTACTCTTTCGCTCTTCTTTTGATAGGTCCATCCTTAATACACAATAATAAGTCACCCCATTCATCAAAGTGACAATGAAAATAGGTACAAATGACACAAATCATACGCTTCACCCCTAGGGTCACTTCCTCTTCCTTAGCTTCCACGCTTCATTTTTATCACTCCACACTTTTTCTTGTCTCCTTAGCACATGCTTTCACCATTGATCTACATGGTTATCAGGTACACATCTCTTATCTACTTTATGTTATCGAGTATTCACTCAACAACATAATGTGGGGGAAAATGCAAACACAATATCATGCACTTGGGTAAATTTCTAGGTCCTAATCACATACTACTATTCATATGATTCCTAAGCGAGAAAAATAGTAATTGACATCTATCTTTGGCCTCTTTCTTATTTCTTTCTGGTCTTCCTCTCTGGTATCACACACCCCATGGAACCTAGTTTGATCTTATTGCTTTATCTTTTATTGACTCTAGACACCAACGCCTAGCCAGGATGTCAGAAAGCGCCCCCTGTGAGTGCCCCTGACCTCTTTGTATCTTACTCACCTCATTTTGGCCTATTTTATCTTTTAGGCATCTTATTTTCTTATGGGTCAGAATTTTAGTTGTAAATTATGAAACTTACAAATAAGGGAATGATATAAATATAAATTTATGTGACCATAACAAGGGACCAAACTCTAAGCATCTATTGTCATCACCTAAGGTTACATCCAAAGGCATTCTAAAACCACATCAAAGCATCCATCTAGCATTCACTCAAGGGACAAGGGACTACATTTTTTTCATACATGCATAGGAAGGGAAGTTCAATTTTCCACCGACACATCTATTTACATTGGTACATCTAGCTATTACTAGCTATCAAGTGCATCTTGCACAAGATTATCTAGGGCACAATTTCTATCACACACACATAAGAACTACATGGAGTTTGAGAATGTAGTGCAACACTCGGTCATAAGATCACTCTGTTGGGTAATTGTTAGGGTCAGTACGACTCCCCATTTTCATCTTGGAAAATTTTTAGATTTGATCTATTTTGGGGTTTAACAGGAGATAATTTATTTTACAGGTTACATGTAAATTTTGTGGACATAGTGCACATACACAGTGATCAACAGTTTTGAAGGTTAAAGACCATCTTGCTACACCAAAAGATTCAAGCTCTGACCATTTTTGAGGTAGTCACAGTACCTAGAAGAGGTCTTTAGTGCCCAGGTGCCCTTGACCCATTCTAGACACCCTTGTCCAGGATTATTTGGTAGTTACAAAACTTTCTGGGCATGGTTACGATAGTTTATTCCTCCTCATGTTCATCAGGGTTTTCCAGTCCAAAATACTTCGGGATCAATTAAAAAATTAATTAAGTCTTCTATTCTCTCTCTTGCACCTAGGGTTTCATATATTCTAATAGCTTATTATTTGTTCATATTTATACTTTATCATTTGGAATTATCATATTGTTAATTAAGGAATGAACATATACCCCCCTTTGTTAAATGCACACGGTTCAATAAGCTACTGTCCAATATTACCCCTGGGGCTGAACTTGAAGCAAGTGCCTTTTACATGCTTCATTTTCGTAGAACTTCTATTATTTTTGCCCATATGACAATTGTTTTAGGGTCCAAAATCAAGACATAGAATGTCCCTACCATGCTTGTCAAAAATGAGATGGCCCATACATTTGAAATAAGGGAGAGCTTTCCAAGGCATGGGAGCTGTCACATCCTATACATTTTGGAGTACCTTTAGGATCTGCCACCTAGCATTAATAGCTAATTTTTGAGACTGATACATGGAAAAATATACCATTAAGAATTTTCTCAAAAAATAATCTCCCTTGGATTTTAGATTTTAGGGATTCAAGTTAACAATGGAAACTCTTTGCATCTGCTAAAACCATATTCGTCACATATTAATTGAAGTATCTTCAAGTCCCCTAAAATATTGGCTAAGTACAAGAAGGCACGTGGGCACGTAAGGCCTAGTTAAGAAAGGGCACGCAAGGAGAAAGCACACAGGACAGGGTTCTAGGAGGGTTTAATAGAGCAAGTGGCATGCGCGTGTAAGATAGAACAAAGGTTTCAAGACTTAGCCATATTTGACACATCAAGAAGAACATGAGAAAAGTGTGACCCAAACTACGCATGCAGAATGGATAAGGTGCCATCCTGGCAATAGGTTGGCCTAAGAAGGAATATACCCTGTGATGGAAGTTTCTAGAAGGCCATCATTGCAAAGAGTGGAGAGCTCGGACCTGAAGAAGCATGCTCCCATGAAGGACCACCTTGGACACTTGGCAATGGATCTACAACTCCCATGAAGGCTTGATGATGTTGAGAAGGGCTATAAATACAAGCACCCACCAGAGGAAAAAAGGGAGAGAGAAGTAGAAGGAAGTGAAGCCATGCAGGAATACTGTGAGAGCTCCATAAGTTGGGTAGGATCTATAGGAAAAGGATGTAATAAAGGGTTGGGATTGTAAATTTTCTCTTGAGAACTGATGGATATAAATCCAGCTATGATGTATGACTTCAGTCTGCACAACTGTGATAATCTGTCATGAATCCAATGAATATAATGAGGTTACTAAACTTGATTCAATATGTTTATTAATGATTTTTCTAATCCATGTTTATAGCTTACAGTTCTGATTCATGAATGTTTATGGAATGAATATAAATCCTTATGCATTTCCTTTCTGTTTTGGTTCCTTTCTATAATTTGTTAAGTACCATTCAGTCTGGGATGACTACATTTGTCTAGAAGCCATTCTGAGTTCTATGATAAATGTATGTCTCATTCCCACTCACTCTTTTTAAGCTCCTATCATAGATGATGTTTCCCACTTAACTCACATAAAAGAGAGACTCGGCACCCGCGCGTGCCTCGGGTGAGCACCCAGCACCTGCTGGGTGATAGGCCGGTGTGCATGGGATTCCCTTATTCTTTGGTGGGTGTAAAAATGACTACATCTTGGTTCTGTTGCCGGGACCTCTTTTTGAAGTTGTAGTGGGAAATAACATACATCATGATCTGTGCAATGAGTGATGACAGAATGCCTAACTCTGGAATGTATTGAATCATGGTTCAAGAGCATGGAGGAAGAATTTTCTCAGAGATTCAACATTGGGCCTGAGTTTGATGCATGCAGATGGGTAGAAGAGAACCTCTACCATGAGTTGTATGAAACTTTCTTCTGTTGCTTCCCAGTAGAGTTGTATGAATGGCTCTCAGCATATGTGTCCAGATCAAGCTGGTATTATAGATCACATGCGTGGACCCAAGAAGAGTACCAGAGGCTGCAAGATGCAGATCTAACGTGGAATCGTGTTATGGATCATTGGTGGAAAGGAGTACTAGCTAGCTAAATTCTGGAATATGCTATTTCTACATATTCTTGTTCAGAAGTCACTGAGTTTGAGTTTCTCTGGGAGCCCAGAGGATCATTTCTATGTGTTATTCCTTTGGCGATGAAGATCTTGATCATTACCTTGAGTTTAGAGGCATTTCTGATGGCCAGCTAAACCTTCCTGAGTGTTGGGTGAGGAAGCTAGGGTGGAGGAAGATGGCAGATATTGTGACTGAGAAAGAAAGGGAGGAGAGATGACTCAAGTATAGTGAAGCACGTGAAAGGGAGATTGCTAGACAATGTGAGGTTGCAAGTGTGATGGATCTATGGAGGTAGACGTTGCAGGAAGGAGTTGAGGTTCACACAGAGGACGTGGAACCTGAGTAGTCTGTGCTACCCCATCTCAGAAAGCATGGGAGAGAGACCCCTTTAGCTTCTGATGAGAGTTCATCACATGGAGAGAGAAGAGTCATTGGCATGCATCTGAACCCACCTAGTGACCAAACCTTGGCGCTTGGTTTTCCAAATCAGAGGAGTGTTGATAACACAGTTGGTATCAGTGGGAGTGACCGATCGACACCCAGGAGGTATAATTTCTCATTTGGAACTTCTATGGTTGCACACTCTATTCCAGTGTTTGGAGGAATTTTTGGGCAAGGAGAAAATACAAAAGGTTTGGGTAATGCATCGGGGAGTGGCATGGGGCATACATCTGGAAGTGGAATGATCTCACAGACCATTGGTGCATAGTTCAGTGGGACATTGGGGACACTAGGCATGACCACTTCAGGCCCATTATTGGCCACAGGAGGATCTGGAGGTGGAACTGGTGGATCGGGAGGCACAAGATCTAGTGGATCTAGTGGATCTGGTGGAGGAAACACTGGAGGGAACACCAGAGGAAACCAAGGATCTGGACCAGGAGGACAGGGGCCTCAGCCACCTCCTTAATTAATATTTGAAATGTCTTTACACTTGGTAGAATACCAGGGCATAGAGGATGTTATGGAGCATGTTCACAAGTGTGAATTTTTATGGTGCGTGAAGGGGATCACAACCCCCGAATGGAAGGCCAGTCAATTTACAATGATGTTACAAGGGTGCGTGCATAGCTGGTATAGGAAGTATGACCCCCATCAGATGGTGGTAGATTACACCACATTGAAAAATTCCTTCCTAGTAGAATTCCACATCCCTGAGTTTGAACAAGTAGAAGAGCATCAGTGCCCTTAAGGAGATTTAGCAGGGAATGACAGAGAGTGTGCAGGAGTATGACATGTGGTTTAAGACTCTCCTATCAAAATTTTCATATGACATTCACCCTTCACAACATGCTCAATGGTTTTTTGGAGGGTTGATAACACCATTTAGAAGAGCATTATCTCATAAGACTTTCATAGACCCGTGTGAGGCATTAGAAGCTGCTCTGTGCACCAAAGCTGTTGGAAGCGTTGATACTGGTGTTAGCCCATTCTTGGAAGCTCAAATTACTGATATGGCTAAGTAGCTAGAAAATTTATCTGCAAACTCATCTCATGAGACTCACAGTGGAATGTGGTGTATGGATTGTGAAGTAGAGGGGCATGCCAAGGATAGTTTCCCCCGGAAGACAGTACGTGCCATAGCAGTAGATTGTGAGATTTGTCATGGGGACCATGATGTGAGTAGATGTCCCTTGTTATAGCACACAATTCAGAAGAATGTATCTTGCTACTATAAGATCTGCACCTCTATAACCCATGATACTAAGGATTGTAGGCTTATTGACTAGATCCATGAGGCCATTGATCATGGTGTGTGCCAGACCAGCCTTGCCAGTAGTTCCAAGGAAGATGACCACCGTTATGAAGGATGCACAGATGGAGGCACACGTGGAAGAAGTTCTCACGGAGGATTTTGGGGTCATGGAAACCATGGAGGAGGAAGAAGTGAGTTCCCATAGGGAACATGTTATAATTGTGGATCCACAGAACATTATAAACGAAAGTGTCCTGATCTATTACAATGCTTGTGGTGTGGAAAGAAGCACAAGTATGAAGAGTGTCTGGAACTCTATGAGCATATGAACCAGCAACACCGAAAAGATAAGGGCACTGCTATGGTGAGCGTAAAAAGGGATGATTCACAATGGATGCTAAGAGTGGCACGTGAGTTAGAGCTAGAACCTGTACTGGTGACAATGTGTGTAGAGGCCACGCACACCAAGGAGATGCCCAAACCAAGGACATTAGTTTCCAGAGAGGAGGTACCACATGGAAAGTACCCAGACCCTGCCCATCAGAAAGAAGTATACCAGGAGACTATGGATGTAATTCAGAGTTTACAAGGGGAGATACAGTGTCTCAAGGAGAAATCGAGGTAGGTGGGGTAGTGGAAGGATAACGAGGTTCCAAGAAGTGACCTGGATGAGGTCAAAGAAGTATGTAAAATGTTAAGGCAAGAGAATATTATTCCCTTGCTGGGAGAATGGCTAAGGGAGAAGGTACCACGCACCGGAGCAGAGCGTGAGAGACAGGTTTTACATGCAAACCTTTCTCCACACAGCCTTGAATATGACAAAGAGATTACTCTGAATGTAGTTGTTGATGGATGGCTCCTGAGAAATATCCTCATCGACATAGGAGAAGACGTGAATGTTCTTACCTTATATGCTTGGCATCAGATGGGAAGGCCCACATTGCAGCCATCTTCAAATGTTTTGTATATGGAAAAAAAAACTAAGGCAATGCCCATTGGAGTATTAAAGGATGCAGTGATTACCATTCAAGGGGCCAAGTTTACTGGAGACTTTGAAGTCTTGGCACTTGCTGAGGCAGACAATTTTCCAGCATTGCTTGGGCACCCATGGTGTTACAAGAATAATGCTGACATAAGGTTTAACAAAGGATATATTAGTTTTGAGAACAAGGAAGAATGGGTGATCATCCCTTTGACAGATGGGAAGTCGGTGCCCTACACAGAGCCATTGGGAGAAGAAGTCCTTGATAGAATATATGTGTGCTCAATCAGGGATCCTGAGATAATTCACCCTACAGAAGGAGTTATCCAATTTGAGGATGCCCAGTCTGTGAGTGATACCACAAGCATGGCATGTGACAATTGGGCACACGGGACCTATGAGTTGATCAGATGACATTTAAGAGGATTGGTAACCAAGGTGACAAAGGCACGTATAGTCTGGCACCTGGGAGGAAGAAAACTACCAAGTTACTCGGGAGGGGCTAATCCAGAAGATTTCTTACAAGAAATGGAGGCCCATTGGAGAAATGAGAAAGAAAGGAGGGAAAATTTTAACTACATCATACTCGGAACTACTACGTGCTGGTGGGTGACACATCAGGAGAACCTCTTGGAATGGCGTGAGGTGAGAATTACCTTCTCCATAAGGTTTTGCAGGAGCAACACGCCCACGGCTATAAAAGACTACCATGGTAAAGAGACTGCTTCCTTCCATATCCAAGCATGTGAGACAACTTGGATGGGGAGCACAGAAGCATTACCACCTTCATTATGGGTTCACAAGTTGTACTCCACCCTACAAGGTTGTGCGCGCGCATGGTATATCCACTTGGAGATGTGTTGTCAAACTAGTAATTGGAAAGAATTGGTGGCTGATCTCATTCAAACATTCGAGTATCAGAGTACAAAGCCATCAGTACATAAGGCATTGTAGGTAGTCAAGCACCTTACAACAGGGGATAGTGCTATGGAAGAAGATAGAATACAAGAATTTCTAGGTGAACCTGGCCTGGAGGCGCGCTTTGAGGAAGAAGAAACAAAAGAGATACAACTTGAGCACGTGTGTATAGAAAAAGAAAAGGGGAAGATGGTGTATGTTATTGATGAGGAAGAGGTGGAAAGCTTGGATGTTAACCATTCTGTAGGGACGCACGAAGTCATAGATAATGTTGATGAATGGGTGTGCACCTACCATGAACCTTTAAAGACAAGAAAGGTTAACATTGGCTTAGAAGTAGAACCTAATGAGGAAATCATTGGAGACTATTGGTCACAGAAAGAAGTCTCTAAAATCATTAATCTATTACATGAATTCCAAGATTTGTTCTCACGTGGGTACCATGAGCTTAAAGGCATGTCCACCATTCCTTAGGGGAGATGAGGATAAAGCTGAAGGAAGGTGTGCACCCAATTAGGAAGAGACCATACTGGATGAATCCTAATTTACGCGTAAAGGTGAAGGAGGAGATAGAAAAAATGATAGCATCAGGTATCATTAAGGTTGTGGAAGATTCAGAATGGATAAGTCCAATGGTGATCAGTATCAAGAAAGATGTTTAGGATTTGAATTTGTGTGGATTATAGGGAACTGAATGCTAGTGTTGTTTCATAGATCCCTTTCCCAACACCATTCACAGAGGAAATACTTAGAAGGAGTTGCAGGGTATGCGAGGTATATTCATTCACAAATGGGTTCTCCAGGTTGTCACCGGGTTAGGATTGCTAAAGAGGATCTAGAGAAAGATAAACTTTCACTACTGAAGTGGAGTAGATTTTTTCTATACATGTGACATGCCTTTAGGTTTGAAAGAATGCACCATGTTGTGTTCTCGCGAATAGTTGTTCAGGCATTCCAGGAATTCATTCCACAACTTTCTTACAAGTTTATCTGGATGATTGGATAATATATGGGCTTCAGTGAAATATCATTATGACAACTTATGTCCTTTATGTTTGAACGATTTTCGGCAGTTGAGTATTTCCTTGAATATTAAAAAAGTGTATATTTACTACCATCATTTGGAACATTACTGATAGGCACATCATAATGTGCAGGGAAGGCTTGTTAGTATATCCCAGCTAAGGTTATAGTTATTTTAGGCCTGGAAGTGCCTACCAGTCAAAGTGGGGTGTGTGGATTTTTGGGGCATACAGGTTATTATAGAAAATTCATCAAAGGGTATGCCAAAGTTGTTGCACCTCTAGAAGATTTACTAAAGGGGAAAGGTATGTTCTATTGGGGAGAACCGTAGCAGTGCAAGTTTGAGATACTGAAAGAGAGACTTACTACCATGCCTATTCTACATTTTCCTTCATGGGATAAACCTTTTCACGTACATGTGGATGCCTCTGGCACGACCATTGGCATGGTGTTACCACAACCTGGAGAAGGTATTTTAGATCGTCCTATCTATTGGCCAGGATGTGAATAGG
The DNA here is from genome assembly GCA_019776745.2 of Taxus chinensis. Classification (NCBI taxonomy): domain Eukaryota; kingdom Viridiplantae; phylum Streptophyta; class Pinopsida; order Cupressales; family Taxaceae; genus Taxus; species Taxus chinensis. The sequence continues at coordinate 184,789 of JAHRHJ020003754.1, forward strand.
ACATTTGGTGTGATTGGGACACATGGGATCACCTCTCAAGCTGTGGGACTTGGGCTCGAAGTGAACCTCCGGAGAAGGCCGGCTTCCTCTTCCTAAACTAAGTGTTGTACTACTCCTAGTGTAACAAAAATGATTATCTAGTCCTATGCTAACATTTTCATGGGGTTTTAGGGAAAGAGATTTACAGAAATGAAACTATACTAGGGATGGTGATGCACCAAATAAAGGGTGTTTCTAGACTCAGGAAGGGTTAATTTGAAGAGGGTGTGTGCACCACAGGTCAACTTCACCTACTGCAACTTAGAGAGGGTACAAGATACCACAAACTAAGAGACATGCGTTCCCTTTGTTAAACTTTATCAGACCAAGAAATATACCAGTTTCCCAGTGAAGAAGGATGAACTCAAGAAGGGTGAACAGACACCACAACTCAACTGCATGCAATACTCCACCACTCGATAAGCACAGAACTCCAAGAACCTGCAATAGAAACTTAAACTTGCACAGTGTACCTGCAAGTATGAGAAAGGCACAAAGAAGCATAGAAGGATGAAAGGACCGAGATTAGTCACAAAACACACACTTTTATTGCTTCAATAACATGCACAATGCATCATACATTCAGAAGAGGCAATAGTTGTTGCCATTACAGTCTTGAAGAGGAGGCTTGAAAGTTCTCTCAACACACAAGAACAACTTGCAGAAGAGAGAGGACTCTTGAAAAGTATACACTTGCCTGAGATATCTAACTGTCCAACTTGTCTGAACTGTTGGAACCCTTTGAAATGAGCTTCCAACTTACATTTATAGAAGAATATGTGAGAAAGAAGAGGAAAGGTCATAATTACATTCCTAAATTGAAGGCCCATGATGTATTTATTACAGTTAGTTGAACCACCTGAGAAGGTTCCATCATGGGTCATTAATTGCCTGATGACCTAGTCTTCTCGTATTAATAAAAGAATATTAAATAAAATATTTAAATAATAATAATAAATATTATTATTAAAATATTTAAATAAAAATATTAATTTAATTAACATAATGTTGGGACCCCCCCGTTGACCCGTTTGACTTGAAGAGGAGGGGGGTCCATGTGGATAGAGTCTGCACAAATCCCAACTCGAGTCTTGAAGTTTCGAATCCTCTAACTCGATGTTGCAATCGATTTTGAACCCCACACTAACTCTTTCCTTGCCTTGGCAATCAAGCTCTTTTGCATTGAGTCCTTTGAATGGTGAGCTATCAAACTCGATTCTTATCATTTTCCTTGGTTAACTTGAGGCCATTTATGCATTCCACATTTAAACTTCATGAAACAACAAAAAAGCTTCCCCTCGCAATATGAGCTCTTCATTCTAGCAAACGTAATCTTACCTTTCATGGGCTCCTGATTCATACCGAGCTCCTAATCCAAATTTTATGAAGCCTTGAATAGCTCATGACTTCCAATCCATCGTACACTTGCAGTATGAATATTTGTTTCCATAAGCAACTATTCTGCCATTCAAATACTGAACAGCCATAACAACATAGTTTACTCAACCTGCTTGTTGGAAGCATCCAAAAGGCTTCTACCCACTGCAACATGCCTGTCATGAGCACCCTTCGCGTGGGAGCTTGTCACCTGCCCACATCAAGTTCAGACATTGTATAGAGGATGAGGAGAAGGTCAGTGGCAGTTATTAATGAGCTCCTTTACCTTGAGCTGACTCAAAGTCTGAACAGTTCAAACCTGATTGGAATCCTAACAAGTATAGATCTGTATGAAAAGAGACATGTTTCTTCATATGATCTATGGTTTAACCCAATCCACAGTCCATGCTAGTGGATGTGAAACCTTTGCCTTCTAAATCTGAGGATTCAGTCAAAGAACCTTGTGTCTCTGGAGATGAAGGATGGCAATGGCATTGGTCTTGATTGACCCTTCAGTGATTAACTTCATCCTTTAGGCTCTTCATGCACTGGTGAGCTCCACGTCCATTGATGACTCGTTTTTCCTATGAACCTGGCGTCATTCCTGATTCACCGGTTTATATGAACCCCAATTCACTTGATCCTCCATTCCCAAAATCCACATTGAAGCTTCAGTCAACTTGGTTATAATTGATCTCATGACAAAGACTTGCTTCACCTACTCCAAACTCGTGGAAGTGCTTCTACATGATTAGATTGCCATCTAAGCATGATCTCCATGGTATAAATTTGATCCAACCCCATTTCAATATGAAGCCCATTCACACATAATGAAGTTTCTCATGGTGAAACCAACTCCAATATTTCGACATTGGTGGTCAGCTTCCTGAGGAAACTCAAACCTACGTGGAGTGAACACTTGGACTGCCATTCAAATTTCCATACCTTGGAAATATAGTAAAATTATTCCCATGCAACTTGGTGATTACCATTGGAGATGCTCATCTGCCATTCATAATAAAATTTCACTTGGAAATATAGTGAAATGTTTCCCATGCACGGAATTACCTGTGTGCTTGCATCATGATCGTGCTCCCGATTTTTTGGCAGTAGACTCAAAACTTCTCCCACACTCGGAATTTTTTCAATATGGCTTGACATCACGTCATTTCCCTTGGCAATGCTCACCTTATTTTCCACGTTTGGGATTGGAGTGCGGGGTTTCGATTATGAATTTGGCCATATTTCAACATTTTGGACAGATGGCCACGATTTCCACTTTTCCACCTCAGCGTGAGGAGACATCATTCTTCTCAATACTGCAAACATTTCCATTGTAGCTTGTAAGGTGTGATAATTTTGACAGAAACCTTTATGCCTGCCAACTTAGTGACTCATTGAAGATGCTCATATAATTGCAAAGCAAATTATGCTTCATGAATATTCTGATATGAAATAGTTCCACCTCTATGAGATCCACTTCCATGAGTTACATCGTAAAACAAGTAAGGTCTCGATAGAGAATCTTTGTAATAAATTTCATCAGGTCTCCCGGTAACACTCTCACTGTCACTTAATTGATTTTCATAAAAATATCTTGAAGGAAAATCCTGAATTTGAGGATGCATTCGATGCTGAACAGATAACAACATAGTTGGACAACTTGCTTGTTGGAAGTGCTCAAAAGAACTCTTACTATACTGCAACATGCCTGAGCTACATGTGCATCGAATGCTCGACCGAGGAAGGTCTAAACACCATTATACTTCACAGCTCTTTTTAAAATCTAATTCGGTTTGACTCAATTTTACATTGGTATTCTATGGTGCTTATACTATCTTCCTGGGTCGATAGAAGTCCTTCCATTACATAATTACAAACCCTAGGTAGATTCAATGATGTTGAACCTCCCATATCTGCATAATTTCATATCATCTCATGTCAAACAAGATAATTCTCCCAAGTGGTTGGTCGAGCACTGTCTTAATGGATTAAACTTGGCCTCATGTTAACTTTGCACTCTCCCTGACTGGCCTTTAGATCTTTTTGCATCGATCTCCACCGAGATCCTTATAGAGTTCCTTTCATTTAGTCAATTTTCAACGAGCTATATTTTGCATTAACAAGACCATCATCGAGCTCTTACAACTGAGAAGACTCTACCGAGATGATTTCTGAGATGACTATCAATTTGACACCAGGATTCTCTATCAACTCGACCCTGAACTCTTCACTGAGTTGAGAAAAATGGGTGCCTTTCGATGCTAGGTGATGTCTCATATGCAATTTAAGAATTATTTTTAATTATTGTATCTTGATAATAACCAGAGATGGGTTCCTGGGACTCTATTTCATTTTGAACGTGATAGGACCCCGTTGTCCAATCTTTAACCATGTGTGCAAAATTGGATAACATTTTTGAAGGACCTGCAACGAGGGATGATTGCCAAGGCTAAGGAAAGAGTTGGTGTGGGGTTCAAAATCAAGTGCAACACCGAGTTGGGCTATGTGCAAACTCTATTAATGGACCCCCCCTTCATCTTCAAGTTTGGGTCAATGAGGGGGGTCCCGACATTATGTTAATAATTTATTTTTATAAATATTTTAATAATAATATTTATATTATTATTTAAATATTTTATTTAAATATTATTTTAATTAATTGAGAAGACTAGGTCATCAGACAATTAATGACCCATGATGGAACCTTCTCATGTGGTTCAACTAACTATAATAAATACATAATGGGCCTTCAATTTAGGAATGCAATTATGACCTTTCCTCTTCTTTCTCACATATTCTTCTATAAATGTAAGTTGGAAGTTCATTTCAAAGGGTTCCAACAGTTCAGAAAAGTTCAACAGTTAGATATCTTAGGTGAGTGTATGATTTTCAGGAGTCCTCTCTCTTCTACAAGTTGTTCTTGTGTGTTGAGATAAATTTCAAGCCTCCTCTTCAAGACTGTAATGGAAACTATTTCCTCTTCTGAATGTATGATGCATTGTGCATGTTATTGAAGCAATAAAAGTGCGTGTTTTGTGACTAATCTCAGTCTTTTCATCCTTCTATGCTTTTTTGTTCCTTTCTCGCACTTGCAGGTACACTATGTAAGTTTAAGTTTCTATTGCAGGTTCTTGGAGTTCTATGCTTATCGAGTGGTGGAGTATTGCATGCATTTAAGTTGTGGTGTTTGTTCATCCTTCTTCACTGGGAAACTGGTATATTTCTCGGTCTGATAAGGTTTAACAAAGGGAACACATGTCTCTTATTTTTTGGTATCCTATACCCTCTCTAAGTTTTAGTAGGTGAAGTTGACCTGTGGTGCACACACCCTCTTCAAATTAACCCTTCTTGAGTCTAGAAATACCCTTTATTTAATGCATCACCAACCCTAGTATAGTTTCATTTATGTAAATCTCTTTCCATAAAACCCCATGAATATTTTAACATAGGATTAGATAATAATTTTTGTTACACTAGGAGTAGTACAACACTTAGTTTAGGAAGAGGAATCCGACCTTCTCCGGAGGTTCACTTCGAGCCCAAGTCCCACAACTTGAGAGGTGATCCCATGTGTCCCAATCATACCAAATTTCCTATTCACATCCTAGCCATTCAGAGGGTGCAGTGATTTGGAAACGACAATTTTTGGCAGGCCCGGTGGGATAGAGAGTTGGTACTTCTCTTCTCACTTACACAAGTCAAAGTACCTAGCGACTCTATATCTCTAGATTCCAAATCTCAGTGTGGTAACTTATGCAAAGAATTCAGACAAGAGCTTCTTCAAAGAAAGGAAATTATCAGCATATCAAACTTTCCTTGTCTCCTCCAAAGAGAAGAAGAAGAGGCATTTCCACATCCCCAGTTGCAGATTTACCTAGTAGGGGTCATTCAACTCCTCCTTAGGGAAGGTTTCCTCCACCTAGGAACAATCAACCTTTCATTGCTATGGCGAGGAACCAAGTTTTTCCCCCTTTCAATGCAATTAGTCCTCTTATGTTGGCTCAACCTGATCCTGATACCTGTTGTGGAACTCAAAATTTTACCATTCTACATGGGGGAAACTCATGTTACTCTAGTGGAGCATATCTTTGATGTAGCCAGCATCTGCGCCGTACATAATATCAAAGAAGACAACATTGAAGTTAGACTTCTTGCTACCTCTTTTAAGGGAAAAGCACTTCAATGGTTTCACGGGTTAGGTGTTGGCACTATAACCACTTGGAATGAGTTGGGAGAAAAGCTATGTAAACAGTTTGAAGACCAAAGTGATCACCTATCACTTTTGGAACAACTCTACTACCATGAAGAGAGCTCCCCAAGAATACATGAGTGATTTCAACTTCTGATTCCACAGGACGTGGAATAGGATTCTAGCACTTGTAAAGCCTTCTGCACATAATGCATTCTTGTACTATTTGTGAGCCTTGAATAGCAATGTAGCAGTTATGATCCAGTCCATGGGAGGGACTACACTTCCTGATGCTTACGAAGTTGCCATAAGTGTAGATAATTCTTTGATTCAGGCTGGAAAGATAGCTCCATGACCACCAATGCCCTTTTCTCCAAATCTTACGAATCATCAGCCTATCATTACTCCTATTCCAGTAGACTCCAATCAACCATCTCAATCTTCCCCTACCTCTTCAAATGACCTATTTGAAGTCAAGTCACTACTGCAAAATTTTGGAAATGAGCTCGTTGCACTCAAAAGGAAACAGTTTCAATACAATCATCCATATCAACCACAAAATTAGCAGTATCAAGCTAACCGTCCTCCTTTTCAAGGAAAAAATCAGCCTCAAAATCAAACTACAAGTCAAGTTGCAAATGTTAGGCCCTTGAAATTTTGGAACCCTCTTATAGCTAGCTCATCTAGAGCTATAGTACCTGTTCAAAATAATCTAGTTCAAGACTACGAATGGTGTTATCCTTGCTCTCAAACCTCACAATAAAAATATTTGTCCCAATGGAGTTCTTAGCTAGGCCCTTATGGTTCAAAGTGTATTTTCCCCTTCAGAGTTAACAAAACAAATCATCTACGCAGTAGATGAACCGCAGGCACCTGAAGAATCCGCTTTGCTAAACTAACAAGTAGAAGATTTTTGTGGGTTGAATATAGATTCCTGATCAGTGGCAAAAAACACTCGTTCCAAGAAGAGAGCAATGGAGCCTCAACCTCCCAAAGCTAATCTAGCATCTACTTCTCAACCTGGGTTACAAATGGTAGTTGATAAAAAAATGCAAGAAAGAAATCACTAGAAACACCAACTAGCCATGCCGCAGGGAAATATGGTTCTCCAGGCATCACGGTACCCAACAAACATTTTCCAAAGGAGGACCCCAATGCCCAAAAAAGTGTCATCAAAGTTGGAGTGATTCCATTCAACATAGTAGAACAAATGAAGAAAACCAATTTGAGCATTACCATGTGGGACGCGCTCTCGATCCCTTCTCAAAGAAACTTGTTGCGAGAAGCTCTGAACAATTTTGTTACGACCAGCAGATCACCAAGCCATAGAGTGAAAACTGCTACAAGTTTGTGTCAACCGGAAGGGAAAATCATTCCTACGGAAAACAAACCAATGCCATTCTACATTTCCCTGATCATTGGCGGCCATCTAGTACATAATTACATGATCGATTGTGGTGCCAGTAGCTCTGTCATGCCTAAACAAATCACAGATGTACTAGGCATACAATATGTGCTAGTTGCAAGAGGGGTTGTTCAGCTGAATGGCACAGCTATTAAGACTATTGGGGTTATCAAAGGACTTCAACTTAGCATTCATGCATGCCCAAGTTTTTCATTCACCCAAGACATATCAGTCATTGATCTCCCTCCCCTCTTTGTCATCTGCCTATCACAGGATTTCACTGCCAAGATGGGCGGTTACCTATCAGCCGATTGGTCGCATATGATTCTCAAGACTCGATACAGAACCAAAGTAACTATAAGGGCAGAACCAATATGCCATAATCATGTAGAACCCTACACTACTAGTCCCATAAATGGAAATTACGCCATCGATGATCTAGAAGAGGAAGATGTCGATCATAAACCAACCACCCTTGTTGAAGAAGTCCCTGATACTTTGTTGGATGAAGTAAGTAGAGATCATCAGTACGATCCCTATCCTGATGTATTAGCAGAAGAAGAAGCTGGTTTGCTAGTCTTGGAAGAAACAGATTTAGGTACTTACTGTATCCATGAAGAAGATACGATCATACCACAACTTGTCAAAACACCAAGTGCTTCTAAAGGACTATGGAAATTTTTCTTCGATGGCTCAAGAAGTAAGAATGGATCCAGTGCTGGTGTTATGTTAATTTCTCCAGAGGGAGATAAGTACTTCTCATCTTTCCGGTTGCAGTTCAGTTTCACTAACAATGTTGCTGAATACAAGGCTCTTGTACAAGGAATTTAGCTAGCCCAAAGGAAGGGAATCAAGGCCCTGACTATTTTTGGAGATAGTGAGTTAGTTGCTCATCAAGTTTAGGCACGTAGTGCATCCAAAAATGATCTTTTAAGATCATACAAGAATTCGAGTCTGGGACCTTATTGAAGATTTCAAAGCTTTTGGAATCCATGCAATCCCTAGAGATCAAAATCAAGATGCAGATAGGCTTGCTACAATTGGTTCACAATACAACATACCAGTTGATATCATGAAAGAAGGGCAGAAATTTGTTAAAATGGTGGTTCGACCAGCAGTCCCTGATAATGTGAGTATTTGGAAAGTGTTTGATAGTGACAAACAAATTGTCCTCTTCCTACAAGAAGAGGCGGAGTTTGCTACAAAGAATCAAGATAAGTTGCAGTAGGTGAATTTGACCTGTGGTGCACACGCCCTCTTCAAATTAACCCTTCCTGAGTCTGGAAACACCCTTTATTTGGTGCATCACCATCCCTAGTATAGTTTCATTTCTGTAAATCTCTTTCCCTAAAACCCCATGAAAATGTTAGCATAGGACTAGATAATCATTTTTTGTTACACTAGGAGTAGTACAACACTTAGTTTAGGAAGAGGAATCCAGCCTTCTCCGGAGGTTCACCTCGAGCCCAAGTCCCACAGCTTGAGAGGTGATCCCATGTGCCCCAATCACATTGAACGTCCTATTCACATCCTGGCCATTCGGAGGGTGCAGTGATTTGGACAACAGATACCATGCCAGATGCACAACTATTTAGGTTGCGATACACACCATCAGACTTAGAAGATATTGCATTATTTCTCAAGACAAGTGTAGCGCCGGAAGGAATGAATGCATTGGATAAAAAATAGTTATCTATACGATCTGTACCCAACATGTTGATTAGTGGGGATTTATACAAGTTAGGACGTGATGAGATTCTGCACCGGTGTGTGCTAGAACATGAGCACCTAGCCATAATAGAAGAGGCGCACGGAGGTAGTGCAAGTGGGCACTATACAGGCAACACCATTGCAACCAATATATTGATGGCTAGATTATGGTGGGAGACCCTATATCAAGACTGGAAGGGATATTCCAAGGCGTGTGACCATTGTCAGCACATTGGAAAACTAGGGTGAAGAGATGAAATACCTCTGTGCCCTATTCCTAGTGCTAAACCATTTGAAAAGTGGTCTATAGACTTCGTAGGCCCTATTGCACCAGCTGCGCATAGGAATGGGTCACATTATATAATCACTTACACAAATTACTTGACAAGGTGGGTAGAAGTAACACCTACCAAGGATTGTACAGCAGCTACTATAACAAGTTTTCTGTGGGAAAACATTATTACAAGGTATGGGTGCCCTTTGAGTGTGACTAGTGACAAGGGTACACATTTATTAAATGAGATAGTAAGGATTCTATTAGCGGAATTCATGGTGGCTCATCACAAGACTACCCCTTACCATCCATAAGTAAATGGAACTGCAGAGGTATTTAACAAAATACTAAGTCATACCCTAACCAAAATTTGTGACATTGGTAGACAAGATTGGGATGACAAAGTATCAGCCATTCTTTAGGCATATAGGACAACCTATAAGAGGTTAAATAATGCCACACCATTTCAATTAGTGTTTGGTGCGGAGGATTTCCTACCAGTTGAATTCATGTTACCTTCTTTGCGTATAGCGCGCAAAGGATTATTAGTTGATGAACAAGCACTAGAAGAAAGAATTGACAAGTTAATACAATTTGACAAAATATGATCACTCGCCAGGTGGATCCAAAAGACTTAAAAAATAATAAAAAGGCATGGCATGATCATCACATTAAGAACAAAAAGTTTTAGGTTAGGAATATGGTGCTACTATATGATTCCAAGCTTTTGCGCCATCTTGGGAAGTTAAAAGTCCATTGGTTGGGTCCCTATATCATCTCATACATCCTTAATTCAGGCATGTGCCAGTTACAAGCACTGGATGAGACAAGATTTCCATGACACTTCAATGGGAGTAGGTTGAAGCCCTACTATAAATAAGTCTTCTTGGTCTTTGTAATAAGGCAGTATTGCTAGATAGGTTAGGACTTCCTTTAATGCATTTTTCTTTTCTTGTGTTTCCCTTTCTCGTTGTAATTTTGTGTTGCACCTTGGGCACCAGTAACATCATTAATTTTAAAAGGTTTTGAATGAATAGAGTACCACGCATCATTTTAGTGTGGGGTGGAATAATGTGAAAGAAAGTGCAAGGTGCGAAGTACTAGGAAGGATTGCGTTGGAAAGCCCAAATTGAATAGCCCTATAAAAAAAGGGTGAACAAGGATGGTTGGTGTCAGGATAAGACTACATCTTGGTTCCACGTACAAGTGAGGAATACGTACCCTCAGCACTGGTAACGTGCATGTAAGAGTCTTATGTTAGATAGATTGTTTATACACCAAAAGGTTATAGGATTGTCCGCGTAAGGTTGGGTGCGTGAGTGGGCGCACTAGAGTGCGGCTTAGTGGAAATAGCTGCAATAAGTGTTGAAGTATGGTGGTAGGTGAAGTAGCATTTAATGCTAAAAATAAATGAAATTTATAAATAGAAGGTTGGGCATTTTATTATGGAAATTACAAATACAAAAAGAGAAAGCTCTTGTGCACAAGGGTTTCTATAGTTGATTTGTGTGAAGAAATTAAGGCGTGAGTGACTAGATTTGATCTACAAACTAGAAGGAAAGAAATTCACGGGTGTAGAGAAAAACAATTTGTGGAGAAGCACTGTCCAATGAAAGAGGTTATTCCAGTTAGGGTTTGGCAGCTAAGGCATAGGCTGAAAAGGGTTTTCTCACAAGTTTTAGGTTTGAGCTTAGAAAAGGTAGAAAATTAGAGCAAGTAAGAGAAGTTGAAGTGCTAAGATAACCTAAACCATGGCACCTAAGAAACCAACTATATCACCTAAGAAGCCGAAGGGAAAGGGCAAGGGCAAGGGAAAACAACCAGAAACCCCCATAAGCATGAATGAAGAATGGTATGCAGAGATGCAGTACCCGAATGGGTTTTTTCTTGGCAAAGAATGGGAATCCCACTTAAGAAATATGACAGTGAAAAATTATAACCATCACACGAGCACGACAGAAAAGGAATTGGCACTGAAGTTGGTGCACGTGATAAACAAGAGGACACCAGAGGGTTTACCTATCTATAGTGACGAGGTAAAAGTAAAATTGGAGAAGGCAGGATTATTGCAACTCTATGAGTTGCCTTATTTTGGAAATCTGGAGGAATTACTTGTATAAAATGTACGAAACAAGTTTGTAATGCATTGAACAAGGTCTCGGTTGAACTTAAAGCTAGGTTATTTGGGAGGAATGACAGGGTAAAATTCCTAGAGGCAGAACTAGAAAAGAAGGAAAAAGAGCTCGAAGAAAGGACCAAGGACTTAAATCGGTAGGAACTAATCAACATGCAACTAAGGCATGAGTTGAAAGAAGAGAAGGAAAGGGTGCATGAGGTTTGTAAGAAAACATAGATGGTCACAAATGCCATTTTCTTAAAGCATCCAGATCTTACGTTGCCCACACTGTGTAGAAGTATGGATCCACCCTAGAGTGTCTAGAGGACTTGACCCACCTCCTCACAATGAAAAGGAAACCACTGGCCTTAGAGTCTGCAGAGGAGGCATCGGCGTGAAAAGAAAAGGAGGACAAGATGAAGGTTGTGGAAGTTATTACCGATTACAAGAAATTCCTTGCAGATGTGAATGTTACCACCCAAGCCATTGAGGTCGTTTATGACAATTGCACCGATAGAGATAGAGTGGCAAGCATTCTAGTCACCTCCCATGAAGTGAATCTCAAGGAGTTCTAGGAGAAGAACAAGGGGAATAGAGCGGAATGTGACAAGATCTTACCTGAAGTTGAGAAGAAATAAGAGGCTATTGAAATCTTGTGGGGATCAATCAATAACTGACTGAAGGAGTTGTATCCCTAGATCACTCGAAGGATAGACGCACTCGAAGACTTGGGAAAATAATTGGAGGAGATCATGGAAATGATGAATACCCAAGGAGAGGGGCTGATATTTGAAGAGGTGATCACCCTAGTCAGAAACATTTTTCAGTGGGCGCGAAGTGAGGTTGATACCTGGAATAAGCTAGAGGAAGACTTAACAAAGGATTTCCCTCTCCTCTTACAGAAGTGATCATAGTTCCCCCCATTCTTTCTTTCTTCCCCAAAGTTCTTCATTCCCTTTCCCCAAACCATTAAAGGTAGTCATTCTTTATTCATTGAGAAGGTGTTCCTACGGGCGAAGAACAAGTGTAGTGTGGGTGGGCCCCTAAAATATTGGCCAAGTACAAGAAGGTGCGTGGGCATGAAATTCCTAGTTAGAAAGGACGCACAAGGAGAAAGGGAAAAGGAAAAGGTTCTAGGAGGGTTTAATAGAGCAAGTGGCGTGCACACAAGATAAAAAAAGGTTTTAATACTTAGCCATATTTGACACATCATGCAGAACACGAGAAAATCATGACCTAACTATACATGCTTCTATAAGGCCATCATTGCAAAGAGTGGAGAGCTCGGACCTAAAGAAGCATGTTCCCATGAACGAACACCTTGGAAACTTGGCAAGGGATCTGCAACTCACGTGAAGGTTTGATGATGTTGAGAAGGGCTATAAATACAAGCACCCACTAGAGGAAAAAATGGAGGAGAAGCAGAAGGAAGTGAATCCATGCAGGAATACTATGAGAGCTCCATAAGTTGGCTAGTAGTCTATAGGAAAAGGATGTAATAAGGGGTTGGGATTGTAAATTTCCTCTTACGAACTGATGGATATAAATCCAGCTATGATGTATGAATTTAGTCTGCACAGCTATAATAATTTGTAATGAATCAAATGAATATAATGAGGTTACTAAACTTGATTCAATATGGTTATTAAATATTCTAGTCCATGTTTATAGCTTATAATAATAATTCATGAATGTTTATGGAATGAATATAAATCCTTATGCATTTCCTTTCTGTTTTGGTTCCTTTCTATAATTTGTTAAGTGTCATTCGGTCTGGGATGATTGCATTTTTCTAGAAGCCATTATGAGTTCTATGATAAATGTATGTCTCATCCCCACTCACTCTTTTTAAGCTCCTATCATAGATGATGCTTCCCACTTAACTCACATAAAAGAGAGACTTGGTGCCTGTGCGTGCCTCAGGTGAGCGCCCAGTGCCTACTGGGTGATAGGTCAACACGCATGGGATTCCTTTGTCCTTTGGTGGGTGTAAAAATGACTACATTGGGTTTCAGGTTTCAAATTGCAATTTGCATGAAAATTACAAAATGAAACTCGATCCCCAAAACTTGAATTCCTAAGTACATTTCGGGTTTCAAGTTCCGATTTATAATTTACATGTAAATTACAAATCAAACCCCAATTCCTGAAATACAAACAAATTAGTGTATTTTATGTTTCAGGTTCTCAATTACAATTTACATGTAAATTGCAATTTGATCTGTGAAATCCAAAACCCAACTAGATTGCAAAATGGTGGTCAAATTTTGACGTAAGTATTTTGGGTTTATCAACCTGCATTGCAGCGGCTAAGTTACGTAAAAGATCATTTTGGGAGTCAGAGGTTGTAAAACAAGTACCGAGTTCCACCCCTATATTTCATAGTTCAAAAAGTGAAAATCACAGTCTAACTTCTGACAATCTTCTTCATTTCAAGTTTCATTTTTTTCCTACATCAGAACATGGAAACCTAAATGCATGTTATTTTCTACATGTCTTCCACTTCCAAAACTCAATGTTCCTTAGTGTCGGGTTTTCAAGGGTGTTTTCAAGGTCATAAACTTTATAGAGGTATGATTTAACAACTCAACCACTCACATTTATTGAGGATGCCTGGGTGCTAGCATCCTAGCTGGGTGTTAGTGTCCATAGTAAATAAATATAAAGAAATGAAGATTTGACTAGGTTGTGTGGTGTATAAGACCAAAGAGGAGACAATAAAGATAGAAAAAAGGCTAAAGATAAATGCCAATTATTAGTTTTCTCACTTAGGAACCATATGAATAGTGGTATGTGATTAGGACCTAGAAATTTACCCAAGTGGATGACTTTTTGTCTACATTTTCCCCCACTTTATGTTGTTGAGTGAATACTCGATAAAAGATGCATCCTTGATAACCATGTAGATCAATGGCAAAAGCATGCCGAATAGATAATAAAAAGCATGGAGTGATAAAGATAAAGAATTGAAGATAAGAAAGAGGAAGTGACCCTAGGGGTGAAACCGTATGAGTTGTACCATTTTGTACATGTTGTTTTTTGTTGTCATGCAAATGTAAAATAAGAAAATTGACAATTTTTTAGAATGACACCTATACCCCTATGTCAAAAATTTCATGTTTTACCCATCCAAAGCACCCAGGGTCTACTCAGTCACTCCAATGACCTCCCAGATGATGTGAACTTAGTCCCTTGGGTAATTTAGGAAATTCAATTCAACCCCCCTAGGTGATTTTAGGAAACTACTATTTTTGGGCAATGTTGGGAAGGGCTACCACTGGCCTCCTCAAGACCGATGGACCCCACTTGACCAAAATGGAGGAAGAAAATACAAAAGGTATAGAAACATCATGGAATCTATTTTTCCAAGATTCAGGAAGGATTTGGAGAATTTGGAGTAGTTTGATCAAAAACAAGGTTCACAAGCCTAGGTAGTGCACAAGGCCAAAAGAGTTGCTGAACTTCGGGAGCTCTCGATGGAGTTAGGAGCCAAAAAAACATATTCAGAAAGGTAATTCCAATCCCTAAAATATGGTGAAATCTTATTTTTCACAACACTTTAGTGCAATATTTTTATAACTAGGTTTTGCCAAGAATAGGTAAAGGACTAGATCAAAACTCTAATTTTTTAGGGCATAAATGGAGGAATAAAGATTTGATACCCAACCATTAGATTCAAAAGGAAATATTTCATTCAAAATCATATAAATTTTACCCACAAAATTCTATTGGGAGCTCAAGTTATCATCATTTCAAGTTGTCCTTTAGCAAGGCTTCAGCAGTTAGTCAAATTTGCAAGAGGACACATGTCAGCTCCATGAGCTTGGTGAAATTTTGTATCCCTTTCATCCCTCAAGCTAAGGTACATGAAAGAAAAAAAAAATTCCCAGCCCCAATAAGCCATCTAGACACACATATGACCTCTTGGATTTCCAGTTCAGCTCTCGGTTGTTTTTCGTAGCTCATTCCCTCAAGCATCCAAATCGTGACAAGTGGCAGCTTCTAGCGCGCCGTGAAAATTGATGACCCTCGTGTACCTTTTTTCTGAGGTACATGAGGGACATTAAATTTATCCCAGCCCCAAAAATTCTTTAGGTCACCCATGTGACCCTCTCCAGTGCATTTTCTCAACCCCCAGGAGCTAGTGGAGCTAAACCCTCAACCATTGGATCTTGGCCAAGTGTCGAGTTGAGGCACCACGTAAAAATTGATGACCCTCATGTCTCTTTTTCCTGGGGAAATTGAGGGACATAAAAATTCTCCCAAACCAATTAATGTCTCCTGGTTCCTCATAAGATCAACTTTCAGCCCACAGGTGCTTCCAACATGTTTTTTGGCCAAAACCCTCCACTGTTGAATCTATGCCAAGTGTCGAGCTGAGACACCGCGTGAAAATTGATGTCCCTCTTGTCCCTTAATGATTTTGGGGCATAAAATACATAAAATTTCACCCCATCCCTGGCATGCAATTATTTAAAGCAGTTATAAATTTTGTTTTAAGTCTAACTTTCCCGCTTCTAACCTTCCATAGCTTTACCCTGCCATTGCTTTGCAACTTGCTCATACCTGCACAATTCACCATCGCTGCTCCAAAAAATATCCACCACATCAAAAAAAATATAAAATCCATGAGAATACAAAGGTTTCAAATAAGGGATTGATCAAAAGAGTTAGAGGAATGAAGAACAAAGGAGAAAAACGGAGAAATTCTCTAGAAGACTCCATTGTCATTGAATGAAGATTCAAACGAATCTTGCTAACCGATACACAAAATGAAGAGCCATTTTTTGCTTCTCTCTTCTCTCCCAAAATACATTAAAACATCACCTTCAAATCCTCCTTCTACAGCACAAACCACTCACAGTGAATAAATATTCCTTTTGGCTCGACAAAGGAAAAAGTTTGATTTCCCGTCAAATTGGCAGTCAGATCAAAAAAAAAAATCACCAGTGGATTAAGAACAAAAAACTATATATATATATATATATATATATATATATATATATATATATATATATATATATATATATAATTTTACAAATGGAGAATAAAAAATAGACCTACAACTTTCAAGGTCTGTTAATGGTTGTCGTGTTCAGAGCAGTCGCTAGGTCAAAAATTTGAAACTTTAAAATCTCCCAAACCACTGATAGGGTAAGTCCAAGATTTCAGAGGGGCAATATTGGGAAAAATCCCATATGAGAAAAATTCGTTCCACAATGATCTGACCACCAAAATCCCACTTTCTAAAAATAATATGTTTTCTACATAGGGAACTGTTATTTCAAGAAAGTCATCAACTGAAGCAGTTGCGAAGAAGGAATTGAACATAGGAGGTGTATTGCAGGTGGAAATCATCGAAATGGTCATCTTGGTTCAAAATTGACACTTAATAAAAATAGTAATTGGTCCCACAAACACCTTCCAAAAATAAGCGATTGGTCCAGAAAGTGAGGGGAGCACAGAGGGAAGGAGGATTTCCAATTACCACAGCCAGTCAAGGTTCAAAGGAGCTGATTTTTTGTACTTGCTAAAAATAGTAAGTTGATTTTTGGGAACTTACTAAAAATAGTAAGTATTTCTAGAGGGTAAATTTCACAAGAGGAGAATTTTAAGAGTGGAGAAATCAATCTGAAAATCACAGTGGGAGTTCAAAGAAAAATTTCTACACTTACTAAAAATAGTAAGTTGTTTTTTTCTAAAGAAACCATGAAGTACAAGTGGATGGGACAGAAGTTGGCACAACCTTTCACTTTTGATTATGAGATAGAAGATAGTGATGTCTCATATATGGACCTAAAATGACCTAAGGGCTCACATGACAACTAAAGAACGAGGGAAGATTGAGGATCAGGTATTCACAAGTGGATTATTTCCAGCTGCAGGACAACATGTGTCTATACAAAGCCTTAAGTTAGTCTTGGCTTGGTCACACCACTATGAACCCAAAACATGAATGATTTGAGCCAAAAATGGAATGGAAATGGTGGTCATCAGTCCCAGAACCATCTCACTTTCTCTGTAAATCTCAACATCACCTAGCATGGTTGTCATCTCAAAGGACAGGGCCTTACACGACTGGGAAACGATGGATGCATATGTACAAGGAGTTTCACTTGTTTCGTGGATGAAGATAGGGAGAAATCCCTCAAGGATTCCCAAAAATATTTTGAGATGTGATTTTCACAAGGGATATTCAAATGCAATCACCCTCCTCAATAGGGTGATGGGAGAAGTAAACACGAGAGACTTCCAAGAGTGGATGGGCCTTTTCATCTTGACTATGACTAAAGGAAAGTAGATAATTGACTAGGGTAAGATCATCAGTGAAAATATGTATCTACAACTGCTCCAGATGCCCATGACGATGAAGTTCCACATGACTTCTTACTTGTTCTATCTTCTCGCTAGCTCAAGATCATTCAAAGGATTGGCTCTCACACAAAACATTAACACCAAGTTACCCAAATTTGAGAAAATTTCGCAATTGGTGATGGAGGAAAGCCACAGGCACTTTGCTTGCATGAATAATGCATTCACAATGTATGTGGTCTGAACCTTAGAAGGTGATTTTGAGGCAAGGATGTTGCCACAAGTGGTGTCCCTGATCAAAAAGCATGGCTCTTACTTCATTTAATTCTTGACCTTCTCCTACCTGTGAGTTTTTGGCTTCGACCAAGCTCCACTAAGGTTTCCCAAGTACCTTAGCAACAAAATAATACTATTTGAGTTGTGCAAGAAAATTATACAGGTAAAAAATAGGCTCAGGAGAAGGAAGAAGAAGTTGATCTCATTTCCCATCTCTCTCGGGGTATTCATATGTAAGTATGTAAATGATGCATCTCATCTAGAGGCTTCCTTCACTCATTTGACTCTACATTCCTACACTTCCAGGACTAATTTCAAAATATGAGATGATCTTAACTCTTTCCATGTTCCATATTTGCAACATGAGCCACAAATCGAGGACAATTGGGCCAATTTTTCTAATGAATTTGAAGTACGGGAAAAGGATCATATGAGGATGACACTCAATGAAATGAAGAAATTCAAGTTCTCTTGGTTTTAAGATATTTTATAGGATGAGGGGACAAAGATGTATGATCTTGAGTACACGGTAGTCAAGGTTTCTCCATTGTCTCAAGTCAACTGGTTAATCCATGAATCAGGGGATATAAAGGAGTGAAATTATAATGTGGTTAAGATAACGAGGGATTGGTTTCAAAGGAAGACAACCATGATCATCTAATGATGGGGTATGCTCGCAGGTCAAAAACAAGCCTTTCATTAGTTGTCATCAAGAGCCATGGAAGTTACCTCAAGCTCAAGGAATTTTGGAGCATGTTCTAAACAAATATCCATAGAATTGGATACTTCTTCTCATGGAATTTCACCAAAGAAATCTAGGGTGGAAGAAGGCTCGGTTATAGTGATGCAAGAATGAGATCCAATGGTAGAAGCACAAGTGGAAAGAGAGCATGTAGTTCAAGACCTAGTCTTTGAACCACCACAGGAGGCCTCACCTCTTGTTAACACCAATGTCTCCCCCATCCAAGATGTGCCTTCTTTTCTAGAGAAGGGAATGATTGATGCACCTATCATATACCCTAAGTCCAATGAGATGTTCCCATGGATGCAGGAAATGATAGCCCCTGAATCTTACACTGTTCAACAAGTGGTAGCCCCTGACTTATTAGCAATTGCTTCACTAGCCAAAGGAAATAAAATAATTTTTTCACACACGGCATCATGGTTCTATAGTGGGGAAACAATAATCAATACATTGAGGTATCCTGACTAAATGTGATCAAGCCAGTGGATGAGATGACACCAACCGATTATGAGATGAGCATGAACCAACTGGGACCGGAAACTCATGAAGGGTATTTACACATGTATCAACAATCCTCTTCTCACATGGTGATAAAGAACAAGGAATATAAGAATAATATTGATGAAATAAAATAACAAGTGCGATATCTATTGTCCTATGTGTGACATCTAGTTGATCCAAATGTCACAAAAATTCCCATCAAATAAATTACACCAATCAACAGCTTCAATCTAGAATCTATCAAGAGGATGCATGAGATCATAATGTAGGGGCGAGCTACTAATGAATGGATCAATTCAATTTCTAAAAAGTGGAATTCAATTATCCAAGAGGCAATCAAGATTTTTGCATACATGTGTGTGACAGCAAACAAGACTCGGGCACTCAAATTAGACTTGGAGAAAGAAAGGGACTACTGGGGTCCTCTAGGTCTAGTAGTGAATGAAATGAGCAACACTCATTGTCAGGAGTTGATCAATAGGAATATATTTTAAACTCCTTCAAAATAATTTTCACGTTTATGGGTGAGGTCTTTAGAAATCAGAATTTAAGCATCCAATCGGGTCATTGTTGAACTAGAGGAAAAAGAGGTACAAGTGTACAAGTTGCACGATAGTATAAATCATCAAATTCATAAACTTGGAGTACCTACAATGGGAGAAGACACAACTGCTTATGAGCTAATTGGTCCATTTTCAGAATATGTTAAGAAATAGGTAGGCAATCCATTGTCCTTAACCAAGAATACCCTAGAATTCCTCTCAGAGATCCAGGCCACTATTGCACTTATCGCAGAGAAACATCCATCATGGTTAAAAAAAATGCAAAGACATCAATAGTGTATCTAATGAATAGACAGAGGCCCTAAGCAATGTTCGTATTCCTCATGCCGATAAATTGGAACCTATAGCAACTCGTCTCAGTAAGAAATTTGGAGGGATAGAGATCTTCTCAGAAGCGTGAGTTGGAACCTGTAGCAACTCGTCTCAGTAAGGAATTTGAAAGGAATGATAACCAGATCGTACCAAGCCAAGAACACAGATGCTAATTAAACACCATGATCAATAAGATGAAATTAATTCACCAGAATAACTTTACATAAACCTTTACAAACAAATCAGAAGCAATATCATATATTATTATGGAACTCAATGCAATACATTGAGAATGGGCCTTGCTTAAATAGGCAAGGAATAACAATCTAAGAACCAGTCAAGGTCATAGATCAAGCCATAAATCAAGGAAATAACTAGTCATCAAAGAACTAGTCAAGACCATAGATTTAGGAGAGAACTAGACATCAAGGATCTAGTCAATACCATAGATCAAGGAAAGAACTATACCTAACAACTAGATAATATCTCCTAATATCTAAATAAGATAAAAGAAATATCCACACACATAAGTGGGTGAGGATAAATACAATAAAGGTAAATAAATTACCTAGGTGAACATGAGCTAAGGTAAATACTTACTCTAACAGTAGCAACTCGTCTCAGTAAGGAATTTGGAGGGATAGAGATATTCTCAGAAGCCTGAGATGGAAACCAGTCAGGGAGCAAGATCAAATCCATTGCAATGGCTCATTCTTCTATGTAATTCTTCTTCTTTCTTCCTTCTTCTTCCCCTCTTTCTCTTTCTTTTCTTCTCACCCAACACTCTCTCTCTCTCTTCAATGTTAGAATTTTTCGTTGGGGTTTGCACTTTTTGATATACCTTTAAGTGACTTTAGAAACATGATGCAAACTTTAAGTCACCTTGTTTTTATAAAAGTGAATAAAATATTTAATTGGAATATGAACAGTCTAAATTCGGGATATGGTATTTGAAAATTCATCGAGAAGATGAAGATTTTCCTTCTATTTTATAAATTGTAGCAAGCTCCACATTTGAGGGTCTTCTTATATCTTCTTAGACTTCTAAGTTGGTTTTTTTGAATTCACGAGAGAGATATCCTTGTGAAGAGAACAAAGAGATAGAAAAAAAATTATTTCTCCCTATTCTAAAATGTCTTCCATTCAATACAAGAAGAAGGAGTTTCAAGCCTTTATGACTAAGGATTTAGTGATACTTTTTTCTCATTAAATGTTATTTGGTCTTGTTATTGTTATGCATATTTGTTTTATTCTAAATTTTTAGTGCATGTGATGTGATTTCTAACTAGTGTATGCAAGTCTCTTATTTTCTAATTGCAGTATTAGTTTCCCTTGTCTAACATTCTCACTCCCTTTACTGCTCTCCTAGAAAATTCCTCCCTTGTACATATCTGCAAGATTTTTCCACAGGGTCAGTGGAGTGCCCCTGTTGGATCCCCGACTAAAAGACCACCAGGAAAATCCACCTTTTTACTCGCACATGCATAAATGGTAGTTGCATTGTTAAGTAGAGGGACTTGGATTCCCATAGCATTGACAAGAAATCCACCAATTTTTCCCCAAAAAAATTTCTCGCCAAAATTGTTGTAGCTTGATGAAGGGTTGCTTTGTGTTGTGTATTAAGGACGAACGTGTAAAAAAAGAGTAATAGATTAATCAAATTCATGTGTGTATGAAAACTCTGTAAAATTATACAAAATTATGTAAAAATGTGAAAAGTAGTAAAAGGAACATGTGTACCTAATCCATGATGAGTGAAAAGGATAGAAAGTGTCTTGAATTGTTGTAGAAGAGCAATTGTTTTGGGCGATCTCACACCAAGAGTGACTTTTTGGGTGATCTCATGCCAAGTTCAATTTTTTTGGGCGATATCATGCCAATTTCAAGTTTTTTGGGTGATCTCACGCCATAGCTAAAGAGTGTTGGGGAGAAATTTCTAGTGTTACTTTCCATCCCTAACTGTTTCCCAAAATTTATACACCAATACAAATGGTGTGATCATGTTTTGTTCAGTGTTTGATCCAAGTAGAAAAATAAGATAGAATGCATTTTGATTATTAGAGGATTGTGCCAGTATGAGAAAGTAATTGTAATGTTCCCTTGGTCATAGGTTCTTAGGATAGGTCAGTAGTTCCCAGGCACTAGTGTCTATATCTAGGTGTTGGCATCTATGTTGTATTGAGGACCCAAGTCATTTTATGGGCTATTTCTAAAATTATATCCTATGTTGATTATGTACTTTACATATCTAAACTGAAGCTCTTAGCTATTGTATGGGTTGAATGATTCACCCAATATATTCTCCCCCTCATTTAGGGTGTATGACATCATTAGGAGGATGTGTCCCAAAGGAGAGGATTGGATATTGATCTGAATCTGTATCCTTGTAGGAGGGGGGAATGTGCATAGTAGAAACTAATGCAATGCCTCACAATATGGTTGGAAACATTCGTTGTACATATATTGATAAATACACTGTGTATCGACACTATGCCCTAAGCTACGCAAATAGAGATAAGTGTCCAAGGTTTATAATCAATATCATAGATTGCGTCTTCAGATCAATATCCAATCAGATCAATTGTATGATGTAGAAAATAATTAAGTAATATCATCTAAGAGATCATCATTTTCATGGTCTAAGGCCAAATAGGATACAACTGTCAGAGACTTGGTAAGCAAAAATATGTATGTGTCAATAGTTGATCATAAGGAGCCATTACAATGTAAACTATACATGCCCATTACATATTCTTCATCACTAAAAGGTGGTAGTGGATAACCATGTGTATGTCAGCGAGTGATATTGTGTATATAGGTGAAAATCAGTCATTGACTATAAAAACATGGCCAAAAGGCATGGGAAATGTGATTTTAATATGATTAGGATCTAAAGTTCCTCTAATGTAGTCAAGTCAAGACTTCCCAAGAGTAAGCAGAGAAGTGTGAGAAGTGTGTGCAACAAATACTAATAAATGGAAGATGTAGAGGCCATAAAAAATAGTGATGCAAACATATCCATGATAGAGGTGAGGGGAGTGAGGTGGAGGGAGGAATTAGTCTTCCTAGCATGAATCCAAATAATGAAGAGCTTCATATCATGTGTACAAATAGTGTCATAGAAAGTGGGGTTGAATGGAATTTGTTTCCAATAAGAGTTATTCATGAAAAGAGTGCATGTGAAAGGAGGAAGCGCAGAGGCAGGCTGCTCATGATAAGATGAGGAAGGTGGTATGACATCTAATGTATTGACAGGGACCCCTGAAAAATTAAATCATAGTATATAAGGAAGGGGTGTAGCTATGATGAAAAGAGGATGAACAATGTCTAATTCACAAATAGTTCCTTCGAGTGGAGGAATTCTTTGATCAGGATATTCCTGTGGGTTGTTTTGGATCATCAACAACATGTTTTGTTGTAGTAGTAAAAGTTGGAGCCATAGGTAATGCATTGGTTGGATACTTAAGCATATGAAATAATATTTATGAATGGATGAAGGATCAGCGACTATGGTATATTCAAAGCTTTCATGTAAGAATTTAACACACCAGTGAATTGAATTAAGGCATTTCCTACATGGTGCAAAGTCATGGCCCACCCAGTAAGTAATTATACTGAACTGTATTGATATATAAAAAAAATATCGAAGAATAAGATGCCTTTTTTGGCCAACTGTGATAGGTGAAAAGTAATAGTGTATGCATGGAACATGTAGAAAAATCATATGCATGAAGAGAAATAGATGTTGGGTTAACAATTAGTATGAGGAAAGATGATATTCTAAATGATGATAAGTACAAATATTGAGCTCAGATCCATTATCGATGATAAAGTCCTTCTTATACCCAAGTTATTGATGTCATAGCCGGTATATATAGGGGAGGATAATTGTCATAAACAGGAATATTGTCAGCTATATCAGATGGAAAAGTAAGTTGTTGAGAAATAATGCATCTACAAACATCTAATATACTATGTCTGGAATGATTAGTAGAAGGAATGAAAGTATTAACCAAGAAAGAAATGATTTTATCTCTATAATCAAGATTAGCTAACAAGAAATCATGAATGGAGATATCCATGATGAGTGATTCCTAGAAAAATGAAAAAAGTGATGATAAATGATGTGAGGACCCAAGAGCATGTGAATGAGATGGGTTCACCAAATGATTTAACAAATATTGAAATTTGTAAAACCTTAAGATATTTTAGAGTCACATATGATAAATGTGAAGTATAGGTTTGACCTAAGCAATAAGAAAATGAAAATGAAAACCCTAGGTGGAAGAGAGGGAAGAAAAGACTTAGCTGATTTCACAATAATCATGAAGATGTGACATGAGACTGGAAAACTGATGAAATGAAGGAGGAAACTGTCACAACCTGCAGCCCAAAAAATTATGTAATTATGGAAAAATGTGTTGGAACTAGGGTGCCTGGACTAGGGTTAGGGTGTTTAGGCACTGTAGACCTCTTAGTAGGACCTTGTGACTATGAAAAGACCTCAAAATAATTTTTATGTATGTCTATGTTGCTAACCTTCATTTTTGTCACTGTGTATCACACTGGATGATTGTAGAATTCTCCTGTAACCTACAAAACAAAGATCTCTACAAAACCCCAAAACACATCAAATCCTAAAAATAAAAATATGCAAATGGGGAGTTCAAATTTGACCATGGTGGTCACCCAACAGAGTGAACTTACGATGTTGGATCATTGCACTACATTTCAGACTCCATGTAGTTCTTGTGTGTGTGTGTAAATCATGCCCTAGGAAGCTCTTGTGCAAGATGCACTTGATAACAAGCAATAGCTAGATGTAGCAATGTAAATAGATGCATGGATGACAAAATGAACTTCCCCTCCTATGCTTGTATGCAGAAAATATGCTAGTCCATTGTCCCTTAAATGAGTGCTAGATGGATTCTTTGATGCTCTTAAATTCCTTTGGATGCAACCTTAGGTGATGATAATAGATGCTTAAAGCTTGGTCCCTTATTTTTTTCACATCGATTTATATTTATATGATTCCCTTGGTTTGAATTTTGTAATTGACAACTAAAATTCGCATGACCCATAAGAAAATAGGATGCCCAAAATATAAAAGATGCCCAAAAGAGATGCTTAAGATACAAAGAGGTCAGGGGCACCCACTAGGGGATGAGGGCACCTGGGAACTGACATTTAGCTTCCCACTGGTGTCCAGAGTCAATAAAGATAAAGCAATGAAGATCAGACTGGGTTGTAGGTGTGTAGAAGCCAAATTAAAAACTAACAAAAAAGAAAAAGGTTAAAAGATAGATGTCAATTACTAGTTTTATCACTTTAGAATCATATGAATAGTGGTATGTGATTAGGACCTAGAAATGTACCCAAGTGCATGATTTATTTATCTAGAATTTCCCATCCATTGTAAGAGACTTCCTGATAACTTGCATACTAGCTAGGGAGGAGCATCCATGGTAATACGCTTGCAAATGAACAGAACAAAATCCTATGCAATGAGAGGTTAGGAAATCAACAAATGCCTGAAATTGAAACAACAAATATTAAAGACACCTGAGGTAGTTGTTAAAATAATGTTATTAGAATGACAACATAGATCATTGGTAAAAATGGAAGAAAATGAGGCACCCCTTATGCTACTGACCTGTTTTAGTGATCTTGAAAATGAAGCACCTTATCCTCATGAAAGTGAACAAAATTAAAAACAATATCTTAGTGCACATTAAAAACTAAAAATTACCTACAAGTGACAATCACATGACATCCAATTTTTTATTTGCATGGAAAAATATAATTGCAGGTATTGTGTTAACCTATTTAATGACACAATTTTTCTAATCAAAAAATCATTAAAAACAGGTGTCTATGGTTGTGAGCACTTTTGTATGATTATGGAGTCACTGCAATGAGATTATTTTTTGATCGGTAAAAAAAGAGTGTTAGTGAACCTCACCCTTTCATTAATCATCACAAACATATTTTACAAAATCAGTCTTGCAATAAAGGTAACAAATTAACGGTAAGTTCTCTAAAATCTTAGTTAAAAAGTTTCCCAAACACTAAGAAAACTAAGTAGACGGAAAAACATATCTTATAGTAGTATAACAAATGTACTTCCTCAACCCAGTGAAAATATAACCATGTGCATAGACACCTAAGAAAATTTTGTAGGAGTATTACCCAAACAATAGTTGTAACCATATATAATCTAAATATATCTTCCACAACACATTTTTCTACATCTAATTAGCCTAATAAATTTTCTTACAAAACCAAGTTATGAGTTACCACATATATTCAAAATTCCTTCATTTACTTTGCTTGATGAGATTTGTCTTCACATATCTCTTTTTTTTTAGCCTCCACTAGATCTTTTTTCCAATCATATCTTCGTTACAAACTCCATGTTTCTCTTTGCACTATTTTATTGATGCTCCTTGCTCCCTCTTCCAAAACTCTTCAAACAAGGCCTATCTGTATATCTTATTCATGATCTTTTATGCTCCTTCGATTATCCCCAACCCTCTCCATGTTAATAAATCTACACATTAGAGGACACAAATTTGCCAAATAAGGCGAGGTGGCTCCATAAAACTAGCCAAAATACATATTGTACAAGCAAAAAGATGTCTTGCACAATATTCAAACATTCACAGTCCTTTATAATAAATACCAACAATTTTGCTGAATAATAAAGTGAGATCTATTTTCGTATGGAGGACATCTAAAATAGAATCTTTAAACAAATTACCAAGAGTTTCCACTTTTGTAGTAAAAACCGGCCAATGGGTCAATAGAAAATTCAGCACTCTAGAATAGTATTTTAGAGAAAAAAAAATTGTATTCCGCAATTCAATAGGCAAGTCTTCATGAAAATAAAAGGGTTTACCTGGTGTAGATTGTTGCTTTACAGTACCTTAATGAAATAATGAATGAGACATATGAACTCAATTCCTAAAAATTCTCAAAATTTCTTCAAGGTTTTGAACTCTTAGATGTCCCAAATCCCCAGTTAGATTTGGTAATCCTCTAATTAGTTCCATTTATTAGATGTGTAGCTAAGCCTTATGTAGACACTAAATCACGCACTTTGGGTGCATTTCTAGGTCTTAATCACATACTTACATTCATATGACTCCTAAGTGAGCGAGAAAATTACTAATTGACTTTTATTTTGGCCATCTTTTCTTTCTTTTGGTTTCCTTCTTGATCTTACACTCCTTATATCCCAATCTGAACCCATTGGGGTATATTGCTCTTTATGTTGCATTGCCTGGACACCACATCTAGACAGGGGCCATAGAGGAAACTTATCCATCCCCTATATACCCTTGAACTCTTTATATCAAGTCACATGTGTTTGTACATGTTATTCTATCATTTTATATCTTATTTTCTTGGTGGGTGACCTTTTAGTGGTTAATTATGAAATGCGAGCTTCAAGGGAATCATATATGTCAACTTTGATCATAATAAAGGACCAACATTAAGCATTATTATCATACCTAAGGTTGCATCCAAAGGCATTTAAGCATCAAACTATCCATCTAGATCTCCATTCAAGGGAAAGGGACCATTCTTTCTGCATACACTTCATTAGGAGGGGAAGTTCATTTTTAATTTTAAAAACACATTATCTATTTACATGATATCTACACACATTATTTTACATAATTTATTGCATGAAAAATATTTAATTATAAATTACATTTACCCACATTACTACACTTTCAAATAGATTCGAATACCAAACTATTTACTCAACACGAAAGCTTTATTGCTTATAATTTTAATTATTATTTATTAAAAAGCTTTTAAATTTTCTTAATAGAATAAA
The DNA here is from genome assembly GCA_019776745.2 of Taxus chinensis. NCBI lineage: Eukaryota > Viridiplantae > Streptophyta > Pinopsida > Cupressales > Taxaceae > Taxus > Taxus chinensis. Next base: position 212,457 of record JAHRHJ020003754.1, read on the forward strand.
TCTCAAAATTTTCATCTCCCTTCAAATATAATTGGAAGCCACCCCAAAAAATTGAAATGTTGCACATGAATTAAGGAAGGATTCAAAATTTATGCGAAAATAAAAATATAATAGACACGGGGATTTAAAAACTTGTAAAAGGATATGTCAATATTTATGGACCAAAACTTGCATGGATATTTATGGGTCACTTCAAAGTTATTTAGGTTACTTCAATTTTACACATGAGACCTCCTAAGTCCATATGGGATTTATCCTTTCTTATTGCTTTGATTTAATTTGAAAGTAAATTGAATTTTATTATTATTTTTATATTTTAATTATATTTGGATTAAAATAATAGGAAAATAAATAAAAAAATTGTTACTTTAATTATTTAGAATGTATCTCTTTTTACATATAAACACTTTGTATTTAAGTTGCGTTTTTATATTTTAACATCTAAATTAATCTTATATTATTTAATATAAATTTTAATTATGTTGATTGGCATATTGTAATAGTAATAATGAGATGGAATGTGATGGTGTAATTGTGTAAGATTTTTTTTTCTATATTAAATTTGATGTCTATTTAACATCTCACAAAATAATTCTCACCAGAAATTTTATTTCATTTGTTCAAAATTTTTCCTTGATGCTTTTTTTTTCCTAATTTTTTTTTGTCACCACTTTATGAGAATGAAGTTATTATATTTTACCTTTTATTTTAATGGAAATGTGCCATTCCTTTGAATTTGTTTTAATTCTAAATTTATAAGTAAAACAAGTATCCTCGTGCACATTTGTTTTATAGAGGGTCAATGGATAATAAAAACAAAACACGTGAACATAGTTTGACGAGAAATTGAGAAAACCAATAAAATGTATTAAACAACGTTTACATAGTCGTAGTCGTAGCCGCCTTCTCAAGACCAAATGGGGTGGTCAATTCGTGACAAACAAAACAAAATATTAGGGCACGCCTAGTTATAATAACGGTGATTCCTTTTCAAAAAATAATTAAACAATAAAATCACATCTTTAAAAAGTATTCAATATTATTTTTAAGCTGTTTATTTTGGATTTGTCGTATTTCATATATTAATCAATACTTTTATTATTTTCTTCGTAAATTTAGTATTTACTAGTGATAAATAAGTTCACTCTAACAATATTATTATGTCGTGTTTGAAAAATTCTTCCACAAAAAAAAAAAAAAAAAAAAAGCTTCAAACTCCACCATACGAGAAAGACATTACGTTTTTTGACCGATTTCTCAAGGAACAAAAAACTTCCACATGATGGTTAAATGGACTCAAATCTATCATTGAAATAAACTTATGGTCTAGTCAAATGGATGTCAAATTTAAGGTCACTTGTTAATCATTAACTCACTAAAATTATAGTCCATTGTTGCCCACCACCCACGAGGCACCCAATATAGGATGCCTCTCAGTGTGATGAAAAACAAAGCTAATTGTATTAATAGAGGTTGATTTATAATATAGAAATGGTTATGAAAATATATGGAATAAATAAAATTGTTTGCAGGGATGAGAGAATTAGAGTTTTTTAGGATGATACTCAATTTTTTGTTAATCCATAAATAGTCGTCAATAATGAGCAATATGAAGTAGATCCTTATCACAAGGCAAACAAACCCAAAAAGACATAATTGTATTATAAACTTGACCACATTCGTACATGTATGAAAATAACAACCCTTCTAAAACCATAGAAGTACATAAATGGCTTCATTTGACAACTATAAAATTGATATCCACCTACAAATGCATTCCTCGAATTTTGGGCTCCACAAACATCGCTCACTTATTTTTATTTTGTTATTGACAACTCGGAAACTATAATTTTTGTTCCAAGCTCTAATATATTATCAACACCTTGCAAACGTAAAAAAACGGGTGTTGGATTTGGCAACCTATCTCAATATAAAACCCTTTGAAGAAAAAGTCTCGAAATCATTATTCAATGTAAGTCAACAAACAATTTGGTCTATGCAAGTGGCCTAATCATTATCTTTTCACATGGATACAAACAACTAGTAAATGCTAGAATACTCTATGCATGTTTTAATTATTTTATTGGCGCGAGGATGCTTTTGGAAACAATAAATTCTACCCCTACAACTTCAATATCACTCAATCACATGTACAACTTGTCTCTTTTGTATGTTCTAAATTTACTGATGCATGCATATATGTATAAGCTCTTTGAATTCTAATTAGGACATCCTATTGGTGTGTAATTTACACACAACGGGTGGGAAATGCCGAAAAAGGAATACAATACCCCATATGATTCACAAATACTGGTCAAAGGGCCCCAAAAAGAGGAGCTAAAATCGTACAACTAGAGTTATGGAAGACCATAACTGTACACATATGATTCTAGTAAAATGTTTAGAACCACAAAGAAATAGGGGAGGAGAGAGGAAAATAGAGAATATAAGCATATATGGGAAAAACATAATAGAAAAAAGAAGAATGGGGAGAAATGAGAAATTGATAAGAAAAATACAAGGTCAAAAGTTGAGTGACTAAGGAAAATGTGCCAATAAGAGCTTAGTGGACAAAGTAATCAATAAACATGAATACACCACCATCATAGCAATTATCTTGTCCCCTACTAAAATAACTGCCTAATAATGCACCACTTAAATTTGTGTGGGTGCATACATATTAAAGTAGAATAAATAAGCACTTACTCATAAATTTTTACTGCAGTAGTTTCACCATCTATTGACAGTTCTCAAAGTTAGTAAGAGAATGATATCGAGCTAAAAGTCAAAAGGAAAGACATATCAACTGATCTTCATAGTGAAGGGATTATGAGATCATTTGGGCAAAAATACATGTTCATGTGGTTGTGAACCTAATCTCTTGAAAACATATAGAAAATGTGCAATTGAATTAGTCTCTATAATATAAAAATTGATAATCAAAGAATTGCTAAAATATACGAAAGTGATTAAACTAAAATGGAATATCCTAGCCTAATCTAATGCTATAGGAGCAATAAAATAACTAAATAAACTCAATACTGAAAATACCCAAGCAACTAAGCAAGTGAAATATGACACCCTAATGTGCAAAGAGGGTTAAGAATGCCTTAGCTGTTTCAAAGATGTCGCGGGACTATGTCACAGTTGAGACCGAATGAATAGGAGGTAGAAAGCGTTGCACAGGAGCCTGAGAAAATGTAGATCTGAGTTGTCTGGCTAGGCTGGGGCTTCTGGAGAAGGATGGGGGTGCCTCAGGTGCCCTGGTCTACAAAAATGACCAAGGAACCTCCTCTGAGGTGTCACTGAGTGTTCACCTGTGTTTGTTTCCTGTCGCATGAATGTTGCTGTGTGATTGCCGAAGCATTGGTAAACTTGCAATAGAAGAATCACCTACAAAACCCTAGACAAAGCATCAAAACCCTAAAAAAGAAAGATGCATATGAAGGGGTCAGATTGTTCTCAATGACCACAATGGTGGAATTACTAAGTGAGTGCTGCACTACATCTCAGACCCAATGTAGTTCTAGGTGTGTGTGTGTGTGTGTGTGTGTGTGTGTGTGTGTGTGTGTGTGTGTGTGTGTGTGTGTGTGTGTGTGTGTGTGTGTGTGTGTGTGTGTGGAATTGTGCCTTAGGTGCTCTTATGAGAGTCACACTTTGTGAGTAGTGAGCAATAGCTAGATGTAGAATGTAAATAATGTGTGTATGGAATAGAATAAACTCCCTCCTATGAAGTGTGATGTAGATGAACCAACCTTTGTCCCTTGTGATGGAGCTAGATGGATGCAAATGGAGCAATAAAAGCATTTGATGGATGTAACCTTAGGTGGTGATAGTAGTGCTTAGTGCTTGGTACCTCATTATGGTCACATAAATTTACATTTATATGGTATACTTGCTTTAATTTCATAATTAACCCTGAAAAGGTCGACCACCAAAAATATAAGAAGCTCAAATAGCTAGAAAGTGCCTAAAAAGTGAGAGGAAAGTGCGATGAGGATCACGAAGCCTAGAGGAGACCAGGGCGCATGGGGTGCCCCAGTCTTGGCTGGGTGTCGTAGTCAGAAATAAGGAAAACGTAGTATAACAATATAGACTGGGAAAGCACGGGTGCAAGAGAAAAAGTAGCAACAGAAAACAATGCAAGATGGCCAAAGACATGGGTTAATTAGTACTCTTTTTCAAGCTCAAGTAACTATAGGAATAATAGCATGAGACTGTGTGAACAACCATTGAAAATTGAACCCCTCATAGCCCTGATCAGACATAAAAGAGACAAGGTCAGATTTTATTTATAAAGAAAGCTTACTATTAAAAATTTGCATGTCAAAAAATAAATGTAAAACTCATTTGAAAGTACAAAAGTACAGGTTAATTTTAAAATTGTCAAAAGAAGGGTTATGTTGAAAAATGCATGTCATCAATTTGAGTGAAATTTTTAAATCTTAAAAACAATTGATGACTTTTACAAATAACAATCACCTCCAGCTTTCCAATCTCTATGTGTGACTCGTAGATATGTAGCCAAAGCGTATTATTTGCAATTACCAAAAGTATTTTATATAATAAATATAAGTTACTACTATAATACTATTAAGGTCAAATAGCCAAGTTTCTAGAAAGTTGGTGATGCCAGCTCAACGAATACTTGAGCACAAATACCTAAAAAACCAAAGATTTAATATTATCATTTAGGGTTATGGCCTTTTCTTGGTATTCATTCAGATGTTTTATCTACCACCTTGTACTTGTTTCCACTTCTTTGTTGCAGGAGCCATTTTGAGAGGCAGAAAACAAAGATAAGATCAACTTGCACACAAATATCTACCCACTTGGGAGCCTGCACAACATGATTTGGAATAGATCAAGCATGTAGAGTAGCTTCTATCTTGGATATGGGCTGAGATTGATATATGAGGTTGGGGAAGAGCTTAGATAAAATTGGTAAATTGATCGTAAAGAGTGACTTCAATTTGTGACTCTCAATGTAGGGTGTCGAGAAGGATCTATGGGATCTACGTTGGTGCTAAAGAGCGGGATGAGCTCACAATGGTCTTGAATAAAAACTCTTGATCCAAATATTCTAGATCAATTTGATCTCGATGTGTAGACAAACCATGGACCAAGATGATTGGATTAAATCTATCTATATGCCATGGAGAAGGAGCTTGGGGAAAATGTAGTTGGGGCTTACTTTCAGGAAAAACAAAGGTTGAGTCTCCTTGAGGAGCTCACCCATTATGACCCTTCCAAATTAAGAACCGAGCTAAGTGTCAAGCCAAGTTTCTAATGCAAAGGATAATTGGACCTATATGAGATGGAAAAATTTAGGGAAGAGGAGAGGATCTCATAACAGATGAGGAGAATAGGCAAAGATAATCTTCTTCGTCCATTGAAAGCACCCCTCCAAGTCATCATTGGTATCATGTCTCTAACCTTTGTTCAATAGTGGTGATGTGGAGGCCAACAATCATTTTATATTTAAGTTGTGCTCAAGGCAATGATACTGAACTATATGCCTAAGGAGTTGAGGAAGATGGTTGTGAACTTTATTTAGGGAAAATTATGAAGTGTGTGTGTGTTTACTTGAGAAGTCTAATTTGGTAAATACAACATTTTTGTGTAGTAGATATGAATGTATATTGTGAACGAGGTGAATCTCTTAGCTCTAAAATATGACCATGAATATCTTGATGTATCTGCCAGTGATATAGTGTGGGTGTTTCAATGTATTTATGCATGTTTTCTTTGATTTAGTTGGAAAAAATCTAATTTAATGCATTTTACTAGTTAAAAGTTACATGGGTTTTAATTTTAGTGGTTAAAATTCGAATGGATTTTTTTATTGAAGTGGTAAGAATTCAAATGGGTTTTAATTTTAGCACTAAAATCCAAGAAGAAGTTAAAGTTATTTATTTAATTATTTACAAGTTTTCTTAATGATTTTTGATAAGAGATCCTAGTGTCCCACACACATTTTCATGATATTTGTGTGTTTACTGATATGTATGTCTTTTTGTCTCATTTCAATTTTTTTTATGTATTTATTTATTAAATTTATTTAATTCTTATTTTAGTTATGTTGATTTTTAAGAAATTAAAGAATATTACAAATTTAGGCTTTCTTTACATCATAATTTTGATTATTTTACCAATTTAAATGCATCTTAATTTTGCACCATTATGATTTAGGGGTCAATTTGTTTTGGATTATGAAATTTTTTTTTATGGGGATTTATTTAAGGTCTCAATTCAAAAAGTGGGATTATTCTTGAATTTTTATGACGTGTATACTTGATTTATTCTTGTCATATGAAGTGCAAAATATTCATACTACTTTCCATCATCGAAGGGTTGGTCCAATACTTTCCCTTCACAATAAAATTCAAAGCAACCCTTCAAATTTTATCCTTAACCGGGACTAAAGAGATGTGACCTAAAACTTTTGATTTAGTGGGGAAAGACACATACATCATACATGTCTTGATACACTCTTGTATCATCATTACCCGATGACGTACTCTCCTGCTTTGGTTCACACATAACTATTGAGGGCATAATATAAACATGAACCTCACACATATTTCTACAATCACTTCACACTTTCATACACATTGACACATATATTGCATGAAAAGACACTACACATTTGGTTTACAATAATATTCATAGACACATAAACATTCTAAACTCACACAACACATCTCTCTTGTGCTCAATCAACATAACTCTAGTTCCAGTTACGTTGTTCATACTCCACTACTAAGGTTTATGTTTAAAATGAACCCCACCACACTCACGTTATCACTCAATAAATCACTAAGCTCCATGCTTTGATGATCATATCTTTCTTGCACACATGTTCAAAATATTTCCCGATGACATACTCTTGTTCTACGGTTCATTCTCGATTGTTGAGGGGACATGTATAAATGAACCTCATCACATACACACACATTCACACTCACTTGGGGGGCATGCGTCTCCTATCACATTCACTTTGCATTCCATTTCATCTTCACTCCACAACATGATGCATATTTTGGTTGCACATTGTTCTTGTTTTCCTTATCGTTCACATGATACATCTTTCTTACACATGTTACTTAGATACATTGGTATGTCATTATCTTTTTATAAACACATGCGCAGTCACTTTCTTTCTAGTTGTGATCATAGAATTTACACAAATCGATACACATAGCATGGACTTGGCACAATACCTATGGTACCAATCCCACAATGGTTCCTTGGGGTATCCACTTTCGTATACACACTAGAGGTGTTATTGTATGGATTTATACTACTTCTTATCCAAAACCATATTATAACACTACATTGTATCGAGATATACACGTTTTGAAATACATTTTATAGCTTCTTAACATGCTAATGAGGTGCTTCATGCACAACATTTATTACAGGAACCCTATGCTACCATGGTTATCTGTTACATTTGCATTGATTTGTTGTATGTCATTGTTTGCATTGGGTTTTCCCTATGTCTTGCGTGTTCTACAATATGTGTGTATGCTTTTGGCCACATCGGCCTCAATTTCTTGTGACAAAATGAGTGATGTCCCATATTTAAAACCCACTTTTCATGGTCTACTTTGTTTTCATTACATCTTGTCTACATTTTCTTCTTGCATTCTTAGATTAAATCTTGTCTTGAAACCTACATGCATTTTATCTTGTTTTCACTAACACTTTTTTTCCAATCAATTTGTTTGTGTATGCCTTGGTTTCTACCAAGCATTACATTCCCACCTACAGAGCATCGATTTCAAGTTCAGGGTTCGGTCCTCCTTTAGGCTATATACTCCTCAATGATGTCGCATGCACCCCAAATGAGGGGGGACCCATTGGGTACAATCGGTCACCCCATATAATGTTCAGTCATTTCAACATAGTTCATTTTACTTTACTCAACATAGTATTCAGTCTTAGAAATGGCCCAAAATCTAACTTGGGTCTTCAACACAACATAGACACCATACCCAAGACCCAATAGTAGTACCTTGGCATCCATGACCCTTTCTTAGATGCCTGTGACGAGGGGAAGTTACACAACATTTTTATAGTTCAACAATAATTTTTGGCAGTTTACACAATGACATTTTACAGGGATAGATATTCCTTAACACTCAGCATGACATGCACTAAACTGCCTTTTCTACTTTCACATTAGATTGGAATTGTTTTTAAAAAGATCAGATTTTTACATCACCATCTACAGTGGTGTTCTACATCTTTGGAAAGCATTAAATGTTGGAGGATGAAACCAGAATTTTTATCCCTTACACTTCTTCCATGTCTTTGCATGAGATTCACATGAAAAAATTCACATTCAGTGCAGCTAGTGTGACATCTCCCAAAAAACTATGTTTTTCTACAACATCTTCATGATCATCTTTTGCACTCTTTTCTCATTATAGATTAGGTGCACATGTTCCTTTTTCATTTTCATACTTTCTTACATACTTTTTACTCGTTATGATCATATTTTTCATATACGTGTATTTGACTACTTGTTTGTTCTTTTATTTTACATGTCCATCCTTATGTGGAAGTCACAAAATTCACATCATCACACATCAACAAAAAAATTAAATGACATCAATAATAGGTACAATGTGACATCTACACATACGCTTTCACCGTAGGGTCATCATTATCACTTTTTGCACTTCCTCTTCTAGTTTACATGCTTCACATTTTTATCACTCCAAGCTTTTTCTTATCTCTCAGAATATTTTTTCCATCGATATACATGGTGATCAGGTACGCATCTCTTATCTACTTTATGTTATTGAGCATTCACTCAATAACATAAAGTGGGGGAAAATGTAGACACTAAATCATGCACTTTGGGTATCTATTTAGTCTTGATTACATACTACTATTCATATGATTCCTAAGAGAGAAAAGTACTAATTGATCACTATTTTTGGCCATTTTCTTTTTTATTTTCCTTCTTGATCTTACACTCCTTCTATCCTAGTTTGTCTTTTCATACTTTATAATTTATCACCCTGAGACACCAGCGCCCAGTCAGGACACCAGCCCAGGTGCCCCCATCCTCTCTAGGTGCCCCCAACCTCTTTGTACTTTGATCATATCTTTTTATCCTTTCTATCCATTTGGGAATCTTATTTTCTTACTAGTTGTCCTTTTAGTGATTAATTACAAAATTCAACCAAGGGAATCATATAAATATAAAGTTATGTGATCATAATAAAGGACCAAGCACTAAGCATCTACTATCACCACCTAAGGTTGCATCCAAAGGCATCTAAAGCATTCAAGCATCCATCTAACATCCACACAAGGGAAAGGGACTGATTTTTCTGCATACACTTCATAGGAGGGGAAGTTTCATTTTTCCATGCACACATCTATTTACATTTCTACATCTAGCTATTGCTCGCTATCAAGTGCGACGTGCACAAGAGAAACCTAGGACATGATTCCTACACAACACACACACAGAATAACTACATGGGTCTGATAATGTAATGCAATGCTCGGTCATAAGTTCACTTTTGGTTGACCAGCCAGAGTCAGTCTAACTCTCCCATTGTTGCATCTTTATTTTTTAGGATTTGATGTAGTTTTGGGGGTTTTCTAGGTGCTTCTTCTTATTACAGGTTTAGGAAGAATACAACAAGGTCCAAAGTGCGAACATACATGTGATCAAAGGATGACAACAAGAGAACATCTTGAGACCATGTAAAATTGAGTTCTGACCATTTTTGGGCAGTCATGACCCCTAAGATAGGCCTGGCACCCCAGGTGCCCTGACCCTCCAGTCTAGGAACCTTGTTCCTTGAGCATTATCCAAAACATATACATATTTTTTGGATTTTATTGTGACACACTGTCACTCTTTTTCAACAATTTTCCAAATCTACACAACTTTCCACATCTCTGCAAATCAATTAAGTGTTTCTATCTCTCCTTTGCAACTAGGGTTTTTAATATTTAATTGCTTATTTGCTTGGGTCAAATATGTAGCTTTAATTGTATTATATCATAGCATGACTCCATAATTAGGGTTTAACATAGTTCTATTTATGTTAAATCAATATATACATTTAAGATGAAAAATGTTGATAAATTGAATTTGATACAAGTAGTTGGAATTCAAACACTTCTAAGGAATGGGGTTGATGTTGCAATATTTTCAAGTGCACTATATTTCATATTATTAGTCATAAAAATTATTGTTTAATGGCGATAGAAAATTGTATAATATATGAGGCATAAGTGTAATTTTATTAAATCCTATAAAGTATTCTACATTGTATATAATGAGGTATAGTATCATATCTCAGTATATAATAAAACTAGGTTTACTTTTTGGTTAGTAAAACTTGTTTTGATGTTCACACACTCATTATGCACTTGAGATTCACACAGCAACCATTTGGGGCATGAGACTTCTTACACACAACATTGTAATATGTTCTTCGTATAAGTGCAAAACATAAAGTTCAAAGGAAAGTTCATACTATTGCAAATACCTTATTAAATGATAATAATAAAGAAATAATGGATATTTTTAAATATTCCTTAGAATACAAATAAAAATTAATCAAGAAAAAGAATGGTTTTTGATGACATCTGACCAATCCTTGAAGAACAATGAAATAAGGAACTTAGCAAAAAAAACCTGATACCCATGAAGGGTTTATGTTTGATCATTATCATTTACAACTCAATATGTTTTTTGGAAATGTATTTTTTACTACACAGAAATTAGGTAGTCAATGAGAACAGGAGGTGTCTAAAGGAAGCATATGCATGCCAAAATATGCCATGTTTTCCTTCTTCAAAACCTAAACTTTACGACATAACTCCACAATGCTCCTTATCTTGCAAAGAGATTTTCCCTGCATTATTGAGCATAGATGTCCAATTTTCCATTATATTTTCAATGACAAAATGTATGTGGTTACGAGTATGATATTTAGGGATTTTCTCAAATCACAATGGATAAATTATGATCCTGCCAAATTAATTTAAATTCAACAATTTTTGAGACTTAAGTTTATCCTACAATTATGTGTTTGGCTCCATTTATTATGAGTTTGTATTCGAAATGACTTTGTAATTCAATTATCTATTGTGCCAATAGACATTTCCCAATTATAATTACAACCATATCCACTAAAAAAGTTTTAGAGATAGTGACAATGTTGTTTTATTTTGAGGTTTCATAATACCACGTAACAAAATTCAATGAGACAATCCATTAGAAAAGTTAACAAAATCATTGCGATTGTTGAAATATTGTAAGATATAGAAAATATGTATGTAATATTTAGAAAATAACTTTTAATTAATAATAAATTATTGCATTTATCTTTTAATAAATTCCTTAAACGTGATATTGATAAGAATAACATATGTTCTTTTTGCCTCTCTCATATTTTTTTCACCACTCCCTTATAGTTCAAATCCATATTAACGTAAATTTTTCCAAAATAACAAGCATTAACCTCACTTGTACATATGAAAAAGATTCAAATTTTATGAGTCTTAATGAACCCATAATGTTGAAGAGGTAATATCAAATTAAAATGTTTACACAAAAAATGATTATGGTTTCGTTGATATTTTTCATTTCTTCGGAAATGATTGGAGGATAGCTTAATGATAATGGTCTAAAAAGACAGCATAAAACCATTTGACATGCCATGTTTGTTGGTTATTAAATTCTGGAACTACTTCATCGATTCCAAAGGGAAATGTTGAGACCCCTCAACATGTCCCATAATCGAGTTTCTAAATCAAGTAATCATGCACATAACATAGGAATGATTACCCTATAATTTATTGTGTGCTCTTACTATTCATAGATACATAATGGCATAACACTAAAAAAAATAACTATTAACATTATGAGTATTGAAATATAGGTGTCTGTTTTTAGATATATTCATCATTAAAACATGTTTCCTCAACAATATTTACATCAAATTAGGATTTTTATCCTTCAAATGTATTATGGTTGCAAAAATGGAAAATGGTTTTGTATGTGTCTGTTTGAGATGAAATAATATTTTTTCATACATTTCCCCCCCTAATTTTCAGAGTAACTCCCCGTGGATTTCTCTTCCCTCAAATTCTTGTTAAATTTCCTTTTTAGCTCAGAAACCCTCTTCCTCTTAATGTGTTTATCCTTCAAATGTCAAGTTCTTGCAGAGACCCATCCCTATTAGTGTATTCCATGGTGTCGTTTACGTGAAATTTCTAGTAATTAACACAACAATGTTGTGTTTAGGTCCACTGTGAATATCTACAAAAACCAAACAAATGCTCCTCCCCCCCAGCTTCAACAACATTTAAATGACATACTTTGGATCATTTTATTTGTTCATTCAAGTAGCATGATCAATCATAAAGGTTTGTAATAATATTTATTTTTTCTTGGTAGTATGGGGTGGTCATTTCGATCATCAAAATAAAGAAAGAGCACATTTCATCCATATGAGGCCTGCATATAAATAGATATGCATCATTGTATATTTCATTCATGTTGTTTGTCAAATTAAGCATACATGTTAACAAGAACACTTGGAATAGAATAAATTTGATTCAATCTACAGATTTAACCTCACTTATCGTGTCCAAAACTGGTAGATTAAAAAAACACCTTGACAAATTGGAAAGACAATGACATGTCATCTAATGGACTTCCTGCACATTTTTAAAAGTACACATTGAAGATCCTCATCAATGACATACACTTTTAGCAAATTATGTTAATCATCTTTATCCATTGAGATTGCATCTCATTCATGAATATTGTACTAAAAAACTTTATTTTCTCTCCATGTTTAATAATTTTGAATATAATATCAAACATTTCTTTCAACACAACAAAATTAAACTTAAATCTCATTTTAGGGGCCAATTTAAAACATATATTCTAAAAAAAATTTAGGGAAGGGAAAATTTTTAACTTGATATTTTGAACACATTTTAAAATCTAATAAATAATTTTCATAGTATTGATGTAGGAGGAATTAAAATCAAAAAATAATTTTTCATTTCAAAAAACAATAATTTCCAATTTACAAAAAAAACCCCAGTTTAGAAATGACATGTTTTCCCTCTGAAACAACAACTAGGGGGTTGAATCTTTACTTTTATAACTGGAAAAATGTGGATTACACCAATAAAAAATAGAGAAATAGAGGAAATTTTCTAAACTAAAAGGAAATACACTCAAACATGATTATATTAATTCCACAAATTGATTAATATATACACGATTCATATGACCTTTAAACTGATAATCAAGTAATGCTACCAGCTATTAGGCGAGCTTTTTATGAATACCAAAGATCCATTGCATGTATATCATGGGTGATGATGATCCCCTAATAAAGAAGGAAGCTCATCCTATCAGTACTACAACAATCATGCTTAATCTTGGTAAGATGAGTTTTCTTAAGCATTGTTTCTTTAAGCATGAGAGATATAGCTTTAGGTGTTAATTTATTACGGTTTTAGTAGATGCGCGTATCAAATCATGATTCTACAAAGGTGGTTGGTTGGGTCAATATCTTGTGGATATGTATAGTGATGAAGGTATTATTTTGAAATCAATGTTAGCATCCTTTTATGATATTCTTGATTATTTTTCCAACTATTTTGAAGACATCCTCACCAACTATATGCCAATAATATTGTGATGAGGTAACATTAATTTTGAATCGGGATGTGATTGTGAAGCGTCCTGCATCATTTAACTCAAGAATTTTAATGCATAAAATTGAGACCACCTTATTATACTATAGTCACTAAGTGAATAAAACATGAATTGGATCAATATAGGACATTTTCAACATTTACTCGGGTTATTTGATTGTTTAAAAAATTGTTTACGAATTTTTTAAAAAATGAATTTATATTATAAATATTTTAAAAAATATTAGTTAGCAATATAATAATCTCCTTCAAAAAAATAATCACAATAATTTGGTTTATGAATTGTTCAAAAAATTGTTTGTGAAATATTTTTATTGTTCCATGTTCTCCATAGACACTCAGTTGGCATACATGAGCAAGCATTAGGTTCAAATACAACTTTCATTTTTACCTCTATCTTGAGTGTGAGACGATGTTGTCAACGCCACCAAAGATGCGACAACGGTGGACATGCTTAGTGTTGCGAGCTTAGTGCTGCAAGTTAGTGCATTTTGAAATTTATTTCTATGGCTCCAAAAAATCTACATTCAATCAATAAATCAATCCCGCCTTGGTCAATTGGCAAGTGATTCTCGGTAATAAAATACAATCCTATGCCAATAGGGGCTAAGCTACATTGGAGGTGGCTCTCTCACTAACATAATGGTCGTTTGATTGCGGGATACATATGTTTATTGCCTTGTTACCTGGGTCAGATATATCTCTTCAGTGCATCTCAGAAATTGCTTACGATGACTTTTACAATCCTTATGTACTTTATTACCCAGAGTCAGACATACCTCTTCCATACATCTTGAAATTGCTTCGACAACCCTATAAACCATCGACATAACATTATACCTTCTTTCATTGAACATGCTAATTTACGTATGATTTCTATATTATCTTTCCAATATACTTGTGTCTGTCCATGAGCCAATTGGATGTTTGGATTTGACTCTTGGTTAAAATTTGTTGTTAAGTTTTGTTCCCTTTATCTCTTCCTAATTATAGTTTATATCATCTTGGGATCATGATAAATGGGGTAATTTTGATTTTCTTATAACGTCATCTCTTTCCTTTTCTTTTTTTCATAATCACTATAAATGCTAGTGAAATAAAAAGGAGATATAAGCACCATTCAATCTTTGCTATAATATGATATGAATGTGGGTTCCCCTCCCAAGAAGAGAAATGGCTCATTTAATTGGTGTTTACGAAAAAGTAGAGCATTCAAAATGTCCAGCTTTTAACCATACCCATATGTTTTGTACCTCCACCATGTGATTTCTGCTACAAACTATCCAACCAAAAATATCTTTACAAACATAGCTAGGCTCCAACTTTATGGTTGTACTTTTTAGCCAAAAAAGAAATTACATTGCGTGGGGGTCTATTCCACGAAATAAAAATATATTCCTTACTAGATGTAGGTGGTGGCCCAGTACATTTATTTAGTCTAAAGTGTGTGAAAGTTCGTTTAAAATTGTTTTTTCACTTTTGTCTTTTCATTGAACTATGCTAATTCAAAATTTTATTGTTTAGAATCCAAATATTTGTGTACTTTTACATTCGTTTCAAATTTTTATTTTAGTTTTTTATTGCCATGAAATAGAGTTATATTATTTTTTCAAAATGTAATAAACTATTCATTAAAAAAAGGTGGTTAGAGGGTACGTCATATCAATACCACATTAGGTTAAAATAAAGAGCTATGAAATAGTGTCAATTTTTTTTTAAAATATAAACAAATTAAAAAAATATTATAAAACAATGAGGTAAATATAGCAAAAGACCAACACAAGATAAATCTTTATTAAGAGGGTTGCCCTAACCACATCTAGGTGGTCTTTCCCCTTAGGAACAAAGTTCTAATTAATATTGGCAACATTCTTAGTATTAGTGTTTATTTCCTAGTTATGAACAACTCGTAAAGGTGAAGTAACTAGAACCAAACAAGAAATGTGTATGTGTGAAAAGGAAGAGCCCACTCGTCTCAACGAAAAGGCAAAGAAACCCTACCACCATACATAACATGCAAAGGAGAGTGGCAGTGTGGAAAAGGTCACCCATCTCTATTGTGGGAGTGGTGGTGTGAATGTATTTAGGTTGTGCCCTTTAAACTTTTCCTCTTTGGGTGGCCTCCTTGTGAAAAAGGCATGACACAAGCAACAATGTAGGGAGCATTGCCCCAATGGCCTAAGAGATTTTGAAGGTGGAAAACCTACAGAGCCACTTAGTTGGATTACACTTGTATTTGCAAGAATACATTTGAAGCAACCTAACCTTTATTGTAACCAAAGAAACTAGAATCAACGAAAGAGTTAGAAAAAAAATAAATGAATGTATTTCTTCTCAAAATTAAGAAATGGATTTCCACTTTGAAGGTATGACAGCTATGTGTATAATATGTGGGGGAAATGGCCAATATCGTAAGAAGAACAATGTTTGAAAAATAAACTGACGACGAGATTTGTACTGAAAGACTAAAAGATAAACTTAGAATATGATTTCTTCCCAAAAGTCCCAATAACCTCTTAAAATTCAACTGGCTTTCCATAAAAACTAAGATATTTATTGTTTCCATCTACGTGAAAGGCTTGTGTAAGTCCCCAATGGAGAAAATCATCTCACATGCCACCCATTGATTTTTAGCAATATTGTTGGAAACCACTTAAAGGCATTTCTAGATAGCTTCTTAATGCTTGTGGTAGGGTTCCTAATCTCTGAACAAATAGTGATAATGGTGGAATTATGTTTTAAATATATATATGGAACATGAATAATTCATTTATCATCTTATCTCATGGATTTAATTTATTTGTAAAGGTGTTTAGCCTTAAGCATATCAGAAAATTCCTTAGAGACCTACCACCAACATTTATCTAATGAAAATTATCTTCATTTGAGCCCCATGGTAATTGTATCATGTAGGTGCCTAAAAATTGTAGTTATTATCACAACAACACCACTTACCATTACAAAGTCTCATGAAAATATGTTTCTCTAAGGCAACCAATGAGTATCTGAACTTTGAGGTGGTGATGGAGTAAGACCTATAATAGGTACATGCTAGTTTCTGACCATAAATGTGTAAAAACCAAGTTATGTGAATGATGGAATTTGAAAATCATACAACCTAGCAATAATTTAAAGCTATCTAAGGGATTATAATCAATACTCACTTGATATGGGTTAAAGTACGCTTGATGCAAGGGTTATATACAAAACATACTTTCAACATTTACTTTGTCAAGTTTACAAGCTTTATCTATAGCTTCCCATATACTTTCTCAAAAAACTTCTAGAGAAAACTTAATTTGATATAGAGGTAAGGTTTCTCTTTGGTTTGATTACTTCATCAATGTTATATGGTTCTTATGCACAGGTTTTCTACTCTTTATTCACTCAGACTCATTCTTAGTCATAGATTCTTGAATTTACTAAACTACGTCCTTTCCTTTTGAACTAATTTATTTTCTTCTACATGTGAACCTTTCCTTAATGAACACCCTCTAAAGTTATAACACTATTTTCAAATCCTTCTTGATTTCTCACAGCATTGAAAAATCCCTCATGAGCATTCAAACATCATATTACTTTCAAAATTGTAGAAGCCAAATTGAAGGGCTACAAGACCTAAAAGTCTATAACTTAGGGTTATACCTAAAAAGGTATGTTGAGGTTAAATGATGCTTAGATATGTATATATGAACTCAAAAAGAAGATGATATAACAAACCTAGGCCTTCACCCTTCTTTAAAAACCCATGAAAACTCATATTTTGTTAGCTATTATGCCTCATTAGGACTCTGTTTGCACCTATAACAAGATTGTCAAATATTTCTTCTTCTGTACGGACTTAAAAACTCTAAAACCTCAAAATTATCCTCGATACAATTATGATTAAAATTTGAATTTTTTCATCAGTTAAAGTTCAAGTTATGAGAATTTGTCTATCAAAACCCTAATTTTCCTGCTTCTTAGCCCGAGAACACATTAAATTCTCTAAATTTAATATTTTTTCTTGTTTCTCAGAAATTCCAATTGGAATAGGTATGTATGGACCTTGGGAAACTATTCTGATAAACTAGAGGTATTAAAAAAGAATAAAGAACATGAAAAATTTATATTAATAGGATTGTGTGATCTGAAACACTCAAAACTATACCATTCCAAACCCTAGACCTTGTAAACTAAAAAATACATGTAATGTTAGTCAAGGAACATTAACAAAATAATCTTACACACCTATTGGAATATAAATAAGACCATAAAAATCCCTCTCTTATTTATTTATTTCTTGGAGACTACACAACACCCTTGTAACCTCTTTAGATACACCATTCATCCCCCTCACCAATTAAGTTTATCCTCCATTTTCTATTTTATTTTCTCTCAATTTGTATGATTTGAGTTTAACATCTTAACTTATCTTAGCTTTAGTTAGTTTTTGACCCCACAACCCTCTTAAATATAGTATAAAACCTTAGCATATGCCAATTTAAGCCTTCTTCTACGTTGGGAAGAGGATTTATCACAAGTTTAACATTTCAAACAAGATAAGTGTAATTAAATTTTACTAAATTCTAAGTGAATCCTAAATACTATTTATCTAATGACCATGATCCTTGGTACACAATAGGAATCTCCAAATAGTCCAAAACCATTCAATATTTGAATTCTTGGTTTTGGAGGGAAAATATCTAACACCCTGAAATGATTGCAAATAATAAATTTAAGCCTATGTAAGGATTCTTATAGAATTAAATATAATTATCACACCACTTACAAGGAAAATAGTATCTTGATTATGTTTATATATTGATGCACTTGCATCATACTCAAATGCTTTAAAAATGTTTGTGAGCTCCTACTCATGATGTTTTATGGTTGCTTCTATCTCTGACATGATTACCTATCTATTGTAGCTCTTTTTTTCTGTTCATCATTCCTCCTCTTTTATTTAAGAACGCCCGGATCCTATGTTCTTCTTAGTACTAATAAAGACTGGTTTGTTTTAGATTGCTCTTTAAGTGATAAAATTCCACCCTTATTGATGTTCATCCTCCTTACTAAACATTATTCACATATACCTGCATAGGCAACAAACACATTATAGAAAAAAAATCTTCATTTTGTTTCTTACTCCACTCCTTTGCGTTGCCACATTCTTTAGTATTATCACAAAATTTATTTTCGTAATGGACTCCAAGATGTCCATTCTTAACCTTTTATTGTCTTACTCCTTCCTCTTCATCCTTTGATGATTCTCGATTACTATTGTCTTCTTCAAGGTATATTTTAATAAATATTTGTAATTTATTATCATCTTCAAGTATCTTTTCTCTAAGAACATCCTCATGCAACTCTCTTCGCCCTTGCTTTGGCTTACAGTTTAGTGATCTTTCTTTAAGCTTATCAGTGAGTCTTTTACCCTGTTCTTGACCTAAAACTTTTGAAAATGAAAAAAAAGTTGGAATTTTTCCTTCTTCTGCTCAAATATGAGTTTATCTTGTTGATTTTGATCCATCCTTTGGTATATTCTATGTTTCTTAATATTACAATTTTATTGACATTGTCAATGTACCAAGAAATTTCCTTTAAACAACTCTTTAAGTTCTTGTTTCATCATCCATAACTCAATTGCGCTCTGTACATGCATCCATAACTCATTAAAGACTTGTTTTAGGTTGGATCTCCATATATTTGACATTGTATTTGTCACAAAAAAAATTGCATTAAGGAGATGTTAAGACCCTTTCTACCTTCACTATGCCTTTATTCATGATCTTGTAAGACCTGCAAATACAACTTTCTTTCCCAACTATTGAAAATGGTTTCAAAATATCCTTATTTCCTTAAAATTATCAACTTCCCAACTACCTTGAACAAATATTGTTTTAAGACTTTTTCCTCCTCATATGCTACTAGTTTCTCATTGAGATTGTATAAGAAAACATATTACAAACATCCCTTACCTTGGAATTGATCATTTAATCCAAATTCTTATAGGTTCCAATTTGTCTCTACTTTCATGGAATGAAATTCAACTAGATTTTCTCCTCTATTTTCTTTACCTTAGCATTGTTGTCATATCTCATGAGACCTTGAAAGACTTCATTGTTCCACTCTCCTTCTAGTTTGAACTGAGATTATCTTCTTCTTACTCTTATCTCATCTTCATTAGGATCTTTTTTATTTTCAAATGTTGCTCCTACATAATCAACATCAATATGACACGTTGGAATGAATATTTGAGGCTGCATATCCCGTTATAGAACCCTTTTTCGTTGTTCTAGGTCTCTTTGATATTTTTCCCTATTTTTACACTAATCTTATTTTCCCTTATGACTCTTTAAAGATCCTTCAAACTGACATATATCTTTTGGAAGGGTCACCATACCTCTATCTTGTTCAAAAAAAATTATATGATGCCTTGATTTTAAACACTCCACCTTTTCTTTGTCTTTCTCTATATCTTTCCTTCCTTGCATGGCTAACAACATGTTAATGGTATTTTCTTCTTACTTCTTTTGCATCTCCAATTTCTAATTGAGTGGAATCTTGACCATGGATCCATGTGAAGCTTCATGTTGATCTTCCTATCACGATCTACTACTTATCTCAATCCCTTATAGGTGTAGAGAATTGATTTATTAGAACTCATTCTTGTTCTCTCCATCATGATCATGATGATGTACACCCTTTCTTGAAATGCATTACATTGTCTTGGAATCTATGATCTCTTTCAAGACCTACAAGTTCTACCTTCCTAAGGTCACTTCCACTACGCAATATGACTCCTTTCACATTTGAAACCTCCTTCTATTTCATCTTGTATACTATTTTTGACTTCTTTTAAACTTGAGCACGAGACTTTATTCTTGACATACTTTCTTCTCTATCTTGGAGAATATTGATAATTTCTTTCTTGGATTTCCTTCTACCTCTTTTATTTGAGATCTATGACTATTATTTTTTTGTAGTTGTCTTCAAGGTAAAAGTATGCTTCTTTCTCCCTTGTGGTAGCTTCTTGTGCATGTTTGCCTTCATATTCTTCGAGACCTACAAACACACACTCATATAAATAGTTAAATTGAAAAAATTTAAGCTCATTTACCCCTCTTGATGTGTTTAGGATTGACATATCTCCTTCATGATGAATTGAAATTATTAAGTATTCCATGATACTCTTATCTTATCTCTCATCCACCTCTTCTTCATCAAACATTGATCCTCTTTTTGGTTCACAATTGAATATTTCTTGTTATGCCTCCAAGGAATAATTTTCATGCATTTTCCTACTTTCATATCCTTATTTCTTCATGCCTCCATGTGTCATTATATTTCTTATTTACTCTTTGATAAAGGAAATAATTTTATGCATTATTCTTCTTACAATCAATAGCTCTATAGGCCATTTGTATTTCCTTTTCAACTTCCAACCCTAACTTTGGTTTTGTTCCTCTTATAACAACTCTATAATAAGACTCAACCTCTCTTTTAACTTAGCTATCTCATTCTTCGTATCCAAATATTTCTTATTGACATCTTCTTTCACCTTTCTATGGCATTTTACTTCTATTAAACCATTCATCTTAGTATCCATGTTTGCAATTTAATCTGTTTTAAATTAAATATAATTCCAAAGTAACTTACTATAACAAATGATACTCATATAATTAAATACAACATTTTGCAAGAAATAAGAATTCAAATATGTAAAACCCTAAGAAAATGAGAGAGAGATGATGATTTAACTTATTCTGTGCTACCTGGGAATGATTGGGACTATGCATCTGGTGGAGCAGGATGGAAACAATGTTGCAAAGGCTTGATGAGTGTTCTCAACATCATAAATGTACATGAAAAAATTTCCCACATGAGGACAAGAGTGCCCCAAGCACTAATGACTGATCTAGGCACTTGTGTCTACTAGAATACTCAAAACCTAATTTTTTTGGGGTCATAACGTATTAGCTATTACTCACTCTTTATCTCTCTGGATTGTTTTTATGGTTCTGATCGCACCTATAACCTAAAAAAATGTCGAGCTACACATTTCCACAAACCAAATCAAATCTAATAAAAATGATGTAGAATGTGGAGTCGGACTAACCCCAACGGTCAGCCAAGGAGTGAAATTACAACCAAACGGTGCACTACATCTCAAAATCAATATAGTTTATTACTTATGTGTGTCTTTGTGTCGCATTCCCTCGGTTACCCTTGTGCAAGTTGTAGATGATAACATGCTAGATCTAGATTGTCCCAAATGTGCAAAATGTGTGTGATGGAATAAAATTAAATCCCCTCCTATGCACTGTATGCAGATCAATGCAACCCTTGTCCCTTTTATGAATGTGTTAGATGTATGCTTTGTAGTGCTCTTGTGCCTTTGTGCAAGCTTAGGTAGTGATAGATAATGCATTTTTTGTTTGGCCTCTTAGTAAGAAGAAATAGAGGGACAGGAGCACCCAAGAGGGATAAAAGCACCTGTGCGTTTCTGTCCTAAATGGGGGCTAGTGTCTGAGGCCATCAAAAAGGTAAATCATTCAAGTGATGAAAAAGCTATAAGATGTGTAAATCCAATAAAGTGTAATACATAAAGAAACAAAAAGGCCAAAAGGAGTTATTAACCACTAGTTTTCTTGCTTAGAAATCATGTATACATTAGTATTTTTTTAGGACCTAATAATGTCCCCAAGTGTGTAGATTTTGTGTCTAAATTTTCCCCCACTTTATGTTGTTGAGTGAATACTCGATAACATAAAGTAGATAGAATATGTGTACCTTGTAATCCGGAGAGGAGTTTAGTTGATAGTGTGTCAAGTGGACAAGTGGTAATGTGAAGCGTGAAGTGATCGTATTGTGAGCTAGACCCTAGGGGTGAATCTAATGCATAGTAGCATGTTGTTAAAGCTTGTGCTTGATGATGTGAGCTACTTCTTATTTCTTGTAAGGAAGGACCTTCAAAATAAGATAAAGAGAGTAGTTAAAGTATCGTGTATGAGAAATCATAGTAACATATGTATAAGTATATAAAAGTAGTAGAAAGTTGCAGCTAAGGAATGAGTGCACATGATGTATGAGAGAGTATAGGATAGAAAATTATCTTGTTTGCTTTGGAGATGTTGTAGATTTGAGAATCATGCTGCCAAGGATGAGGCTTTTGGGTGATCTCACACTGAGAGTGAGATTGTTGGGTGATCTCACGCCAATGATGAGTTTTTTGGGTGATCTCACACCAAGAGAAGAGTGTTGGGGAGAGAGGTATATTTTTATCTCCATACATGATGCTTTTAAAATGATAAGTTCCACTACATATTGTCACATATCAATTTGTAACCAAATTATAGTTGAATGATAGAATACTATAATTGAAGCCAAGGTTTTGATAATGTAGATCAGTATTGTAACTTGCTAGAAACTGTGATGAACTAAAAAAATACCTATTTTCCCCCCAAGACACAAGTTCGCAGGTGGGGCACAAGCACCCATTGTTCCTATCTGATACTTGGTGCTAGTGTCTACTTTGTGTTTGTGATCCAAATCTAGTTTTGGACCATGTTTTAATTGTGTGCCTTTTCCAATTATATACTATGTTATTCTGTTATGGAGTTCTGTGTTGCTTGGAAGGGTGATTTTTTCACCCAATAGTTACCCCCTCATTTGGGGTGCATGTGATGAATGTAAGAGAAGGAAACCCAAACAAGAGGACCTAAAACTGATATACATATCATGGATTGGATACCTATATGGGGGTAGGTGATATGCTTGGTAGAAACCAAGGCACATAAAAACAAAATAGGCTAGAAACAAGTGTTAGTGTAAATGAGCTAGCATGCAATATAATATTATGTATCAAACAACTATGAAGAAAAGAGGGACCATAAAAAGTGGGTTTCATACATCGAACATTGTTCAAAATGTCACAAGAAAATTAGGGCTGAAGTGGCCATAAAAAAACAATGATCAAGCATGACATAGGGCATATCTGGAAAACAATAACAAACAATATAAAATAACAAGTAACAGATAACCATGGTTGTATATTATCTTGCAAGGAAAATGATACACATGAAGCACCCATTAGCATGTTATAAGGATAAATAGTATGTCAAAACATGTATAGAGCAGTGAAATTAAGTGACAAGAAGTAGTAAATATTGTAACAATAGAACCTGTGATGTGTAGTAGGAGAGTAGAAATGGTAGATGCCCCCAAGAGCCTCAGAAGGACTGGTAAAGAGAGATGTAAAACATCATGCATCATGTAATAATATGTAAAAGTATTGCATTGACCTTAAGATACCATGTGAATGTGCATGTGCATATATAGAAAGACAATGACATGTTAAGTATCCAACTAGCATAAGAAACAAAGTGCAACATGTAGGTAGTATAAGTTAACAAGAGTAAAGACAACCAAGATGTGTAGTTATTGGGTGAAAGTGATGGTGTGTTGTAATATGTAATATGTACAGATGATAGGGGCCGTGTTTCCCTAGAGGATATGTGTGATGTGAGGTTCATTTAGGAATTGTGACCTCAATAGTCAAGTATGAATTGTATAACAAGAGTGTGTCATTGGGTGGAAAAATTATTTTATGTGATTGAGATTAAATGCTATGAAAGATTTATCGTGAAGCACATAGCGTGAATTATAGAAAATAAGCTATGAGTAGATGATAGAGATAACTAATAGTGATGGAGGGGGGAGAGTGTGATGCCCCTCAAGTGTACAAGTGACGAAGAGTTGTATGACGATAGAGAAGAGAAAGAGCCCCTTATATGGTATCCAATAAGGAAAAGGAATGTGACCATGGTCTAGGACCGGTGGTGTATCTTGTAGGAGAGTAAATATGTGTAAGGTCATCAGAATAGTCAATAAATGCAGTGTGAAAGGATTAAAGGTGTTCCTGAGGGTTTTAACGGCCATTGAAGATAGGAAACTTATGTGCGACGAAGTTAGGAGGCAAAGGATAAGAGGAGATGGAGGTTGCAAAATGGCTATGAAGGAGGATTGAATAATCTAGAGATGGAGAGGAGGATGAAGAAGCTTGTTGTAATTGGAAAATTTGGGTTTGTAAATCATGGTATAATGAGGCTAGGTCACGAGTTCCTGAAGAGGGGCCATGTTTTGTATGGGAATTATTGGGAGGAATGAGAGGATCAGTGATTATAGCGATAGAAATATGAATAGTGGAAGGTGGGGAGGAAGTCATGGGGACTGAGGAGGAACCTACGAGATGGAGTGTAATATCATCTTGAGAAATGTTAAAATCGATTACATAATTTGGGATATACAGAATATGTGTGGGGTGATTGCATAAATAAGAACATAATTTAATAAGCTTTTCAAATTATTCTTGATTAACATTAGTGTCCTCATCATATGAGTGTTCACTGTCAGAAGTTTCAATTTTTTCAATAGGAATGTTGATTGACTTAATCAGGGGATTATCAAAGCTAATCATTGGTTTAGAGAGCTTACGACCATATGGTAGAAACTCAATGTGCTCAAGATGACCAAAACAACCACTACGGGTGTCAAGCAGGTGCAACATCTTCAGAAGTCAAAGGAGGTGAAAAATTCTTAAACTCCCGCAGGACTAACACGTAGAGCCAATGAAGGAGTAGGACAGCAAGCCCACAGACGGTGCCAAGTGTCCACTCAATGCTTTCCCAGGAGCCTTAAAGAAAAGTAGAGTCATAAGGATGCATGGGCCTTCCACGTGGATCTTGCAACAATGGACTCCATTTTCAAAGCAGGCCATAAAAATATGACAAGCCATCCACCACATATAAGTGATTTAGGGTCTTATCTGTAAGATTTAATGCTTGAAGACTTTTTCAAAAGATCGGAGGTGAAGGGTCATTTCATTACAAAATATGCACCATTTGAATCAAGAGGCCGGGAACCAATGCATAAAGGGTCAAAATATCTGGTTATGTAATAAATAGCCAAAGGAGTTTCTTCTCAAAAGGTGAGTCCATCTCAAGGGAGTCGGTTGTAGGATAATTAAGATGCATTAAATAGGCATGGCTCTCACTTTTCTGAAGGGGCCAAATTGTGAGAAAGATTTGAGGAAATCTGTTTCTGTCACTTCATATCATTTATCATAATTGAGGGGCAGTTGGGAAGGAGTTTGAAAGTTCTCTCTTACCTCCTCCTCCCCTATAAATTGTAATCGAAG
Organism: Taxus chinensis; assembly: GCA_019776745.2. Classification (NCBI taxonomy): domain Eukaryota; kingdom Viridiplantae; phylum Streptophyta; class Pinopsida; order Cupressales; family Taxaceae; genus Taxus; species Taxus chinensis. The sequence goes on from JAHRHJ020003754.1 coordinate 238,360, forward strand.
TTTGATAAGAAAAAAAATGAGATTTTTAGTTAGATACTAGGAGAGTTAATCTTTTCTTCTCTGTCGCAAGTCTCTCTTTTGTAAAAGGCAGAGATCTTGGAACTCTAGCCTTCTGCCTGGGTTTTGTAATAGAAATCTTGCCTCTTTTCTAAATGTAATACTGTGCACAACTATTGGAGTGATATATATGCCTTGTGGTGTTTTTTGTTCATCATTCACATAGCTTTATTGTCTCTGATCACCTTTATTTTCACGTAGAAACTGTGCATCTCTCAATGTTGTTACTATCCTTGAAGTTGTGCTTAAGTAGTTTGAGGTAGTGTTCTGTGTGAAATTTTCTGACCTGTGGTGCATTTCATCCACCCTTCTTCAGTTATTCACCATTTCCCTTCTCAGGCAGTTGCGGTCTCGATTAAATCTCCTAGCAGGCTTGTTCGGTGCATCACCTTAGCTTGTTTTATGTTTTTGTTTAATTCTTCTCACCCCTATCTCCCCCTGCAGAGAAGAGCCAACTTCTTTAAAATCTGGAGGTCTCCTTAGGGCACATGTCCCACTAACCTAAGGATTCCCATGACTCTGATGACTCTATCCGCCAAGGATGGTCATCAACAGTTTTCCTGGCATGCCCGGTGGGACAACTCAGAGTGATATTTTATTATGGCATCAACTCAGTCGATTCTCGATAGAAATCAAGCTTCAATGAAGATAGTTGTGGAGCACATCCAGTAACTCCAAAGGGTCCAACCAAATCATTACAAAGGCTTGCAGAGCTCCCTCTCATCCATTTTCATTCATCTGTCTTTCCACACCTCCCATTTCTCTTCATCCTATGAGGTTGTGCAATCATGACTTCATTACCACCAAGGGATCGTCCCCTTGTCCATCTCCAAGCCACCCATTCCACCCTTTCCCTTTCTTTGACCAGCTATACCACTCACACCAGCAAGAAATGGCTCTAAATCCAAAAGAAGAGGAGCATATGGTGAGAAGTGATACGAGCTCAGGAAGTTCGTGTCACCAGCTGAGCAGAAAAGAGGCTGCAGAAGTTGCCTCTGTTTGTCCTCCCCACAAAGCAGATCCCCTAAAAAAATCCTTATCAACGGGCTTCATTCTACAAAATGAAGCCACGTGTGATGGAGAATTTGTGGATTCAAAAACCATCATATCAAATCATAAAGCTTTAACTGAGGAGGAAGAGGATAAGCTCAAGTGATTATCAAATTTGGGGGAATGGCTCAATGAAGAAGGGATTGTGGAAATAAAAATCTTCACCGCTTCATCAACTCTACACCAAAGGCAGCCTTCCACTCACAACAACTCCCCTTGGACTGATCCTAGGACTCTAGAAGAAAGTATTATTGAGAGATTTTTTCTTTCAATCGAAGAGCCTGGATTCACCAGTGAAGCTGCTAAAAATGGAGAAGGAGAAGATAGGGATGACACCCATCAGAGAAGCCTACAAGGAAGCCCCATTCCAAAAGATATGATCCAGAACCATGGGAAGGAATAGAGAATCAGACCGACTCCCACCGGAGAATGGTCCTCCTCAAGACCAAGGAAAACTTTCATACCTGTCATGCTCACTACAGGGCATGAGGATGATTTTCAAGACCCCGAGGGTCAGCTACAACACCTCCAACCAAAAGATGAACAAGAGGAGGTATGCATAATGTTCGTTGATACCGAGGGTGGAAGAGTGAAGGTTAATTTTTCACTCTTACTACAGGCCATGTCACTAGCCAAATTGATTGCATGGCCATGTTTTGTAAGAAAAGGAAGCTATTTTTCCTTTCCTGTTTCAGGTTTCATTTAGCATGCATCAAGCCAGTTAGATTAGGAGTAGGAGTAGATTTTCTTTCAGTAGAATAAGTGCTTACACACACTCTGCATGACTCATTTGAGACATGTATGTTTTGTCTTTTGTATAGGCCCACACTTATATTACTCTATTAGGAAGGCACCAGATCTTATGAAGGATCTGACTTGATTAAGAATCCACAGTTAGCTTAGGTGGTTACAAGCTTCACTTCGAGCAAATACAGAGCAACTAAAATCAGCCAAAGGATTCCATTGGCCATCTTTTCAATTTTCTACTCTCAGAAAAAATAAAACTTACAAAAGTTTCATTATGAGAGTAGGAAGGCGCAAGAGTCAAATCAGAAATTATGAATGCTCCATAGAAAGCTGAAAGGGCCACAAGCTTTGATTCGAAGTAGCTTTGAAACGTAGTACCAGACCAAATTGATAGTGGGAGATCATGGGTTCTTTTCATTTAGCAGGCTAATGGTCCCAGTGAGTCACCAAACTGTTATTTTAAAATTCACAGACAAGAAGATTCCTACATTTTCGAAGCCTATTCAAAGCCGAATCTTCACCAAGAAGAAAGGACTTAATCAAAACACAAAGAGAGATGAGAAGCTTGTGGATGCTGCCAAGTGTCAAGCAGGCACAACTTCAGAAGTCAAAGAAGGTGACAAAGTCTCAAACTCCCATAGGGCTGACATGTGGAGTCAACAAAGGAGTAGGACAACAAGCCCGTGGATGGTGCCAAGTGTCCACCCAATGCTTTCCCAGGAGTCCTAAAGAAAAGCAGAGTCATAAGAATGCACAGGCCTTCCACGTGGATCTTCCAATGAATGGAATCCATTTTCAAAGTAGGCCATAAAAAGATGACAAGCCATCCACCACGTATAAGTGATTTAGGGTCTTATCTGTAAGATTTAATGCTCAAGAATTTTTCAAAAGATCGGAGGTGAAGGGTCATTTCATTACAAAATACGCGTCGTTTGAATCAAGAGGCCGGGAACCAATGCATAAAGGGTCAAAATATCTGGTTATGTAATAAATAGCCAAAAGAGTTTCTTCTCAAAAGGTGAGTCCATCTCAAGGGAGTCGGTTGCAGGATAATTAAGATGCATTAAATAGGCATGGCTCTCACTTTTTTGAAGGGGGAAAATTGTGAGAAAGATTTGAGGAAATCTGTTTCTGTCACTTCATATCATTTATCATAATAGAGGGGGCAGTTGGGAAGGAATTTGAAAGTTCTCTCTTACCTACTCCTTCCCTATAAATTGTAATTGAAGTTCGATGAAAAAGAAATGGATATTTTTAGTTAGATACTAGGAGAGTTAATCTTTTCTTCTCTGTCGCAAGTCTCTCTTTTGTGAAAGACAGAGGTCTTGGAACTCTAGCCTTCTACCTGGGTTTTGTAATAGCAATCTTGCCTCTTTTCTAAATGTAATACTGTGCACAACTATTGGAGTGATATATATGCCTTGTGGTGTTTTTTGTTCATCATTCACATAGCTTTATTGTCTCTGATTGCCTTTATTTTCACGTAGAAACTGTGCATCTCTCAATGTTGTTACTATCCTTGAAGTTGTGCTTAAGTAGTTTGAGGTAGTGTTCTATGTGACATTTTCTGACCTATGGTGCATTTCATCTACCCTTCTTCAGTTATTCACCATTTCCCTTCTCAGGCAGTTGCGGACTTGATTAAATCTCCTAGCAGGCTTGTTTGACGCATTGCCTTAGCTTGTTTTATGTTTTTGTTTTAATTCTTCTCACCCCTATCTCCCCCGTAGAGAAGAGCCAACTTCTTTAAAATCTGGAGGTCTCCTTAGGGCGCACATCCCACTAACCTAAGGATTCCCATGACTCTGACAGAACTATTTTTTTCACCCATAGAGTGAAAATCTTGGGACTGTTTTTCATTACAATACATGGCTCAAGACTTCATTGTACTTATTTGTGTGTTTGTCTATCCATTTAGAACACCATGCCTTAAATGCATAACTGATGTGCAATATTTCATGAATGATAGCGGGATAAACCCTTGATTGTGCAAAATGTGTTTTATGGAATAGTTTTCACTCCCTTGCACTATTTAAACTGTATCTCTTAGGATCAATGCAATCATTTTCCCTTGAAAATTTAATGGAAAATGGGAATTTCTATAAGTCTGAATTACTTTGTGAGCTTGATCGTAGATGTATCATATTATGCAAAAATCTAAAGTGGTGATTTCCATGATAATAGAAATAATTCTTGTCCCCTGATTTAGTCACATTTTTGTAACTAAATGTATAGGCTATGTTTTGTTAGGGAATAAGAGATAAAATATGTGCAATAATCCCTTACATAATCGCAATAAGTAGAAGACTAATATGAAGAATAATATTACAGATCTCAAATAAAAGTGTAGAAAATAAATAGAGCACAACACAGAGAGACAAGATTTAACATGGTTCACCCAATTTCGACTACGTCCACCAAGAATCACTTGCTCAGATTTTATTACAAGCCAAATCCAATCCTCTCAATACAATACCCAGATTCATTTGGAGCTATGCTCAAAAAACTCTCCTAGAATTCACACCCGAATTCAAAACACATCTGCAATACATTTACTTGTCAATACCCTATCAAATATGCATAAGATGATCACATCAATAGACAATTGCTTAAGCAGTTTGATACAAAACCGTGGTTATCAAAACCATGGGCAAAAAAACCATGGGTATCAAAACAATGGGCAAAAATCCTGGGTATCAAAACAATGAGTATCGAAAAACCATGCGCCCAAAAACAACCCATAATGGTTACCCATTACCCATGGGTTAATAAACCACCCATGAAAATTTGCTTCGGGGGCTTCACCCTAGAGCCCCCATTGATCGGGGGGGCTTCACTCCCCCCCCCCCAAACCTCCCTAACCCGCTCATGTGGAGAGTGGAACCGCCGTAAAAATACTCGAGTGTAACACATAGAAGGTGTAGCAACACTTCTACACATGAAAATAGGCTCCAAAAACATAACAATATCCCACTTAGAGACTAGTTTTCCACTGAGCAAACTTCTCAACCCTTCACTATCATCCACAAAGGCCAACCAAAGATGAACATAAATTGATTTTATCCCCTGTGACCACCTTGGTCATCATGTCTAGCAGGATTCTGAATGGTATGAGTCTTCTCCAGCTTTAACTTCTCTTCCTCCAAAGTTGTCCTAATGAAATTGTACCTTAACTATATATGCTTCATCCTAGAGTGGAAAGAAGAGTTCTTAGCTAGGTGTATAACACTCTGACTATCACTATGCAACTTCCCTTCCTCCTATTTATGCCCCAACTTATCAAGCAATTTTTATAACTAAATCATTTCTTTACTTGCCTCCATGGCAACAAATTACTCAGCCTTTGTGATTAACAAAGTCAAAAGCTTATGTAGTCGTGAAATCCATCTCATTGTTTTCCCACCTACAATGAAAATATAACTTGTTGTGATCCTTATATTGACTACATCTCCAACCATATCTAAATATACATAGCCACGAAAAGTGGTTTCTGATCCACTATAGTTAAAAATTGTCCCCACGGTCCCTCTCAAGTGCTAAAGGATCGACTTTACTTCCTATCAGTGATCTATACCTGGATCACTCATAAATCTACTCACCGCTCCCACTACATGGGAAATATCATGCCTAGTACACACTATGACATAAATCAAGCTACAAACCAATGATGAATAAGGTACCTTGGACATTTGGTTTCTCTCCTACTCTGTCTTGGGACACAACTCCTTTGATAACTTGAAATTTCCTGCTAAAGGAGTCCCAACTAGTTTAGCATCTTGCATATCAAACCTCTCTAAGACCTTCTTAATGTATTGTTCCTAAGATAAATTCAGCTTCCATTCCTTCCTATCCCTAGATATCCTCATACCGAGGATTTGTTTGGCAACTCCCAAATCGTTTGTATCAAAGGAGTCACTTAGTTGCTTCTTGAGTACTTTTGTTTCCTACATGTTTTTTCCTACAACCAACATGTCATCCACATACAAACACAAGATAATATAATTGCCATCTTGAAATTTCTTTGTATACACACAATGGTCATAATTACATCTAATATAACCTTGCTCCATCATGAAGCTATCAAAATTATTATACCATTAACGTGGAGCTTGTTTAAGGCCATCAAGTTTTTCTTCAGTTTGTACACCATCTCCTCTTTACCTTTGACCTCATAGCCCACTGTTTGTTACATATATAGATCCTCCTCCAAATCACCATGGATAAATACATTCTTTACATTTATTTGCTCTAAGTGCAAATCTTATGTTGCCACTATTCCAAGAATAGTTCTAATAGAAGTCAATTTTAGTATAGGAGAAAAAATATCATCAAAATATATACCTTTTTTGTGCAAAACCCTTGATCACCAACCAGGCCTTGTATCTTTTCTTGCCTCCTTCCTCTTTAACTCTATACACCCACTTGTTCTGTAATGCCCCTTTTCCTTTGGGTAGCTTCACCATATCCCAAGTTTGGTTCTCCATGAGAGACTGATGTTTCTCATTCATAGCTTACTCCCACTTCTTCCTGGCATCTACTTGCATTGCTTCATCAAAACTCTCTGAATATCCATTGTCAGTGAGTAATAAATAATAAAGATAAGGAGAAAAATATTCAGGTTCTCTTCTTACCCTAAAATAACTCCTTAATAGAGGAGTTTGGGGTTCCAGTTGAGGAGGTTCTTGAACTGATTCATGTGTCAATTTCCTATCTGGAAGATCCTATACCACTACATATTATTTCTTAGATTCTTCCATGTTTTCTAGCAATCATTTTTTATTATCCCTATATTGAATGATTTTATTGTCCTTAATACTCCAAAATTTATATCCAAAGTCATTACCACCATAACCAATGAAAGTGCATTTTTCTGATTTAGCCTCTAGCTTGGTCCTATCATCCTTGTCAATATGAAAAAAACACCTCACATCCAAAGAATCTAAGAAATGAGTAATCAATTTTCTTACTAGACCAAGCCTCCTCAGGTATGCCTCCATCCAAGGTACTTGAGGGTCCTTTATTTATCAAGTACACAGATGTGCTCACCACTTCCCAAAAGGAAAGAGGTAGTCCTACATGTAACGTCATGCTCCTAGATCATTCTATTATTTTCTTGTTCATCCTTTCTAACACTCCATTCTGTTGCAAATCTCCTCGAACCATATTTTTCTTGTGGATTCCATTCTTAGAACAATAATAGTCAAACTCATTTTTTCAATACTCCCCTCCATTATCTAACTTGAGACATTTTAGCTTAAGACCTATTTCATTCTCTACCAAGGCTTTCCATTTAACAAAAGTGTCAAATACATCATATTTACTTCTAATACAATATACCCAAACTTTCCTTATTGCATCATCAATACAAGTAACATAATAATTTCAACCCCTAAGAGATGATACTAGATCCGACCCCCACACATAAAAATGTACCAGCTCTAACTTACTCTTTTTCTTCATAGGTTCAACCTTGATAAAATTTAATTTCTTTTTTCCCCATATATGCAACTATCACATAATTCCAAAACCATTTTTTGTATATCTAGGAAAATTATTCTTTATGGTCTCCATGCCCTTACGGGTCATATGACTGAGCCTATAGTGCCACAATGTTGTATCTACATCTGATGCCACAAGATTACAAACATTAGTGCCATCAGTGGTTAAATCTAGGGTTTTAACCTTCTTACATCTTGCTACCACAAGAGAACCCTTTGTAACCTTCTAAGAGTTTGTTGTAAATATCATAGTACAACCATCATTTCCTAACTTCCCTACTGATACCAAGTTTCGTCTTAATGTAGGCACATGTCTGACATATTTCAATAGCCATGTATTCCCATTTTTCATCTTAACCTAAGTAGAACCTTTTCTAGCTATGTTGCAAGGCTCATCATCACCAAAAAAACATGCCCAAAATCCCCTTGAACATAATCAACAAAATAATGCCTATGTGTAGTAACATGAAAAGAATCCCCTGAATTTAAAACCCAAGATTCAACAATATTGTGTAAAGAAAGAATCAAAGCATCCTGGAAGACATTACCTGTTTCCAAATTCACCTCCTTATTTTCTTCTATTTGTTTCTTCTTATCCTGAAGCTCCCAACATTCCTTCTTTACATGTCTATACTTTCCACAGTTCTAGCATACCATCTTGCTTTTTGATTTTGACCTTGCCTGATCTTTTGATTTTCCACAGCTTCCTATATTCTTTTGTCTCCTTCTAGTTTCTAATATCAAAGAATTCCCTAAAGTAGAAGATTGCCCAAATATTTTTCGTCATATTTCCTCACTTAGAATCACCCCTACAATATCCTCAAACTTCAACTTTAAGTTAGCTGCAACCAAGTTACTTACCACCATTACCAGGCTATTCCAACTCTTAGGTAACAAACACACAATTAATAAAGCCCTAAATTATTCACAACATTCTATTATAGCCAAAGCTAACATATTCACATCCCTATTAAAATCATTTAAATGTTTTTCTATTGAACTATTCTCAGACATCCTCATATTAAACAAATTTTTCATTAAAAATATCTTATTAGAGGAAGAGGGTTTTTCATATAACTTCCCTAATGCATCCATTAGTTATTTTGTAGTATTTTCCATTGAAACATTAAATAATACCGAAGATGCAAGACACAGATGGATTTTCCCAAGTGCCTTCCTATCTAGAAAATCCCATTCTGAATCCATCATGCTCGAGGGTTTGTTCCCTTTCTTAGATAATGAAATATAAGTTCCTTCTTATAAAGGTAATCTTCCATCTACATCTTCCAAAGACTAAAATTCTACCCGTTGAATTTATCAACCTTTGATCTTCCATCATCTACCATAGCTCCCACTCAAGCTAAGAAATTCCCTATGATTCAACTCTTCAGAAAACCAAACTAGGATATGATACCAATTTTTAGGACATAAGGGATAAAATATGCTGAAAATCCCACAAAAAATAAAAATAGTAGAAACTAATATGCATAATAATATCACAAATCTGAAAAAAAAAAGTTCAAAAATAAAAGAACACAACACAGAGACAATATTTAATGTGGTTCACCCAATTTGGGCTATGTCCACCAAGAATCAATTGCTCAAATTTTATTACAAGCCACCTCTTTCTCTCAATATAATACCCATATATGTTTAGAGCTATCCTAAACAAACTCTCCTAGAATTCACACTTGAATTCACACACATCTGCATTGTTACATCAACCCTATTAATATGCACAAAAGCTACATCAATAGGAAACTACTTAAGAAGTTTTACAATATTGTGGGTACCAAAACCATGGGCCAAAACCATCCCATAAACCTATGGGTCAAAAATCCCGCCCATATGAGAAGAGCACATTTCTCGAGATATCAGGCATGTTTTTTGAGGCCAAAAAAACTGTGGATAGTGTACAATACTTTTAGTGTACAATCTTCAACACTTCCACACATGAAAACAGACTCCACAACATAACAATCTCCCTGGTTCTGAATTTCATAACTTATACGGTTCCTACATATGTTGCCATATACAAAGTGTTAAATATATTGGCAAAGAAGAAAAAAGGTTACCTCACCTTTCATGACTGATGAAGTTAATGTTGTCATAATTCGAGGTATTAAGATCAACCTTATGGGGGATAGGAGCACCTAGGACCTTCTATTCCACCACCTATGATCTCTAGTGTCTTCTAAGCCATAAAAAAGATTCACTAGTCTAAAGGGTTTGATATACTACTCCAATAAAATATGTCACTCTCTAGTAAATTTCTCTTCTTGAGATACTACAAATAGGAACCCATATATAAAGACATCTGTCAACCATGTCACTTTACAATTTGTTTAGGAATATCATGCTACTACTCAACCCATTGATTATCCATCTATTATGGACACATTCAAAGCTACCCAAGTGGATAAGATTTTGTGTTCACATTTTATTCTCAATCTGATATCCCATCACTCACTTGATATTAACCCATGTGCAACTCAAGTATTTTTACAACACAAATTTGTGGTTTTCTCTTAAATCTTCCTTAGGTCAACACCTGAGGTATTCTGAACTCTAGTATTTTTTTCCTCATTCTAATTGCTTCATAAAATGATCTTCTCACTTGAGCACAATTGCCTACAATGAAGTCTTAATATGAAACTTCAACAAATTGTAAAACACCAAATCCACATTAGGCACTACTTACTCTTGAAGACTTTCAAGGTCCTAAGATGGTTTCCCACTACATTTCATATTATAGAGTACAAATGTACATATTACAATCTCCTATTTAGGTTGTCCTTGGTTACATGTTATGCAGTATCTATCCCATCCATTAGTTCCATATATAGTCACCTTCATGGTTCATACATAGTCTCAGATGTGAAAACATTATTGGCTATCTAATATCCATAGTATTCAAATATTGAACATCAACATTGTTACTTCTCAAATACCTATTATTATTGCTTCCCAACAACCTATCCCTATGGATAAGAAACATTGTTACCTATGTTGTGGATAGAACCATAGTCTTATAATGATTTGATACTATGGATACTTAGTCCACCACTATTGCTATAGGTAACCCATGGTTTTAGATAAAGTTGCTTCAGAGGGTCTAAGGTAATAGATGTAACTTGTTTATATGACATATAATAATAACATTTAAATATGCAACAATATGTAGAAGGGTTTGGAAAAATCCTAAAAGAATGAATATTCATATTAAAATCGGTAATAATGGACTAAAGTATCACGCGAGTTAACATTTGATTCCATGGATGGGATGAATGAGATACAATATGGCGGACATTCTAAGTATTGTAATCCACTAGATGGGTGGGAACATTAACTTGATGCTCAACGGGGATATTTTGCATCGAACACTTTGTGGGTTCATCATACTACCTTGGAGAAGGCATACATGATGACATGTCTAACCCTTTCCAACATGTTGGAATATACTTGATCCTACTTCAATGGTTATTAGTTAAGTGTCGATGGTGGCTAGGGTACAATTAGTCATTACCACACATCGAGTTGACTCTTTAGTTTTATTAGATCTTGGTTTACTTACTTTACCCAAATACATGACATCACTCTGAGAGTACTAGGTTACAGTTACCAGATAAATTGATGACTATCAGGCGCATATTTGGACATTACAACTCTCCATAATGACTATTGTAAGGTCCTCATTGCTAAAATCATTATGTTAAAGGATGATATTCTCAAGGTTCTACTAGAGGGACCTTTATTCTATAACAAAACTATATTTTCCCTCTCTAGATGGAAGTCAGGTTCTCTTACTAAGGTTCTTGCAATCTATCTTCTTTGGGCGAGGCTTTCTGCTCTGCCCTTAGAGTTTTGTGAGATAGATGTTTTGATGGGCGTAGACAAGGCCCTTTATAACCTCATAGTTATTGATTCAACAACAAGGGCCAATTTGAGGATGATTTTTTCAAGAATGTATGTAAATGTTGATCGTGATAAACCTCTTCATCCATCATTCTAACTTCAGATTGTGGGTTTTGGGAACAAAAAAGTGAATATGAGGATTCCCCTATTTTTTGTGGAAACTATAGAAAAGTAGGCCACTGATCTTTGCATTACAAACCTCCTAACTATGTGTAGGCTAGGAAAAGGCCTAAGATCTGAAAAAAAATGGTTGGGAGGTGTTGTCCCCTACTATGCATCAGTCGCAGGCAATTTTGGGCTTTAACACTACTCCATAAAAGTTGGATTATCTATGATAAATCATGGGAAATATAGATTAGAAACATGTTGAAAGAGAGGATAATGGGGAATATTTTGACTCGTCAGTTGTGTTGTCATTAATGTCAAGTCTTTTGATGTCAAGTGGCTAGATGATATAGGTATGTTGGCTAGGTGATATAGGGTTCTCCATGTTAGTTGCATATGTATGGCTTGAGTCTCAAAGTTGGCATGAAGGTCAAACAAGTCCACTCCATTTGGTCCAGTCAAGTTAAGTCATTTCATGTTGAGTCAATTGATGCCTTCTAGGTGCATGTGAGTCATGAAAGTCTTTGTGATGCAAAGTGAAGTAGTGAAATCTATTATCATGTGTATAACAGGTGAATGAACTCATTCTATAAGGCTTAGAATATCAAGAAACAGGTTTGGATAAAAAATGTCATCTTTAGCCAAAATAGCCTTTGGGACACCCAGTTGTTCTCTAAGACAAATGAGATAGAGATTCACAGAAGAAAATTTATAGCTATTCCTTTCAAAAAAAATGGGTATGATGGAGGAAGGTGTCAATGGTGCTTCATGTAAAATTTTCAGGTCATTTGAGTCATTTGAGCAAGTTATGTGAGTTTTTAAAAAACATGTCTTTGAAAAGCTCATTTTGAGCTTCCTATGGCTTTCTTAGGGTCAAAAAAAATATAAAGACTCCTTCAAATAAATCATAGAAGGAATTTTTGGAGTAAATTTTCCTAAGGAAATCATGTGCAAAAATTTTTTTTCAAATTTGGAGGTGTATTTGAAAAGATATGAGCATTTTTGTGAGTTTTTTCTCTTTGGACTGTGTCTTGAATTCGATAGAAGATAAAAAATGTTTGTTTGACCTAAAAATATCTTGTGAGATCACTTCTAATGCTATTACAAGTGCATTTATGATGTTTTCAATATTCACAATGGGTTTTTAGGTTTGAAGGTCATAGGTGCATGCCAAGTCCTTGTTCATCAGGCCTTCAAGTCAAGCTATTCTTCAAGTGTAAACAATATTGGCAATCAACTTGGGCTAGTTTTTTTTACAAGAATATTTTATGAATTACATGGCTCCACTTGTACATCATGGCATGGTTATCTTCAAGTTTCAAGATGCTTGATAGTTGAAGTGGTTGTATAATAAAGGTGTTAATCATGTTGCTTGATTATTAGAGTTCTAGAAGGAAAATTCAGTGTACAAGCATTTCAAACAAATGAAAGATGTTATGTGTATGATCTCAAGAATTTTTATGTTCTTAAAATAGGTTCACAAGTCTCAAAAGGTGAAGAACCTAGTTTAAATTCACTCATTGAAAAGACAAGTTTCTTACACCTTAAATGTTTATACACTTTACCAGTTTGCACAGGTTTTCTGATAGTCAGTTCTTTGAGAATTCATGCAACAAAATAGATGAAGAAAGGTTCCACAGTTATTTACATTTACTCCAAATCAAGATGTCCTTCAAGTATCCATAATAGATCTCATGATGATTGTTATAACCTTGGCTAATTTTCAAAGCATTATAACCATTTTCTCCATATCTGGGAACATTTCAAGGTCTTGAAACAATAGGTTTTCAATGGAGGTTGGTAGATAATGGTTTCTCAGTAATCTTTGAAGTGGAATCATTCAGTTTCACCAGTTTTCAAATAGGATATCAACTTTTTCTTATTCTTTGGCCTTACTGTGGAAGCAACCCTGATTTAAAGTTTTGACAAGGCATTTTAATTCAAATAAAGAGATTTATCCAACCAAATCATTTGAAATTTTAAATATATCTCTGTGAAGGATTTCAAAAATGTTTGTAAGAATAATTTAATAGTTTGGTTCATCGTGGAGTGATTCTTTTTTTACAAAAGTCTACAAAACCTAATGTCAATGACTGGTAAAAATGATTGTTCATCTTCTTTCATGAATTTTTGAAGTCTAAGTCAAAAAAATTAGTTGAAATCAAGTTTAAAAGGAAAATAGAGCCTTGATGGACATTGGTTTAACATGCTCAAGCTCCAAAGACATAAATTTCAACAACAATTCTAACCATGACTGGTGAGATAAGTCAAGTTATTTGTCTTTGCATCATAGATGGTTCTCTCAAACAAACAGGTGTCAAAACTCTTGAAGCTTTGGTATGCTTATCAAACTTGAAGGTGTTCATGTTTAAGAAATATCCAAATGATTAGATCATCAAAAGTGTCATATAATATTATGTTTCCCTCAAAGGCAGAAGCTTCTTAAGTGAAAAGAAACAAGAGTTTAGTGGAAAGGATGTTTTTCATGAGATTTGATAGTGAATGAATACTGAAACCTGATTCATTCTTCTTGCACCAATGTATGCAACTTGAAGAAGTTGAAAATTTGTTTTGGTTAACTCAAAACTACTCAATCTATTCTTGGCTCAAGGTGGAAGAGTAAGAGTCTCGTTTGTCTTAATGTGAATATTTTTCTCTTGAAGTCTCAAGGTGTAAGTTGGAGAGTCATCTGTCCTCTCAAGGAGTTGAAATGAATGTGAGATGAGTTATAGGTAATTGTAGTTTTTTGAAGGGAGGTCAAAAGGCTAATATCCAGATAATAAGAAGTTGAAAAGTCAATTGAATAGAGTACAAAAGGGATATGTTTTAGTCTTGCAAGTTGTTGATAGAAAACCCCCCTTCTCTTTATTTGAAGAAAACCTTTGCTGCAAAGAAAAACCCTTGGGCATAGCCCAAAACCCCTGAAAGTTTTTCTAGGCTTATAGTTGGTTGATGTGGATTGTATGAAGATGATGAAGTGTTAATGACAAAAGTTGATGAAGGAGATAAGTCTTACTATTTTGTAGTTGAATCTATTTTGGCATCTGTGTTTGTATCTTTGTAAAATGATATTGATAAGTATCAAGTCTTGTACTGTTTTTAATATCAATAAAGAAGAATATCTGAGCATATTTGTATTCATTTCTTGTCATGAATGCATTCCATGATAAACTATATCAAATTGATGATCAAACCATTCTTAATTGTAGTCTATAGAGTGTATGTATATGAATGAATGTTCATTGTTTGAAGTAGAAAAGAAAAATTTTATCACAATGATTTGATTCACCCCCCTCTCAGTCCCTTGTCAATTCTAACAATTGGTATCAGAGCAGGCCCTTGGAAGTAGTCTTAACAGGCTAAAGGGAGATCTTTGGTGAAAAGGATGGGAGATATTTATCAAATAAGGAGAAGTGTAGAGAACTTTGAAGATCAGCTGGAGGAAGTTATCAAATGTGTGCAGACTCAATTCAAGGAAGCTCTAAAAGAGAAAGAAGAACTGAAGAAAGAGTTAAGCATCATGACAAGTAAGTTATCATATTTTCAAGAGAGCTCAGAAAAATTGGATAGGATGTTAGGAAAACAAAAGGTATATGGTGATAGAACAGGTCTAGGCTTCATAGAAAACTCATACAGTATAGAAGGTGAATCAAGTCAAGGGTCAAATGGAGAAATGCAGTCAAGCAAGGGAAGTAGTACAAAGCATTCATCTCATAAAAGATCACCTGTTAGGCAGCCAAATGCATTTAAGCATGGTATTTTTCATGGTAATTTCTACAAGTGTGGTGCTTATGGCCACATGGCTAATGCATGTAATCCTAATGTGGAAAAGAATGAAGATTCTAAAGAAGAAACTCAAGAACAAGGACAGAAGGAAGAGAAAAAAGTTGGACAAAGATATGGAGTTGAATGTTATCACTTTCATGAGAAAGGACATCTGGAAAAGTATTGCACAAATGAGCCATCAAACACAAGAAGGTATGTAAGAAAATTCAATGGCTATTGTTATTCTTGTAATGAATTTGGACACAGGTATTTTGAGTGCAAAGGAAGGCAGGTTGAATGTTTTAGGTGCCACAAGGTTGGGCACATTGCAAGGTTTTGTGATGCAGGTCAGCTGAAGAAAGATTTTCAAAGACCTAAGCATCAAACTCAGACATACAAGAAGAAGGGAGAAGCTAGCTAAGGTGCTAAAGAGGAATCCAAGAGTGCAACTGATCAAAAGGAAAGTTTTACTATATTAGAATCTGAAAAATAAAAATCAGTCAGGTGAAAAAAGAAATCTTGAGACCTTTTTAGGTCTCTCATCAAGCTCCTCCATGGAGTATTGGTGTGAAAAGAGTTGTCTTATCAAATTTATGTCAAGTGTATGTGTGTATTCTTCTTAATGCTAAGTTTTGTCAAATCATGATCTCAGTTATGTGGCCTTAAGTAGCTCATGGGGTTTCTAGTTTGGTCTATGATAGTCTATTCATGATGAAATTATCCATCTATGTCAGTAGTAGTTGTGTCTCATGGTCATAAGGAGTATGAAGTTTCTGAAGGTTTCATTAAAATGTGCAAAGATCTTCTTGAGTTCCATATGCATAAATTCTTCCTAAGAGTATGTAATGCCAATTCAAGGGTATGTCATAGGTTATGTTCTCTATGATTTTCAATAGGTCTGTCATGACTCAATTAGGAATGTCTAAGCCTAAATGCATCATGTATTAAGTGCTCATCTCTATGCAAAACAATGTTATAGTATTTGAAGATGCGAAAGGTTTGAAGGTGTGAAATGTCATGTAAGTTAGTTGGTCCAAATGTTCCTAAATGAAATCAATGCAAGGATTAAAATGCTTCTTCTCAATCTTGTCTAAGAGTGCTCAGAATTCAGGGAGGAAGTGCAATCTCAAAGATGTTGATTATGTTCTGGAGTATGTCTTGAAATGTAATCACCTTAAAGTCCTCTCTGCCTAGATTGGGTATTAAATCATTTATGGACCTATGCAAGGGATGAAAATCATAAGTTTGTAAAAATGGAAGTATATCTCTCAAGCTATAAGGTGATCAAGTGATTATGGATGGAGTCAGTTCATAGAATCTAATACTTATAAAAGGACTTACTAATATCTCATGTAAGTATACAATGTGTATCAAGATTGATAAGACTCAAAAGATAACTTTTAGAAGTGATAATGTTATAATATTTTAAATGGATGTAGAAAGTCTTGAATTAGATGCTCATATTCAAACTTTGTTTGAATATGTTCCTTTTATGATTCAAATCAAAGATATAGGTGACTCAAATGAAGGTTTGAAACTTTTCAACTATTATAGGTTTTGATCAAATGAGTTCTATTAGACTAAGGGTATGATTTTTCTTACAAATGCCAAAATTCTTATATGCATGATTAAAAGTTTGTAAGCATGGTCTTCCCTGTGTTTGGAATATCCTATGACTGAATAGTGAAAATCAAGATTTAGAAATGAGTAAATCAATAGAGGTAACCAATAAGAGTTAAAGTTGGTTGTCAAGATAATATACAAAGTTGTAAAAACTTGCCATTCAAAGGTCATTCAAGTTGTTTATAATTTCTTTGTGTCAAGTGATCAATATAGAGTCATGTCTAAGTTTGTCTTGAGAATCATGTCAAATTCAAATAGAAGGTTTAATATTTCTAAAATTTCAATGTGTTGAAATAATATGAAATTGATCATCTGTCAGTATCCAATGACCTATACATATTAAAATATTGATCATTAGTCTAGAAGGAAAAATGTTTAGGATAGGAAATCATGTTTGATTAAGTTCTGTCAAGCATTCTAGAAAGTGCTTGAAATGTGATACAGTAATCAAGATAAGTATGCATAAGTCATAAAAGAATGTATAGCATATGATAAATCTCAATTACAAAGAATTTCTGAAAACATGAGTCTACATTAAGAATGATCAAATGTTGGTCTATTAAAGGATAGATACATCTTGGATTTGATCAAAATTACAGTCTTTGAGAAAGAATCTATCATAAATGACTTGATTTATGAATGAGTTACTAAGGTCAAGGTGAAGTCACATTTAAAAACTAAGTTATTGTTGTCAAGGTTTGTCAAAAGTGCATACAGAACAGTCTAAAATGTTGACAAATAAACTCACATGGTTTTGAACTCTTGAAATAGTGCATTGATGATAAAAGATTCAAAGTTGATTGAAAGTAGGTAAGTTGAAGATCAAGGAATGGAAAGGATTGAAAAGATCTTAAGAGTGGTCCATAGTTCAAGGTATGAGTCAGCTGCTACATGTTCAAAATATTTCTAAGGTTATAGAGTATTATAGTTCTCGCAAAACTTCCATAAGAAATATTTTCAAAATATGATGTTCACTTGTGAGTGATTAGGGTCTTTATATAAAAGGTAATCTATCCTGGAAACTTAAGGATATCTGTTAAAGTTTTAAAAGGTCCCTTGATTTGAAATATTTGAGTTGAGATACTAATTAATGTTCCCAAGTGATTCAAAGTAAATAATACAGAGCTTGATCTTCAAAGTGGTCTTTCTATCTATGAGTCATAAAGGTAATTATTCTAAGACTCAAATTCAAAGTATCTATAAGTGATGGTATAGCTTTCTAAGTTATCATATGCAAAAAGTATAAAGAAGTGATCATGAGCCCTTTAAGATCATGTATTCAAGAATTGAAATGATCTAAATTATATATTCCAAATGCTTTGATGTATGAATTCTCAGTGATTCCAAGAGTGGTTTATAGTGAAAATTGCAGATTTTGATAGACTGAAGACTCAAACTGAAGTTGAGTAATGGTATCTGTCATGAAGACCGTTAATATGTAATATTGTCCAATGTATGAGGTGTAATAATTTTAAATGAAACCCTGGTAAGATTTAAGTCTTCAAGAAGCTCATTGAAAAATTAATTTTCATATCTCCCAATGAGAAGAATGATGTTTTGAAAATAGTAAAGTACAGAGCTCATAGTGGTTGAGAAAGTACTGAGAAAATAATTCAATACCCTTATCTTAATTGCAAGAAATCATGTTGAGAAGTTAAGGACTTTCATGAATTAGTCTAAGGTAAGTGGCTATCAAGGGGAGTCTTTAAAGTCATCTTAGAAATAGGTAGGCTACAAGAGAAAGATTCAAGTATAAATCAAGGTGAAATTGGATCTAGAAGAGGATGAAGTCAAAGTTAACATGTGAAATCTTCATTACTTCCTAAGATGAAACAAGTTTGGTAATTATTGGGTTGAATGAATGTGAGCTCCATAAGCTGATCATGAGTAAAAATGTTGAAGATGTGCAATGGTGTTTTTTCAGAACCTCATAAGTGGAAAGAAGATGAACACCTAGAATACCTTCATAAAGTACAATGACAAGGTCCAAAGGATCATCAGATGCTAAAGGAGTCAAAGTGAAGACAATTCAGTCCAAGGGGGAGCTTCTTGGTCAAGTAAGTCATTGTATGAGCTTTGTTTCCATTATGAATTGTCCTTGGTTGTCATTGTTTCATGTCAAGTCAATGCATGCCTTTGTCATAGATGTCAAAGGGGGAGAAGTGTGACAAGAAACATGCAAATGAGGGAAATTTGTGTGTGTGTGTGCCATCAATGTTTCTAGGTAGTTTCCATCAATGAAAAAGGGGGAGTTTGTTGGAAATGTGTGCCAGTTGTGTTGTCATTGATGTCAAGTCCATTGATGTCAAGTGGTCTAGGTGATCTAGGTATGTTGGCTAGGTGATCTAGGCATGTTGGCTAGGTGATCTAGGGGTTCATATGGTATGGCTTGATCTCAAAGGTGGTATGAAGGTCAAACAAGTCCACTTGGTCTAGTCAAGTTAAGTCATTCCATGTTGAGTCAATTGATGCCTTCTAGGTGCATGTGAGTCATGCAAGTCTCTGTGATGCAAAGTGAAGTAGTGGATTTCTAGGATCATGTGTATAATAGGTGAATGAACTCATATTGAGGCTCAGAAAGTCAAGAAATAGGTTTTGGAGAAAAATGCTACCTCTAGCCAAAATTGTCTTTGAGACACTCAGTTGTTCTAGCATGCAAATGAGATATTCAGAAAATTTAGAGCTATCCCTTTCAAAAAAATCATGGGAGATGATGGAAGAAGGTTTCTTGGTGCTTCATGCAAAATTTCAGGTCATTGTGAGGTCATTTGAGCAAGTTATGTGAGTTTTTGCAAAATAGGTCTATTGAAAAGCTCATTTTGAGCTTCCTAGCTTCTTAAGGGTCCAAAAAAATTATGGAGACTCCTTCAAATAAATAATAGAAAAAAATTTTAAAGTAAATTTTCCTAGAAATAATGTGTAAAAAAATTTTCTCAAAAGGAGGTGTATTTGAAAAGATATGAGCATTTTTGAGCAGTTTTTCTCTCCTTCACTGTGGCATGAGTCTATAAGAGCTTCAAGGTAAATGTTTGAATCAATTTTTGGTCATTTGGCACTTTATAATATTTATTCTCAAAGAATAATTTTGATGTGTATCTAATTTTCATACAATGGGTTAATCAGGTGAATGGTCATTGTGAAGAAACATGCAATGCCAAGTCTTGTCTCTCCTTGTCCTCAATGTCAATGAATCTCAAGAAGTTGTCAAAGGAATATTATGAAGCTCTATGCCTGGGATGATTTTTTCTTAAAATGTGCTTTAAAATTCCAAGAAGCTCATATTTCATACATCAGGTAATATTATCTATCAAATTTTTCTTGATAGTTCGAAGTGGTTCTTATCAATGAAGGTGTTGATCTTCTTGCTTCAAACTGCACAGTTGAAGATTCAGTTTTAAGGAAACATTCACTGCATTTCAAGCATGAATCAACAAATGAAAGAAGTTAAATAATGATCTGTAAGAATTTTTAGTTCTTAAAATAATGGTTTTCAAGTCTACAAAATGAGTGAATAAATCCTATTTGAAATTCTTTCAAAACAAGCTCTCATACACCTGCATTTACTAGTTTGTACAATACTTTTTAATGTATGGTTATTCTTGGTTTGAGTTTAAAAAAAAGGAAGAAATGTTGACACCTCATTTACATTTACAAAAATATTTGAGATTCTCTTCCAACAAGTTTCAAAATATTTCATGGATGAATGGGAGATAATTCTTGACTGTGTTCTTCAAAACACATGATTGTAACCATTTTTGTTAATAGGGTGTTTGAATAGTGTTTCAAGGTTTTGTTGAACAATATTTTCAATAGATTTTTGAATGATTCTAAGTCATCTTTGAAAGAATAAGCAATTTCGAAGAAGGTTTGTAGAGAATCAAATAGGATATAACTTTTTCTAAACAATGAGGCTTGACATTTGAAGCAAACCTGAAATAGGGTTTTGACAAAATTTTTGAAACCATAAAGTGTTTACAATTTAAATGTCTTGAAATCTTCAAATAACTCTGATTGGTAAATCTGCAAAGAAATGTTTGAAAGAAAAGTCTGGTTCACTTGGAAGTAAGCCTTTGAGAGCATCAAATTATGCAAAAATTTCATCAATGAACTGGATAAAATGAGAAGGTTGATGCATTTATTTTTACTTGAAGTTCATCTTCTCTTGAAGTATAAACAAAATGTTAAATGGATGGTCAGAAAATCCAAGATGCAATGTGCCTGGACATGATTGATCATGAGACATTATTAAACATGCTTAAGCTCTCAAAGATTAGAGGTTCAACATTTGAAATCTTTGGAATTCTTGACAAAATTGAAATGGTAAGTTCTTCTCTAGTGAAATCTCAAACAAAAGCATAATAGATGTCTCATGAAGTCTTGTCTTTTTGTCAAATAAGGTGAAGATCCCTTCATGCTTGTTACCAACTTGAAAAGTCCTTCTATGGCTTCAGATAAGACAATGTCATGAATGAAGATCACTCTTGCATTTCAAGAGAATTGAAGATTTTTCTCATCAAAGTGAAGGCTTGTCTCTTGATATTCTCAAGTGGAACATTAAAGATCTAAGTTGAATTTGTTCATTTAGGCCAAAAAATTAGTTGAAATGAAAGTATACTTAAAGTGAATTGTCTTAGTTGTTAGAAGATCCAAAGAGAAAAGGTTCAAGAGTTTGTGAAGTTCAAAGAAGTTGAAAGATTCAATTTGAATAGAGTACAAAAGGGATATGTTTTAGTCTTGCAAGTTGTTGATAGAAAACCCCCCTTCTCTTTATTTGAAGAAAACCTTGCTGCAAAGTAAAACCATTGGGCATAGCCCAAAATCCCTGAAAGCTTTCAGGTCTGTAGCTGGTTGTGGTTGTATGAAGATGATGAAGTGTTTGTGACAGTAGGTTGATGAAGAAAAGCTAATTTGCAGCTGTGTAGTTGAATGTTAGTATGTTAAAGTTGGCACAGTATTTATAATCATGTTTATATCTTGTAGTCTGATGACATTGATCAAGTATCAAGTCTTGTGTTTTGAATGTCAATAAAGAAGAAGCTCTAAGCATATCTTGTATTCATTTCTTGTATGCATTCCATGACAAACTATATCTATTGATGATCAAGCATTCTTGACTGTAGTCTATAAGAGTATATGTATACAAATGAATGTTCATTATTTGAAGTATCACCAACATAATTTTGATAAAAATCATATAGTTGAGAAGTTGTAGATATCTAAGTCTAATGAGATGAAAGGGTTGAAGAATAAAAACATATTTTTCACCATAAGGATAAGGAATTTATTAAGACAAGATTTTCCCTTAGTTTAGCAGAGGTAAAACCATTATACATTCATTTTACTCACATCCACTAAAAATAGGGATAGATGGATGAAAATTTTACATTTTTGGGATGGCCCCTACTTTAGAAACCACATCAAAAGATCATGCTTGAAGAAGGATTTTTGTATAGAACCTCTTGGATACCCATATTCCCAGAAAAGTGAGATCAAGAAAATGGTGGAGAAAATTTTGAAGGCAGGTATAATCAGGCATAGCCAGAGTGTATATTCTTCACCAGTGGTCATGGTACGTAAGAAGGATGAAACATGGAGGATGTGTCTAGATTACCGAGAACTCAACAAGTACGCCATTAAAGATAAGTTTCCTATTCTGGTAATTGATGCTTTACTTGATGAATTGCATGGTGTTGTTTATTTCACAAAATTAGATCTTCGTTCGGGGTACCATAAAAATTAGGATAAAAGAGGAAGATGTTCATAAAATGGCTTTCAGGACTCATGAGGGCCATTATGAGTTTTTGGTAATGCCTTTTGGTCTTACAAATGCACCCTCAACCTTTCAAAGCTTGATGAACACTATTTTTAGGCCATTTTTAAAGGAAATTTGTATTAGTTTTCTTTGATGACATATTGATTTACAGTAAGACATGGGAAGAACACTTACAACATGTAAATAACGTGTTGGAAGTTTTGGAGAAACATACTCTGTATGACAAATCCATCCAAATGTTATTTTGGTGTACAAGAGGTAGAGTACTTGGGTCATATTGTATCCCATGAAGGCGTCAAAGTTGATCCTCAGAAGATCAAAGCTATGGTGGAATGGCCAAGGCCCAAAAATCTCAAAAATCTTCGTGGGTTCCTAGGACTAACAAGGTACTACAGAAGATTTGTGTGGGGATATGGTAGAATAGCAACCCCACTCACTGCATTGCTAAAGAAGGATGCCTTCCATTGGACAAACGTAGCCACTAAATCCTTTGAGCAGCTGAAGGAAGCCATGTGCAGCACCCCAGTTTTGGCTACTCCCAACTTCTCAAAAACCTTCATTGTTGAATGTGACACTTCAAGATCAGGATTGGGGATAGTTCTAATGCAAGAAGGAAGACCAATTTCATTTGAGAGTCACCAATTCAAAGGAAAATATCTGCTCAAAGTTGTCTATGAGATAGAAATGATGGCTATTCTTTATGCGATCAAGCAATGGAGGACCTATCTCATGGGTAGACACTTCAAGGTAAAAACTGATCATGATAGTCTCAAATACTTTTTGGAGCAAAGGTTATCATCTAAGGAACAAAAAAAAGTGGGTAAAAAAATATCATGGGTTATGATTTTGAAATCACATACAAAAAGGGTAAAGAAAATGTAGTCTCTGATGCGTTGTCCAGAAGGGATACATCCGCAGATGCCTTACTATGTGGAATGTCCATGTTGACGGCCAATTGGGTGGATGAAGCAAGATTGGAATGGGATCAAGACAAGGATACACAATCTCTAGTACAAAATATCAAGCAAGGATCTATGAAATCTAACAAATTTGAGTGGAAAGGTAATGCCCTATGGTACAAGAACAGGTTATACTTGAGTAAAGATTTCTGAGTTGAAGCATAATATTCTTGCAGAGCTACATGCCTCACCTGTTGGAGGACACTCTAGGTTTTTGGACATATCATAGAATAAAAAGAGAATTATTTTGGGAAGGACTCAAGGGGGATGTACAAAATTATTGTATCAGAGTGTTTAGTGTGCCAACAGAACAAAGGGGAAATAATTAAGACACCAGGTCTATTGCAACCCTTACCAATTCCTAGCCAGAGATGGGAGGAGGTCTCCATGGATTTCATCACCGGATTGCCTTTTTTCAGAGGGTAAGAATGTTATTTTCATGATTGTGGATAGGCTCACAAAATATGCCCATTTTTGTACCCTATCACATCCATTTGCAGCTAGTACAATTGCAGCTATTTTTTTGGAGACAGTTCAAAGGCTACATGGAACCCCAAAGATAATTGTAAGTGATCGTGATCCTATTTTTACAAGTAATTTTTGGATGGAATTATTTTCTTGTTTGGGTACTCAGCTAGTTCACAGTTCATCTTATCATCCTCAAACTGATGGGCAAACAGAAGTGGTTAAAAAATGCTTAAAGGGGTATCTACGTTGTTTTGTACCAGATAAGCATGAAAGATGGATTAAATGGCTACCACTTGCAGAATGGTGGTATAACACATCTTTTCATACCTCTTCTCAAATCACGCCATTTTTAGCATTATATGGTTACCATCCACCTTCTATCACTTCCTCCTTGAGGGTGCAAACTAAGGTCAGAGATGTTGAGGAACACATTCAACATCAACAACAGGTTTTGGCTAGTTTGAAGGAGAATTTAGCATTAGCACAAAACAGGATGGAAAAACAAGCAGATCAACATTGTAGTGAAAGACATTTTGAAATTGGTGACTGGGTTTTTGTACGTCTCCAGACTTACAAACAAATGTCTCTAAAGCAACAGAAAAAGGACAACAAACTTGCTCCTAAATACTATGGCCCTTATCAGGTTCTACAGAAAATTGGCAGTGTTGCTTATAAACTAGAGTTGCCTCCATCTTCACACATACACCCAGTATTCCATGTTTCATGCCTGAAGAAGGTTATTTGGTAGAAATTTGAATCCCAAACAGAGTTACCAGAACTTGACAAGGAAGAGAGAATAATTTTAGAGCTAGAGAAGATTCTACAAACACGTACTAAGAGGCTGAGAACTATAGACATTAAGGAATATCTGATCAAGTGGAAGAATCTAAGCATATAAGATGAAACTTGAGAGGATGAAGGTTTTCTACAGCAACATCTAGGATTATTCAACATTGAGGAAAATGTTGGTTTAAAGGGGAAGGGCATGCTACACCCTTAACCTATTGCTTGTATTAGGATATGAGTAGTTGACTTGTCGCTCACCATATCATTTTATTATATCATTTGTACTTTCTCATGCTTAATAGGTCCGCCTGGGTGATGGCCATAACATATGAATGGTATATATAGGGGATTGTAGGTAGTAGTTCATTATCATTTGAGCATTTTATTCTTATTATATGGTTTGGGGGTTGCCCCCTCGAATTGGCGAAGCTATTATAATTGCATATTGAGATAATTATTTTGAAATATTGTGTTATTTGGTGTTCTATTGTTGCTCATAATCTAAATTATACAAGTAATTTCATTACACCCACAGAGTCTGAAGCTAACAAATTCCCCATCTCATAGACATACTTTACATCCCAATTGGGGAATCATATTCATCTCCTTTTAGAAAATGCTTATTAAAGCTAATGCCATACCCCTTCCTACCTATCAAACCACATACTGGTTTTGACCCCTCTCAACCCCATACCAGGTTGGTACCTAAAGGAAAATGTCCCTACTATAACTATCACCATGTAAATATCAGTGAGCAATTGTTTCACCTTGACCAAATTAAATGAACATTGTTCAGGGAATGCTGAAAGTGGCAAGTTAGTCCTGGATAACCCTAATGCACCTGACCAATCAAGACCTTCATATATTCAAGAAACCATTCCCTAACCATTCCCCATCTATCTGATCAAACTGGTAATGCCTCACACAACTTGAAAGTAATACACATGAGGTACATGTTATCTTTACCAATTTACCACTTGATTCCCAAATATCTCCTATCCCCTCCATAGAGGAAATCCTAGCCTGAAATCCTCTACCCACACAGGAACCTACTTTATCCATTCCTCTACCCATAGAGGACCTCACCCTTCACCTCCCCGTACACCTACCAGAGGAGTCTCTCGTTAGCACCTGATATCATTTCCCCTTCAGCTTCCCTACCCAAGTGACCACTACCAATTGTACCTCCTCCACCCATAGAGGAGTACCCATCCCCTTCTCCACCTATTCAGGATCCAATAGATTTTTCCGTTACCACTCGGTGACCATTCTCCGTCAACTACCCTAGATCATGCAGACCTACTTTTGGCTCTCCTACCTATAGAGGCTGAAGCCATTGAATTCCCTGTTTCTTAGACACATTTTACAGGAATACCCACTCGCTCCACATCTGCCTCATCTACCACAGTGTCGTTCTCACGTTTGGCTGACACCTGGATTATGTTGATAGGTCTTTACTTTGGGGGCGTCTCTTACTCCCGGTCTCGACCCAAATGCAATCATCTTCCACTGACACTTCTACCATTTATCCGAAGAAGTTTCAACAACCCAAATCACACATGAACATAACTCTCGATACATCTTCTATTGCATCATCCTCATCTATACCCCCGCCTCTCTTACTAGCCGACGTGTTCCAACATCATCTCTTGTATCTAAACCCACTAGTGTTCTAGGGGTCACACCCACATCAAACCTTGCACATCCTCCTATCAGGATACACTTGACCACATCTTCCCATATACCTATTGAACCAATCCCTCAACCTAAACGAAAAACCCAACCTTCTAATCCGCATGCACTGACCTCACCAACTACACCTTTATCACCTTCACCCTACCATCTATCTTGGGACCTCACCCCTCTACCTTAACAAAATCTACTCTCTCCAGGGGTAAACCTAAAATTCCCTTGACCCCTTCACCACAACCTACAGCTCTACCTAGGTGAACCTTGTGTCCTTCATCACCATCTATAACTTCTTTGCCTCCTATACCACCATTACCTTCTATACCTCCTTCACTACCTATGACATTTTCTTCCACCTCACCTGTACCTCCCTCTCGACCTCGACCAACACCTACCGCTGCACCTCAGTTGTCCCCTTGGGTCACTCGTCCTCTCCCACCATCTGCCTTGCCATCTACATCACGTGCTCCCCCTACACCTCTACCTAAGAAAAAGCACCAAAAATGAAAAAACTGTTAATTTCCAAAGAGGTGGTTAAACTTACCCCTCTTTCTGTTGCTGCACCTACACCAAAGAAAGTACAACCCAAATCCAAGACTGCATCACCTCAACTACCACCACAACTACCCAATCTTCCAACCAAACCTACTTTCACTTCGCATTGTGATCCACTGGTGGGATCATATGCCACCATCTTGGCTAACCTCCTGGAAAGCTCTGCTATCACCCTCCCTCCTCTTAGACCTTATGACCCTCTTAAACCTAAACCAGAAGGGTTTGATGATACTAAAATTTGCGCTTACCATCGTGTGCCAGGACATGATGTTGAGAACTGTAAGGGTCTAAAGGCTGCCCTCATTCAATTATGTCCTTCTGACCCCAATTTTGATGACGATGACCTCCTAGATGATGAACCTATTTCACCCTCACCACCTTCTTCACATCTTCCTCCTACACCTATACCACAACCTCCATCTTCACCACCATAGACCTTTCCTTTCCATCTCCAAAATTTGAAATTAACATGGTTCGCATCAAAGAACTTGCCAAGCCACCACCTAAATGTAGTGTTGTGCCCAACTAACCTCACAAGGCTTTTCTCCTCCAGTAGGTTTTTCCCTTCATGTCGTTATACCACTTACCCTACACCTTCTCCATTTGCCAACTTCCCTCAAATCAACATGGTACACGTCACTACACATGCGCAGAAGGGAAAAGAAAAGGCAACTGACCCACCAACCAATCCTATACCCAACATACCATCTACACCCATACCTAAAATAACTATCTGTGGCCCCACATACCCCATTTCTAATGGTGTCACACATCACACCATGCTCAAACAATTACACCAATCTCCCCTCAAAATGTCCTTATATGACCTCATCCAAACCTCAGAGTCACATCGTCAAGCCCTCATGGAGGTCCTTCAATCTATTGAGGTTTTACCTAATGACCCCACACCTGTAGCATCTATTATCACACCTCATCATGTCGCCTCTCTCACCAAATTTCCATCTACCTCATCACCTCCACCTGTTCACCAAGTTGCTATCCTTAGTTTCTCGGATGATGAAATTGTCCCCCACCAAACCGATGACCCAGATCCTGCACTTTTCATCTCCATCCATATCGATAATATACGCGTCTGATGTGTTATGATCGATGGGGGCACTAGCATTAACATCATCTCCTCTCACGCATTCGAACAAATGTGCATACCCAACAACTGCATGCATAAACATCCAGTCATGTTGCGTTCATTCAATGACACTATCACCTCTACACTCGGCACTATCATCCTCCACATTCGTGTGGGTCCCTGTACTATTCCCGAGTTGTTCTACATTTTGGAAGGGGAGTTTCAATACAATTTGTTGCTCGGTAGACCCTGGATTCGTGCCATGGGTTGTGTTCCTTCTACTTTGCACCGATGTGTAAAGTTTGAACATGAAGGACGTTCCTATACCATTCCAGCTGACCCATCACCTTTCAAAACCTGCAACATGCTTTACCAGCCCAATGATGTCCTTGTACCTGTTAAGGCATCTACCTCCCTACCTACATCTTCTTCACACATGACCCCATCCACCAGTGCCGTTGCAACCTCACCTTCACCCAAATCTTCTATTCCCACCGCTGTTGTCACTTCTACCAGTCACACATCAGCTTCCCAACTAACCGACACCTCCACCGATCTAACTTCTAATGCTTCCTCCATTCCAGCCACCAATATATCAACCACTGATCCCTTGGAAGGTGTTTTTCAATGCCTCACTATGGGGGAGTATCGCCTATACAATGTCAATACATTCCTTACTCCACAAGAGTATGGAAACCTTCACCAACATCCTCACTATGATCACCACATAGGTGAGCATCTCCTTTATGGTCCTCCCCACCTCTGTACCCATCTTACCTATGGGGGACTTGATATTTCCACTTACACACCCGAACCACCATCACAAACCTGACCTTTTTCGGCTGACCTTCAGTCGCTTACCAACCGCCGCTTTGCTCACACTTTCCTACACCGTTGTGCCTGGAAGGGTTTTGGCTTTGGCCTTTATGAGCAAGGTCATCACACCGTTATTTCATGTACCACGCATAAACACAATGATCGTAGTGGAATCGGTTTTACCAAACTACCTGCCAAAAAGCCCCGTATTGAACTCATTGAAGACATTGACCCCTCTCCACCTTCTTCACCTACCCCACCTTCACCACCTTCACCAACAGAGTCGATGGATCCTGAATCTATCCCTCCTACCTTTTTTTTTCATAAATACCATTTCCTTGGGACCTCTGACTTATCACCGCGATGGCGAGGCTCCTTCCTCTCTTCCTTTCTTGTATCCTGACATGATAGGGGATGATACTCCTTCTATTAATGTCATTCAATGTCAGGATGATGAGTCCATACTCACCTACCTTGGTGCTGAAGACTCTTATATTCACCAGTCATTACCTTCTGAGACGCAAACAATGTTGAATGAATCGACTATCGAAGTCAACATCCACACTCAGGATGACCCCCACATTCTCAAGATTGGCCAATCTCTAGATGCTGCTGAACAGGAAGCCCTCACTTCTTTTCTTAAAAATCATAGCCATGCTTTCGCTTGGTCCTATGCTGACATGCCTAGCATTGATCCCACTATTGTGGTCCACAATATTGTAACCATTCCCGATGCCAAACCCGTAAAACAAAAGTTGAGGAAAATGCACCCTCGCATTGCTCTTCTTGTCAAAGAAGAACTTCAATGCCTTCTCTCAGTTTCCTTCATCTTACCCATCGATTACCCCCAATGGATTTCTAACATCGTCCCTGTCACTAAGGTGATAGGGGGACTTCACATTTGCACCGATTTCTGTGATCTCAACCTTGCCTGCCCAAAAGATGATTTTCCTCTACCTGGTATTGACCAGTTGGTTGACCTTACCGCTGGCCATGAGATGCTATCACTTATGGATGGTTTCTCGGGTTATAACCAAATCTTTCTCGCTCCAGAGGATCAACACAAAACCACATTCATTACCCCTTGGGGGACCTTCTGCTATCGAGTCATGCCTTTTGGCCTTAAAAATGCTGGTGCCACATATCAGCGGGCTATGACTTACATCTTCCATGATATCATGCATCGCATATTGGAAGATTACGTGGATGATCTCTTGGCCAAATCTAAATGTCGCACCTGAGCACCTCACCATCCTGAAACCATCTTTGACCACCTCATTAAATATTGTGTCTGCCTTCAACCTAAAAAGTGTGTCTTCACGGTTCTCTCAAGAAAGCTCCTGGGAGTTATCGTTTCCTTATGTGGTATAGAAGTTGACCCTACTAAAGTCAAGGCCATCCTCGAAATGCCTCCACCCACTAACCTTAAACAACTTCGTAGCCTGCAAGGTAAATTGCAGTCCATTCGTCAATTTATTTCACAATTCCTGACCGTTGTCAACCATTTCATCACCTTCTCAAAAAGGATGTCTCTTTCAAATGGGATGATGACTGCCACAAAGCTTTTGAGGCCTTAAAATAATACCTTCTCCAACCACCTGTACTCATTCCACCTAAAGATGACCAACCCTTCTACCTATACATCTCTGCTACCGATCACTCTTTAGGGGCTATGCTTGCTCATCGTGATGAACAACATAGGGAGCAGGTAGTTTATTACATAAGCCATACCCTTCTGGACTATGAAACCTGATACACTCACCCTGAAAAACTTTGCTTAGCCTTAGTTTTTGTTGCCACCAAACTTCGCCATTACCTACTCAACCACAAAACCTATGTTGTGACCAACACTGACCCCTTACACTTCATGTATGCTAAACCTTACCAAAATCAACGTGCCGCACGTTGGCTCATGCTTCTTGCTGACCTAGACCTCTAGAATTCATCCACCAAAAATCTATCAAGGGCCAGGCCATTAGTGACCAGCTCGCTGATGCACCTCTTTCTGGGAATCAATCTTCAAATTTTGATTTCCCTGACGAATCCATTGCTAACCTCTCTTTGGATGATGACCCTTACCAAATGACCTTATTCTTCGATGGTTCCAAATGTTAGCGTGGGGGTGGTGTAGGCATTATCCTCATTCCTCTTGATGGTGAACCCATGCCCTTATCATTCAAACTCGACTTCGAATGCACCAACAATATCACCGAATACGAAGCACTCGTATTGGGTCTCATGACTGCCTATGCCTTAGATGTCAGATCCATTAATATCTTTGGTGATTCTCAACTGGTAGTAAACCAAGTCAATGGTGTTTATCAGTGTCATAATGAAATACTTCAAGAGTACAAATGTTACGTCGGCATCATGTTGACTACCTTTGACCGCTATAAAATTCAAACCGTTCCACGATCCACCAATAAATTTGTGGATACCATGGCCTGCCTCGCTTCCCAAATACCCTGCTTCACCTGCCGATTCAGACATCTTTGTTACCATAAAACACATACCGAGACCTTCTTATAAATCTTGTTGTGTTAACCTCATCTGAACTGCCTCACTAAACACACAAGACCTTTGGTATAAACAGCTTGCGGACTACCTTTCCCTTTCTATATTGCCTCCTGATCTCACACGTAATGGACAACACACCTTTCTCAAAAAGGCCTCTCGTTATGTCATCATGGGTGGCCTTCTCTATAAACGAGGCTTTGATGGTATTCTCTTACGATGCCTCACCAGCTCTGAAATCCCCTATACCATTAAAGAAGTTCACGATGGCATATGTGGAGGTCACTTCAGTGGCCTTGCTATTGCTAAACGCATTCTTCACCTAGGCTATTATTGGCCGACCCTCAATCATGATTGTTGTGACTACGTTAAGTGTTGTGTAAAATGCCAACAACATGCCAATCTTCATCACACACCTAGTCATGCCTTACAGGTCGCTCGTGACCTTTGGCCCTTCTCTCAATGGGGTTTGGATCTTGTCGGAGAGATCAATCCTCACTCTTCCCTAAGACATCAATGGATCATCACCACTACCGAATATTACACCAAATGGGTTGAAGTTGTACCCCTCATCTCCACTAAAGCTGAGAAAATATGTGAGTTCATCAATCATCACATTATTTGTCACTTCGGTGTTCCACATCGCCTTATCACTGATAATGGAAAACAATTCAAAAACAAAACTCTACAGAAACTTTGTGACACCTTCGGTATCCAGCTTAGCTTCTCCTCACCATATTACCCACAAACCAATGGCCAAGCCTGAATCCACCAACAAAACCCTAAACAAAATTCTCATGAAAGTGGTTAACGATACTGGGAAGGATTGGCATACGCACATTCCTTTCACTCTTTGGGCATACCGTACTAGTATTCGCACTTCCACTACTGCTACTCCCTTTTCTCTGGTCTATGGTACCGAGGCTGTTTTTCCTCTCGAAGTCTAGATCCCATCTCTCTGTATCTCTCTTCAAGATATGCTTACTGATGATGACTTTCGCCAAGACCATTTAGCACAACTTGAGTTATTAGACGAACGTCATCTTCATGCCCTCGACCATCTCCAAGTCTACCAAAAATGCATCAAGCGTGCCTATGAAAAATGTGTCCATGAACGCACCTTCAAGGTCGGTGATCTCATCCTCAAGGAAAATCAACACGTAACCAAAGCAGAAAAAAGCAAACGGGGCAAATTTTCTCCTAATTGGCTTGGACCATACATCGTGACCCATGACTATGGATCAGGTGCTTATCACTTGTCTTCACTTGATGGTAAGCCCGAACCTGAGCCCCTCAATGCCTTGCATCTTTGACCATTCTACTGTTGACTTCTAGTCCTACATCACTATTTATCTAGTTCATGCTCGTCCCTTGAGTGCCATTTACCTTTTTCTTTTCCACACCTCATCTCCAATGACTAAACAAGAATCATGTGATTACCCGTCACCCTTTTTCCTTATCTTAAATATGTGCACCATGGCTCTGCACATGGCATGATTCTCATGGATACTTTTCATCTTCTTTTAGATGAGATCCCATGGTCGTTCACCCTTGCCTTCTCAACAAGAACCAAATGCTTCGTTATAGTCTCGTCCATGACTTAAAAGCAAAAAAAAAAAAAAAAAGATGAATCCCTCAGAAGGACATCTTCCAAAATAAGGGATCAACTCCTTGAGTCAAACTTCCAATATAAAAGATGAATCCCTCAAAAGGACATCTTCCACCTTCAATTGTTACTATAAGTAGACTGCTCCCTCGAAGGACAGCTATAAAAAGCTCACAACTCTCTACATAGTCTTTCCAAAAAGAGGACTATTTTCTCAAAAATCAAAATTCAGAAGCTTCCCGCATCGATCAGCTTCGCGAAGACCTCAAGGAGACATATATTCATCCCATATAGACTTCTTGCATCGATCAGTCTATCTAAAAAGTCAAAAAGAAAAAGAAAAAGAAAAGTAACCTTTTTCGTCATGGACTTGCCTATTGTGATCTTGGCTCTATTGCCCAAGGCATTTTACTTCCCATTTTATGACCCAATTACCTTCACCTCCTTACCCATTGTCTTTTCACCTCATACTAACTCAAGGGACCTGCTGAACCTATGACATTTGGTGATTCTGTGACTATTCTTCACCTTTAGAGTAATCAATCATGCAATGTCTTTAGGGTCTTACGTTCACTAGCCTATCTGTAGATGTGTTTCATACATTTTGATCCTTGCCAATCGGGTGGCTTTCTTGCCCCCTCTTATCTTTTCTCTTCTTCATTACCTTTTGATCTTCCTATATAGGACTAGACCCTCGACACCTGTCTTTTGGGATTTTCTTCTCACACCTCAATCAACCTAAAATCACCTTTACCTATCTACCTATTCTCAACCCAAATCAATGACCTAATCTCAACCTAATTATACCTATGACATGGAATCAACACTACCTATTGACCTAAAATCACCTTTACCTATCTA
The DNA here is from genome assembly GCA_019776745.2 of Taxus chinensis. Taxonomy (NCBI): domain Eukaryota; kingdom Viridiplantae; phylum Streptophyta; class Pinopsida; order Cupressales; family Taxaceae; genus Taxus; species Taxus chinensis. The sequence goes on from JAHRHJ020003754.1 coordinate 272,234, forward strand.
CCTATCCTCCACCTAACCTAATGACCTTGACCTAATCATACCTATGACCTCGAATCCAACCTACCTATCAACCTCACTACCTATTCTTCTATCTTCTCATATTCTTCCCTAGCTTATGGGAGAACTACATCGGTCTGAGGTCCCTTTTCACTGGGACTATGTAGGCAGCACTTCCAGGGCATGGGGCCCTGGAAGGTTATCTCGGCCACTCTTTACCCTAACCATTTTCCCCACCTTTACCTGATTTCCTATTCATATCAAAAACCTCGACATCTAAACCATATACCACATAACTTTTACCACTTATATTATTTCACATTTTCATACATAACCAACATTTTCCACATTTTACACCATCTCATGCATTTATATTGCCATTTGTTATCAAAATACCAAAATGAACATCCATGCCTAAACCTAACCTGACTCCATCCATGCCTAAACCAACCTGACTCAATCCATGCCTAAACCAACCTGACTCCACCATGCCTAAACCAACCTGACTCAATCCATGCCTAAACCAACCTGACTCTATCCATGCCTAACCAACTGACTCAATCCATGCCTAAACCAACCTGACTCAATCCATGCCTAAACCAACCAACCTGACTCAATCCATGCCTACCTGACTCAATCCATGCCTAACCAACCAACTCATCCATGCCTAAACCAACCTGACTCAATCCATGCCTAACCTGACTTAATCCACCTAAAACTCAACTCAATCCATGCCTAAACCAACCTACCACTCTGATCCATGCCTATCAACCTGATACTCAATCCATGCCTAAACCAAACTGACTCATCATGCCTAACTCACCTAATTTGACTCCATCCATGCCTATAAAAAACCCACCAACCTACTCATCAATACAAAGTCAACAAACCCATATCTCATCTAATACAAAGTAATAAACCAATATCTCATCTAACACAAGTCATAAACCATATCTCATAAACACATCAACACATCACAAAATACCATGTATCTCATCATATAAATCAATAACTGTGTATCTCAAAATACATGCCATCTTATCATGGCCATCATCTCAAAAATGTTGGCATGCAGGCCGATATACAATACAAAATGTCATCGGCACGCAGGCCGGTCTCATATATACAAAAAGAATGAATGAATCAATACAAAAATCTTTGGCACGCAGGCCGGTATCATGTACAACACAATAATAAATACAAAATATCTTCAGCACGTAGGCCAGTCTCATATATAATACATACAAAAATGACTCACATGCAGGATGGTCCAAAATAAGTCAATCATCTCCCCATCATGATGTCGGGGAATGCTCCATGTGCCTGTGTCTCTCCCAATCCCTCTACTGCACCTGTCTGGGGCCTGACACCTGCCTCACCTCCTGCTGATGGCCCCTCACCTGGGGCTGGCCTCTGCACACTAGTGGCCTCACCAAGACCCTGTCCCTGGGCTCTTCAGCCCCCTGTACTCTCCACACTATGTGTGCAGGATCTAGTCCTCTCACTAGAGGCATGATGTGCTCTGTACTTGGCATAGGAGGGCATATCTAGCCGGGCAGCTAACAAATGATCCTGGTAATACCGTGCCTCTCCTAGGGCATCTCAAACCTGGCCATGGGCACTGTCTATGGAGGTGCCATGGGTCCCGCTACCCATGTGGTACCTATACAATGGGACCCTATCCCTGAACCTACACTGAGCCCTGTGCTGGTACTAGACCTGAGTTGGCCCTGGAGTCATGCCTATGCCTGTATCTGGGCCTCACAGGGTAGTAACTATGCCTGTGCTACTGTCAGCTGGCCCTCAGACCCTGTAACCTACCCCTGCCAAATGGCCAACTGGCCCTGTAACCCCTACACTACCCACATAGAGTACCTATCTCCCCTCTCCACCTACCTACCCAAACCCATCTACCTACCTATCTACCCTAACCCTCACCCACACCTCTCCACCCGAAACCTACCCTACCTCCACCCTACCCTCACCTGAAACCACCCTTAACCCTACCCACCCTACCCTACCTACCCAAAACCCTTCCCCTCTCACCTAACCTTGTTACCCTGTGCCCCTAACCTTACTATCTACCCTACCCTTTTTATCCCAATTTACATCTTAATGGTATTAACCGACCCTAGGGTTATCCCCTGACCGACCATGGTCTCCCTTGACTGACTGGTCTCCCACCGGTCACTCACTGTTCTTGTGACCGATACCGGTCACTACCCACCTGACGTCGGCCACAAGTCGACCGACGTCGGTCACTGTCGTGCTGCCACCTGCCCGACTTCCCAACCCTAATTTTTCCCTTCCTAATCATTCTACCCACCCAAATCCCTCCTTACACCCCTAATTGTTCCTACATTACCCTTTTCCCTACCCCCTACCCTTCCCCATTCCCATTGCCCTCTCTTTTTCCCTTTTGAAATTCAAATTTTCCCCCCCAAACCCCCATTTTTTCATATTTCCTATATTTTAACCAATTTAACTCAAAAATCAATAACAAAGGTTCAAATCCTACCTGATCCCACTACCCTGCCGTCATGGTGGAACCTCCGGCCTCCGCGCCTGCTCCTCTGATCCCTCTCTGGCCTCCACCATCCTCAAATGACCTCCAACTCTCTCCACCAATCACCTCGCTCGATCTGATCTCGTGGCCCCACCTCTCACTCACCCAATCTCACCTACATGGCTCGCCAACCAAGCTCTCTAACTCTCTCTTTTGTCCTCTTCCTATTTTTTCTCTCTTCTTGTCCTTTTCTCCTTTTCGCAATACACAAATGAATTTTTAAAATGTGGGTTTTTCACTTTTTATAACCTACCCGACTCAACCGACGTCGGTTAACCCTTGACCGATGCCAGTCTGATGCCCTAGCCAACCACCGTCGGTTCCTCTCCACCATCATCGGTTCATACTGACCACTGTTGGTTACCTTGCATACTCATTGCCCTCACATTGACCTCATTTTCCTTACCTCCCTTTCTTTTGCCTCCCCTACACCTACCTGGACCACTTTACCTTCCCCTCTAGCCCTCCACCTTCTTTAACCTCACCTCATTAGCTGATTGATGCCTCCTTATTTTACCCCTACCTCGGCCTTACCCGTGTTGTGACCTATCTACCTGGACCCTGGAAAACTGTTTGTGACCTTTGAACCTTATGTGTTCGCTATACCTTGTGGCACTGTTACCTGTGTTGATTGACCTAATGACCTTACCTAGCCTATTGCGTGACCGTTTATCCTGACCCTACCTTTGGTGTACCGGAACATACCTAAACATTCCTGCACCTAACCTACGTTGTGCTTCCTGACCATATCCTATACCTTGGATACCGGAATCACTTCAACCTTGTTTGGATAAACCTATCGACCTTAGATGATGTAGAGTTTGCAAGCTCTTCAACCTGGTACCGTGTCACAGTTTATATGTGTGCGTGCGTTCAACTGCCACTACCTTTGACCTTGGCCCGTTTACCCATTTACCTATATGCCCAATTTTCCCTTTACCCCATTCCTCATTTCTCATCATTCTTCTTCACATCCACTTTTATCAAACCACTCGCCGATTCACCCTGTCACCTCATCAGTTCCTGGTTTGAGGGGGATCACCCTCATTCCCACTTGGGGCAACCACACTCTATTTTTGTTCACGTCGCTTACCAATACAAGCTACGCAACAAAAAGGGGCAAAATGTAGACACCGAAATCGTGTCGTAATCACCTTGGTCCCCTACGCAGCCCTATAATCACTTCCTCATCCTCAACACCTTATCACCTACCTCCTGCACCCCACACATTTTAATTTAATTACTTTAATTAAATTAATGCCATTTACCTCCATACATATTAATTTAATTAATTTAATTAAGTTAATGACCTTTTACCCACACACACATTAATTTAATTATTCACATTAAATTAATTCACTACCCTCACACACCTATTTAATATAATTGCCTTTATTAAATGCACCTCACCTAACCACCCCCATCATTTGACCCATTAACCTAAACCCTAAACCAATGTCCTAAATAAAACCTAACATTAGACCCATCCCCTCACCTCACATTTAAAAGCCTCCTAAGGTCGGTTTTCACCCCGAGGAAAAGAAGAGACCCTTATCAAATGGTGGAACAACTTCCTAGGAAACTTTTGAACAACCGAGATATCTCACCCAAACCGATGTCGGTTCACCCTAAACCGATGTCGGTTCACCCTAAACCGATGCCGGTTATACCGGAATGGACCAAATGGCCTATTTAGACCCATTTACAGCTTTGTAATATGGGTTGTTGGTTGTTCATTGTTGGAAAACTTCTTATCTGTGAGTTCGATCTCTTTAGATGCGTACAGCAGAATGAAGATTGATTTGTGATCAACAAAGGCAACCAAATACACTGGCACAACAGTGAAACTTTCTTCCCAGCATCCTCCAACACAGCAACTTCTTCATCATTCTTCAGACCATACCTCACAGAAGAGTAAGTATCCTCCTTCCATCTATTTCATTTTCTCATCATCATCTGTAGTATTTTTGGTAAAGGAACCTAGTCTTTTACCCTTTGTCCATTCCCTCTCTCCAGTTGCAGCCACCTTCCATACCCAATCATCTTAATACTTGGCCCAATTTCCTATTTGACCTCCTCAGTAGTCTCAGACCTTCGCAACATATCTACACCCCCTCTGTGATCAATCCCTACCTTCTATCCACTCCACTTTTGCCCCAAAACTCCAAAAATCTAGATTGTGTGATTCCTCCAGCCCCTAACTTAACCATCATCGGCTCTCTCTAGTCGTCACCAGTTACAGTAAATCCGTCATCGGTTTTATAAAACCATGGTTCGGTCTCTCTGTGTCAACCTGATCTCTGACCAGAATAACAACCTGTTTCTGACATATACCTACCTGAACACCTATTTGACCTTCAGATCTGTATCTAACCTAGCCTGTTAGCTCAGATTCACCTATAACCAACCTACTTGACCTCTGGATCTCCTTCTAGCCTAGCCTGTTAGATTAGATCTAGCCTATTGTGTTTGTATGAGATGCCTAAATCATATTAAACTACAGTAGGACAATATTTACTTTATTTCAGCATTGAATTGTTTTAAACAGTGGATTGACAACCATCTAGGAAGTATCACACTTCCAGGATCTAGCACATGCTAGGTAGTCCACTACATATATTGTTTAACTCTCTTTGGTGGTCTTGTTTTGGTTCTTATACAGGTAGTTCCTCCTAGCCAAAAGGAATGTCTCACAATCACTTTGATTTAGGATTCAGATACATGCGCATACAACCTTCAACCATCGCAAACTAGGTATTCCTCTTACCACCTTTACCTTATCTGTTTCGTCAAGTACTTCTTGATTTTGTGACTACATTTTCCCCCACTTTATGTTGGTGAGTGGAAATCTCAGTAACATAAAGTAGATAGAGATGCATACCTGAGAGAAGTCAGAGAAACCCATGCTATAGTAGAATGTGCAGATGTGTAATAAAAGCGTGCCGAAAGGACCAAAATCATGTCGAACCATGGACGAATGGGTTGATCCATGCAACGTAGTAAAAAGCGTAATGTCATGATGAAGTGCACTAAATGAGAGTGATGATAGAAATGTGAGATGATTGATGATTTTGAATCTTGTATGATGACGATGAGATGGGGTAGGGAATGATCAGTTCCCAACTGAATGTGTGTATACGAATAACTGACCAGAGGATTTGGGCATCCTTCCACCAGAGGAAGAGTGTAGGGAGAAAAGTGTGTTATTCTCCAATCTCTAACTACATCCTCAAGATCTAGCCGTTGCAGATGGACTCAGATCAAAAGACTTTGTGGTTTCTGGATCCAGACAATTTTGATCAAACAGTTGACCCATATAGGAGTGGTATAGGAAAGGCACTCTTTCCCCCACTCCACGGGTGTCACCACAATGTGATAGCTTCCAAGTTAGGTCATCTGGAAGCAAAATGTGAAATGTATGATGGCTTCCAAGTTAGGTCATCTGGAAGCAAGTCATCAAAATATAGAATGGCTTCCAAGTTAGGTCATCTGGAAGAAAGCGCAAAATGATAGAATAACTCCCAAGTTAGGTCATCTGGGAAAAGTGATGAATATAATCCCCCAATTCAAGTCATCTGGGAGGCCAATTGTATTGAATTTTATTAATTGAGTGATGTGATTTTGATTGTTAGAGGTTTGAACGTGTTGATTGATTGATTGATTAATTGTTTTGCTTAGTTACTCATAGAGAGATTTTACGCTAGTTTCCCCCAGGTTAGGTCATTAGGGGAAATCGATAAAAATTGGTGAAATATCACATGAAAATATTTGTAATCATTTGTTTCCCCCATGTTAGGTCATTAGGGGGAAGTGATGAAATGTCACATAGAAAAATTGTAGATTTATTGCCCCAGATTAGGTCATTAGGGGGAGTTGAGGGTGAAATGTCATGTAGTGAATTAGTATATGTTCTGGAATTATCACATCGGTAGTGTTTTAAACACATGGTGATATAAGGGGAATTATAGGATGACCCCAATGATATGCCCCCCTTTTGGTGAAAGGGGAAGTGATGATAAGAACGAATGCTAAGCTGAAAGTAAGCACGAAATAGATAGAAAGTGATAGAAATTGCCAAAAAATGTGTATAAATGGATGGAAGACAAATTCAAAGAGAGATAATGCACATGAAATGTGTTCATTACGGTGGTAGGAAGAATTCTAAAAATAATGCCACAAACGGGGTGTAAATCGGAGTAGAAACGCTCAAGATATGACAAAAATGGTGTAGTGTGTATTAGTTGTGGTAATAAGCACGAAATAATGACTATAGTAAAGTAGGTGATGAAAAAGTAACTATAAGTAGTGAAGTGAAAAAGTGTTTAGTCACTTCATTTGTTTTTACGTGATTGTGAGAGTGAGCATGAAGTGAGTGAAAATGCCGCAAGTGAGAGCAGTGCGTCCTAGTCAGTTTGAGAGGGTGGCGACCATCGTAGCGTCACGTACGACCGTGGAGTTGGTAAGTGCATTGTTTTTCGTAAAAATGTATGGTGTAGTAGTCATTTTGATGTAATTTTTACAAATTTGAGATTTTTAATTTTCTCAGTGTTTGAGACCTAGACAAGAGCGGTGAGGGTGCTAGTGACCCTTGGGACAGGAGCACCCAGATCTGGGCACTAGTGTCCTGCTCCTGGGTGCCCCAGTCCTGCATCTGGGTGCCCTGGTCCAGAATGTGTGCATTTGATGTATAATGGTGAAAAACATGTGTCTAGTAATGTGATAAACGAGTGTATTTGATCTTGTAATGTGTTCTTACATTGTGTTTATTGTCATTTTGTGGTGTGCAGAGGGATATCCACTCAAGGGAGTTCTGTGGTGGGCATCATATGAGTACGTTGCTTGGATTGGGTTTTTCGTATGATGATTGGGATGTGATGGACCATGTATCAGCCTACGACACATAGCACAGATGGGGGATGTGCCCCATAATATGCCCATGTTGACTGCACTATGTGAGAGATGGTGTGCTGATACGTGTACATTTTGGTTGCCTACGGGGGAGATGACTATTACTCTGGAGGATGTATATCGCATACTGTGATTGCCAGTGGTTGGGGAGAGAGTATGGGTTATGCCAGTAGAGGATATGGAGTGACAGATGTGAGCCATGAGATGGTATTTTGTGGGGACTTGAGTACCTGCCGAGGCCCATATCAGTTTGGATGTTATATTGTGGTCTGGGGTTCCGCGCTTGTGGAAGTTCATAGCGGTTGTGATTGCTTCATGTATAGCCATAGAGGGAGGAGGTGTAGGCATCTTGTATAAGATGCATGACATATGCCAGTGGATAGAGGAGGAGGGTACTAGATATGTGTGGGCACGGTGTGTGTTGGCCCACCTATATAGAGACCTATACCGATTTACACATGAGGAGCATGGTGGAGGGATAGGAGCCACCACACTATTGCATGTATGGGCATATGAGCACATAGCCATGTTGAGACCAGTGGGAGGTCCATGAGGAGAGTGGGCTAGGCCAGAGATATATGCATGGAGGTGGATTGATATTCATGGTAGGAAGATGGACACAGATACCTAAAGGGCACTAATAGATAGGATGGGGCCCGAGGCAGTCACATGGAGGCCATATCGTGACTATGGAGGATGGCCCGAGGATGTGGTAGAGTTGTGGTGTATTCGGAGGATGATGTGGCTTGAGGATCGATTTCCAGGTGTGGCTGAGATTTTTCAGGTAGAGAGAGTATCACGTCAGTTTGACATGGCTCAGGATGTGCCCCTAGAGCCATATATATGGTTGAGAGCTATCAGAGCACCTAGGAGGGCTGGAGCTAGGCCAGGGCCCACAACAGAGTAGCTAGTACCTCTAGGGCCAGATGAGGTAGACGCGGCGATAGAGCTTGTAGACTCAGATGATGTGGGTTACACCGAGGAGTACCGTGCATGGTGGGCAGCTCATCGGTGGGTATTGTTGTTCCCATTATTTGCAGGTCCAGTGGGGTTACCACATGTAGGAGGAGGAGAGGGGGAAGCACATGCCCCCGACCTTATAGCAGTAACTATAGTGGAGTGTAAGTATTTGTATAGTTGTGTTGTGTACTTTGTTGTATGCCTATATTGTTATATATGGTTGTCTAACACGTTGTGTAATTTGTGTTTGTAGGTGATGTGTATTGGTTGTTGATTGTTGATACATCCATCCACACATTGACGTGGAATGTGCCGACTGATGTGCTTGGTGGAGGTATACTTGAGCGTGTGGATGATATCACGTGTGAGCATGCCCATTTATTTGAGCTGTGGCCATGACAGTGATGACATGTACTGTGTTGCTAGGTAAGAGGGATGAGGCATGTGAGGAGACTGATGAGCCCGAGAGGTGGTAGGTGGTGGTCCCTTGGCACAAGATGTGTTTTCATGATATGTAGATGTGCAACACCTAGTGTTTGAGTAGTCTATAGAGATTACCTTATTACGGAGGCAAGGTCGAGAGGTATCGAGGCCATGAACAATGATGTCACGTTGGTGGAGAGGCATCTAGTTCTAGGGCTCTCGTAGTACCTGAGAGTGATAGTGATGATGAGGTCTGATTTGTACTATTGTATATGATGTAGGGGAGTTTCCCCCCAGTGATGAGACATGTTTTGTTATGATGATTGTATTTGAGATATATGTATGGACACATGTTTTTGATATATGATAATTTTGTGTTGTTGTAGATAAATGTTGCAATGTGTTGGATGATGTATGATTTGATGTTTATTGTAGTGTTGTGGTGTTGTCATTGATTAGATGTAGTGTAGATGCACATTATAATGTTGGTAATGGTAGATAAAAATGTGTATGGTGAATGATGATAAATAAAAAATGTAATGTGATAGATGAAAATGTTTATTTGCAGCGCATAGTTAATGTAATGATGATAGTAGAATAGATGTAAAAATGGATGATGTATAATCACCAAAGAAAGTAACATGTTATGTTAAATGATAATAGGATGTGATCATAAAATGTTAGTATGATGAAACTAGGGGGGAGAATGAGTGATGCCCCCCAGCATGTGGATGAATAGGCTCATTTAGTTAAGACCCCTCAGCAGTCAAGAATGAGCCATGTAAGCAAGAGTGTGTCATCGGGAAATGATTGAGTGTGCTAAATGAATGACAAAGCACGTGATGAAAGGTTCTTAAAAAAAACCCTCAACAGTCATGTAAGAACCGTAATAACACAAGTGTGTCATTGGGGGGTAAGGTGATAGTAATCACCTACCAAAGACCAAGGTGGCGTGAAGTGGTGGAAGCATGTGGGATGGAAGCAAGTATGAGTGTATGAACCAAACTGAATGTCATATGGAGCTGTGGTGGGATGTGTGAGAGTGGAGTGTTGTGGAAACCAATGTGAAGGAGTAGTGTGATGTGGTGGATAGCGTGAATGTGATGGATGAGATGGATGAAGTGAATGCAATGGATGTGATGATGCAGTGGTGTATGGATGTGGTGGAGAATGTGTATGAATAATAGACTGTGGTGGACGTACCATAGCCTGAGCACCATATGTAGGAGATGACTCAACTGTAGTAGAAACTCTCTGACGAGGTAGAGGAGAAATGGATTGCTCACATGAGCGAGAGCCAAAGGAGATGATGCCCTTATCCTCTAGTTGTTGTAATCTATCATGAAGGGAAAGATAGTCATTGTCCCTATGGCCATTTATGTGATGATAATTACAATAAGGTTGGTCACGTTGATGTTGTAATCGGTGTTGTGGATGATGTTGGTTGGAGGGTAGGTGAATTAATCACTCAGTAAGTAAAACATGCAGCACATCATGTGGTTGAGCATGATGAGAGAAATGTAAAGGCTCACATGCAACCTAGGTGGAGTGGTAGGAGGAGTAACTTGTCGTGGAGCTGGAGAAGGAGTATGTTTTTGTGGTGGAGTGGGTTGAGCTTGTTTTCTTTCTTGTGAGGAAAAGGTGGAGATTGTGTAGGATGCTCAACCAAAGGCACTGGTGGAGAACTAGATGAGGCAATAGTTGTAGAGATGTGTGGAGGATCTATGATGTGTGTTGAGAGAAGATCTTGTTCTAGGTCAATAACTTTATAACATAGAAGAATGAATGACTCACATGTATCATATTGTAATCTTTTCTTGAGTGGAGGAATTAGGCCACGACAGAAAATGAATTGCTTCTCAAGGTCTATAGGTTGGAATACTAACTGATGCATACAAGCATTGAATCGTAAAATATAATCCTTGATAGGTTCAGAGGAGCCCTTGATGTAGAGTAGGTAAGTGGTCATAAGTAACTTTAGGGCCATTGTTGATTATAAACCGATGGAGGAAAGCATCCTCCATGTCATAGAAAGTACTAATGGACCCAAAGGGGAGATGAGTGTACCATTGTAATGCCTCATCAATAAGACTGTATCGAAAGGCCTTAAGTAATAATCTATCATTAGAATGAGAGGCCATAGTCATACGGTAATGTAAAAGATGAGCATGAGGGTCACCAGTACCATCAAAACATGTGAAAGTAGGCATGATAAAATCTTGAGGAAATGCAGAGTTATGAATCTTCTTAGGGACAGGGTTACCATGTAATGAATTGTTGTCAATAGAAGCATAGTAAGCCCTACTTTCTAAAGTGAGGGACTGAACCTGAGATTGTAACTGACCTATGACATGCATGAGAGAGATGATATCTTGTGAAGGAATGGTGGAAGATGGAAATAATGTATTAAGTGGTTGTAATTTTCCATTGTGGGTAATCATAGGAATATCAAGAGGTGACAAGGGAGATTCTGATGCTAAGGGCACACTAGGAGTAGGTGCCGAGGAAGCTATAGTAGGTGATATAGATGGAATATCCATAGAAATGGTAGGACTAGCATCAGAAACATCCTTAATAGATTAGGTGACAATGGAGACACATCTATAGAGAAGATGGACTAGGAGATGTAGATGATGTAACAAGAGGAGATGAAACTAGTAGGAGATGAAGAAGTGATAGATGGTGGTGACTCATGTGCAGTGGTATATGCAATCTCAGAAGAATGCAATAATGGAGTAGGAGAGTCACACTCAATAGTATAGAAAGAAGGAGAACCATGACTATGAATCGCCTCACCAGTATCAGATAGAGACTCAACAATGAGAATATCACTAAGAATGGTAACAATAGGATCATAAACATAATGTGAAGAAGAATGAAAAATAGTATGAGATGTATCATGAGAAGAAATATCAGAAGTAGTAGAATCATGAGAAGGAACTATATTAGTGGTTGGAGTAGAAGAAGAATCAGTATGCATCGGTGAGTGATTGTCAATACCAAGCAAGTAATCAATAAGGGAATCATCTAAAGTTTCCTTTGAAAGATCAGAAGGAGGATCACAAGTAGTTGTATAACATGGTGTACAATGAGTAAAGGCTATTGGATCCTCAACAATACTAATGCCTATAGGAGAATCTTCAAAATGAGTAGGCACATATTGTTGGCCATCTAGAAGTTGTTGTTTGATATGATTGATGTAGTAGTAGGAGTACTATATAGAGCCTTCAGCTCAGCGATGGCAACCTCATCATAGATAGGGTTAACGCTAAAATGAGACATGATGGGTGAAGAAGATGAACTATCCTTAGCCATTAGGTTTTGATTGGATCATAGGGAAAGATATTCGAAAGTACGGGTTCACCAAAATGATTAACTAAAATAAGGAAATTTTACTATTATTTGAAGTTAATCTAAAGTAGTAACAACAATGAAATAAATGATATGAAGTGAAATGTAAATGCTAAATAATTTTATTTGATATTTAAATGAAATGAAATAATTGAAATGAGAGGGATAAGATACTAACCTGAAAAGGACTTACCTCGTTGTGACGTCAGACTGAACAAGATGATGTGTAGATGAATCAGAGTGTGATGGGTGCTACCCAAGAAATTGCAGCAGTGAAGATTTGACTAGACTGGGGTGCCTGGAGATGGACCGGGGCGCCTGTGGGCACCCTGGTCTATAGTATGGGTGCTCTGGTCTACAGAAAAGCTTAGGATATGGATCTGATAGTGTCTCTAGATCTTCGCAATATCTTAGTCTTTGTCACATAGTTGTCGCAATAGCTTCGCTTATGTCACCAAAACTAGATGATGAAGATCTACCTGCAAAACCCCATACAAAACATCAAATGCGTAAAAAATAAAGATGCATATGAAGGGGTTAGACTGACCTTAGCTGCCACAATGGTGGACTTACAACTAAGTGTTGCACTACATTCCAGACCCAATGTAGTTCTGTGTGCTTGTGTGTGTAATTGTGTGCCTAGGGTGCCCTAGCGTCAATGACACAGAAGTAGGGGGCAATAACTAGATGTAAAATGCAAATGGTGGATGGAATAGAATGAATACAACCCTTTCCCCCTATGCTTGTGTGATGCAGATGTAAATGATGCCCAAATGCAGTCCTTTGCCTTAGTAGATAGCTAGCTCTTGATAGTAGATAGTCCACCCATAAATAGTGAGATGTTATATTTATATAGGGATCTCTTGCTCAAATTTGACACTAATGACCGACATGCCGACTAGTACCTAGGGGAATGAGAGGGAAAATGAAAAAGACCGACCTCGATTAAATAAATTAGACCCAAGTGTTACGGAGACCAGGGCACCTAAAATTAAGGACCGGGGTGCCCATGGGCACCCCAGTACTACCCTAGGCACCCTAGTCAAAGACTAGAGATGACAAATGACCAAATAATGACACCTGATACTCCCTGAGAGATGACCAGAATTGTGTAAACAACTGACGACTGTGCAAGACAAATGACGATGATGACCGACTAACTGATGACAGGACTAGGGGATGGGTCATTAGTGAATACTTTTCTTACGCGAGATCCATATATAAAATAACATATTTGGCGGTATAAATGTAATAGTAAGTGTGTGATTTTGTGACTACTTGTGGATGAATAGTTTAGAATGTATAATGTAAGATCAAATGATGCGAGATGTAGTGTACAAACACAGGATGTGTTAGAATGCAATGCAATATGTTTGGCAAATACATCTAATAGTCCCATAGGGGTCCATGGGATGTATAATGAACAATATGATCAAGTAGTTATTGTAACAATTAGACCATAGATGTATGATGTCATGATGTATGACAACTATGATGTATGATGTACAATGTATGATGTATGATGTATGAATGTATGATGACACATGATCCATGTGAATAGATGCGATGTGTATACTATTGTGCAGTGTGTGGAGTTCATGTGTAGAATCCCTCAACCATCAAGTGTGAACCGAAGTACAAGAGTGTATCATCGGGTATTGACAATGCTAAAATGTTTGATGAATATACCTTTGCAAGGAAATGGACATATGTGAATGCAAAGATGATAGATGCATTGATCTTGCGATGTGTGGGGAGATGTATTAGATGATATGCCCCCCAAGTGTACATGAATGAATGATCTAACTTGCTTAATAATTGTGAAGGATGAAGGTCCTCCATCCAAGGCATGTGATGATGAAATCATATGGCCATGCTATAATAGTGGTGGTATGGCAGATAGACATTGTACTTGGTGATTTAAATATATGTGCATGCGATAGGATGAATGTATGATGAATGTCGTGGTACAAAAAAATGTATCGGTGATAGGAGATTTGCATGATGTGGATTGGAAAGGTAATGAACCTCCACGTGAAGAATAAACCAAGGTGAATGTTAGCATATGGATTTCCACGCATGCAAATGACATTGTTCAACAATGTGGTACAACAAAGTCCTTTCAGTCTAATGAAGGTGAGGCTGCCTTTATTGAAAACCAAAACTATATTTACATATGTACCAATTCATAAATTTGTATGTGGGGGGTGATATGAATTTGCAGAACATGTAAATCAATGGAAAGTGTAAAAGTGAATGAGGGAGATGGAATTGACAATGAAGTCTAATCAGGACTTGGATCATGGTGAACTGAAATGTAACATGCAATAACATTAGGTAAAAGACAGAGCCTAATATTTGAAAGATGAACAAGAAAGGTGAATGACCAACACACACAATAAAATGGAGTTTGAGTTAACCAAACAAGAATGTGTAAAAGGGAACACACATGACCAAGTAGATAATCAGAGCTTGATCACTGTGAACTAGAACAACTGATAAATAATGTTGACAATAAGATCAAAGATAATATTTGCATGCAAGATTTCAAACACCTAACATCTAATGAACATAAGAACATCAAATGTTACAAGAGACAATGAATGAGACATAAAGTTTGTATTCCATTAACTCCAAAATGTTTTTCACAAAAGAACACAAAGTTTCTTCCTGAAACAAAGCTTTCACAAAAGTATTTTCTTCTCCTCTCTCAAATTCACCCTTTACAAATGAGCCCCTCACTTCCTTTTATAACCCAAAAGTTGGTTACAAAGTAGTTAGGGTTTTACATGGTCATTAAATAAGGCACTTAAGTGACCTTTGACTTTTTCAACAACTTTATTAAAGACAACCCAAAAAAAAATTACTTAAAATATCCATTGTTTCCTGAAAACAAATAACAACACCTTTTAAAATATACAACAATAACCAGTGCCTTATCCATTGAAATGGGGTCCGCCTATCTCAAGTGTATGAGAAATGGACTCTCCCACTTCGTTAGATACCAAGAAAATCAACTCCCTAAACCGTCGGTGAAATTAGGATCTGCCACTTTTGCCAGTTGAAAGGATCTAAACCTTCCCAAAGTTTCAAACATCTTTTCTTCTTCTGGAGGTTCACTTGGTCGAAGAATAGCCTCACAAAATACTTGTAATTCAAGAATTCTACTTGGCATATCATTTAAATTAACAATTTTGGATTGAGCATTCTCAAATAAGTTCTTCAATTTGATGCACCGCTCCATGGAAACTGATGAGAAATTGTTGGTGGGAGTATACATGTCCTTAAAAAATTGTGAAAATTGTTCTTCCACCTACTCCGATGAACACCTTTGATTATGCTCATTTACGAGGTTACAAGGAATCTCAGCCATGAATTCCTGAATCAAGGAGAGTGAAGTGAAGGCTTCATTGCACATGCTGTCATAATGGATCATAGAATCCTTGAGAAGCATTTTTCTTGATTTTAGATGCAGACACCAAAGAAAACGTGTCCCTCGATGTTCAAATTTGAGAATTCCTTCAATAGCTAAAACTGAAGATTCCATACTTGTCATCTCTTGTAAACTGGGCAATATCTCATCCAAATTTGATATAGCAGAAACAAAATTTTCTTTGAAAGAAAGAATTGGATCAAGATACGCACTGACATCTTCATGAAGCTTAACCGCAGTCTTGATCGTTCCCTGGCCTAAAATGATAATCTCTGAAAGCCAAGTTTTAGTGACATGGCCCAATGTGTTTATTTCCTTTGAAAAATTGAGAGTATCTTCATCTAGGGCAGCCACTGCATTGGGTACTGGGAAGGTGGATGATATGGGATTTATCAAATGTTGAACATATTCCACCAATTGATTCTTTTTGGCCTTGAGCCGAGAGTTTTGAGACTTGTATTTCTCAAGTATTTTTAGCACGATATCAATTGAATCTCGAGCCATCGCCATGTCACTTTCTAATGTAGATCTTCCAAGTCCCAGTCTGGAAACTTCATAGTCGACAGGCGTCATAGCATCGCGCTCCTTATCCACTTGTGGAATGGCAAGGTCTGCAAATTTGTTTCCATCATTATCCACCATTATTCAAGAAAGCACCTTAGGCTTCTTAGGAATGGCGTCATTCGAAAGTTTGAAAAGGGCATCAAAATCAATGTCAATTGGCTTGACAACTCTCTTCCTTTTCTTTACTTCGGAATCAACCCAGGAAGGAGTATCATTCACTATTTCAGCATACAAAATCCTGGAGCTCGAATCAATATTCTCATTATTTCTGACATCATGAGATCCTTCTTGAATCCTATCTACAACCTCGATTTGAGGAGACACAACCTCAATATCCACTTCCTGATTATTTGGGAGATTTTGGGAAACCCCTTCATGAACTACATGCTCCAAATTGTTTGATATTTGAATTACCTCCACCTGAGTGGATGCTTGTTTGAAGCATGGTTGAGGATCATTTGCTATAGCTTCAGAGAACTATTAACAATGTGGGTAGAAGAATCTCTACTCGAGGTAGAAAATCCAGACACACACTCTCTTCCTTCTTCGGGGTTTGGATCTTTAGATCTTTCTCCTTGTGACACGTTGCTTGGCGAAGTGGATTTCAGAAACCACTCCTTTCTTTCCTATTGCGTATGATGGGATGGTAATGAGGTTAATCAAGAAGATACTTTGATCAAATGGAGACCCCCTCGTATTGTCCATTTTTTGTGATCCTGAAACATGATTTGGAATTGATTGCAATTTGGCAAGTTCCCTATCATACCAAGGTATGCTTCTTTCAATAATTGGTTGGTTATTTCCATCAAGAGAAAATTCATCTCTCTTGGTCCAGTCGATTCGAGGAAATGGGGTAAAGGCAAATGACATCATATGAGGGATCGATGACATCCTCATCATCATCTATGAATGAATCAGGAGGACTCTTGATGTGGAAGGCCTTGATCTGAGCAAGTGTTAGGCGAGAGTACTCCCGTCTTCTTACCTCATGTTCATCCGAGCAAGCAGCCTAGAAATCTTCCATGGTAGGATTATGTTGGTACTTTGCTCCCAGAATATTTTGCATATATCCATTGATATCAAACTGGGCTCTCTTCACATATGGATGGATGGTTATGAGAGTGAACTCTTTTTCCATGAGTTGTGCACTGAAAAGATTTGGACATTGGTATTCCCCAATTTGGATTGGGAAATGAATTCTTGAATGGTGTTTGCCACTAAGAAGGCAGTGAACTTGGAATAATTGTCGTGCCAGCTCCATTAATGCTCATTTGTCACTGACGTACTTAGGGAAGTTTCCATGGGGTCCCAGCAAAGCCACTCACGCGAATGTAGGAAAAAGATGAAAATTGAATAAACCAGGTTCCCCATTGGGAAATGACACTCATGGCTTCTTTAGAAAACCTTTCCTCGGTATTCCGATTCAGGTTCCAGATCACGCGGAAGGTGAATGCATTGTTGACTCTTCTAAAATGGTGAGAACTATTTTTGAACTGAGCTGAGGGTAATAGTGAAAAACATTGTTCGACGACCCCATGAATCCTCTCGTTTCAAGTCCTGAAAATAGCTTTCTTCGTGCTACTGCATAGGTCAGATATGAAGTCATGTAGAAGCATCCAGTCATCTTAACTTCTATCAATTGTTTGTGAATGGTGTTACTGATGATGGTGGCCCAATCCACAAACTCTTTCTTGGCTAGGATGATACAGATAAACTGGTACATCCATGGGTGGAAAATCCTTGCAGAAGGTAGACCGAAAACTCGACTTAGGAGAGTGATCATGTCTCTGATTTCTTCCACGAACTCAACGCGGTACAGTTCTTTGGGAAGCCTGTCAATTCGAGGTCTCTTGGTTACTAGCCAGTTGTTGTTGACCATTTTGCTCCATCTCAGGGGTTCTTCATCCCAGAACTCTTGCGCTGATTGGCGAGTGATATCCGCATTCTTGGGAAAGTCGGGTATGCCGAGAAACTCCTCAATGTGTTCTAGTGTGATTAAGAGGAAAGGCTCGTGATTATCTTTGAAAATTCCTCGTCTCTCAGGGTCATAATGCTCCGTGCAAGCAATAACCAATTCCAGACACTGCACCGAGACAGGGAATGTTGTTGCTTGGGGTAGGCCACTATGGTAAAGCCTATATGAGAAAATGGTTTTGCCTTCAGTTTTCACTCGCTCGCAAAACTGTTGCACGTTGATGTGACCCAGATTTGTATCAGTGATGTTGTCATATGCTGACTTAATGGAACTGGGAGGGATAATTCCTTGGAATTCATATTTCATGGCGGATTTGTTAGATTTCTCCACTGGCTTTCTCGATCTCCCTGTAGATTTGGATTTTTCGACCATTATGAATTTAACAGAAAAGTGACTCAGGCATGCCAGACAACGCAAACGGGGCCGGGTCTCAGTCTCTGAAACCCCGTTGATGCAAGAAAAAAAAAAAATTTACTTTAATATTATTATTATTATTAAAAAATAATAATAATAATTGATCCTGAATTACAATTTTTTAAAATATGTCAATACAAACAAATCGAGACTAAGCTCGAATTCCAGATCTGGCGATAAACATATATTTATTGATTTTAATTAAAATCTCCCGATTTTAATATTTCACGCGGATCAATTTAATCTCTTTTTTTTAATTCTGCTTGCATGAATTTCTCCTTGTTTGTAAATTTCTTGCTGGACGTGATATTTCCTCCTCTGCAAAGGCGTTGGAAAACTTGTTTCTAACCTGACTTCAAATTAGTTTTGCTGAATTTTCTCTTTCTGTTGCAACGTTGGATTTACTTGTCTGGAATGTTTGGAATTTTGGGCCTTGCTTCCTAAGAATGCGTTTTGATTTTCCTTTGCTGTCGTGCGTGATATTTCCTTTCCCATGCGTGGATTTTATGATCTTTGGTTTAAAATGCTTCCTTCTAGGCCGGCGTGTGTTCCTATCTTAGGTGCGTGGGAAAACTTTCCTAGGCTTTCTTTTTTATTTAAAAAGTGTTCTGATTTCTCAAGAAGCGTGGAGATTTTGATTCCTTGGAATGGTCTTCTTTCTTTGCTGGCGACTACGTGGACCTTTCTTTTGTTGCGTTGAGAATTCTTTATCTTCTGCACTGCGTGGGAATTACTTTTCTTGACCTGCGTGGAATGTATCCCTTGTGAATTTGAAAAATAGTTGATGTGTGGGCCTATGCGTGGCCTTGAAAACAATTTTCTTTGTTGTTTGGAAACCTCCTGAGGTGGACTTTTTCTCTCCCTAGGCGTGTTTGACAGTTTGTTCCCTTCCTTTCCCAATGCGTGGTATCCTTTCTTTAAGGTTACATGGAATGTCTGCCAATTTGGTAAAATGCATGGAAACACTGTTCTTTCCTTAATGTGTGTGGCTTCCTTCTGTATGGTTTTTTTATCCACTTGCATGAGACAAATCCTCTTTCCTACCTTTATTGGTATAAACTAAGGCATGGTGTGATGTCCTCCCTACTTGGCGTGAAGATTTAAACTACGTTTCTTCTTCCCACATGGGTGCTTGAAAACTGTGCTTTTCTTTCTTTTTCTTTGATGCATAAAATTTTGTTCTTCTCCCTGTGTGCATGGACTGTTCTTAATCTTTTAAAACTTTGTTCTTTTAATCTTTTCCCTGGTGTGTGGAAATTTTGTTTGTACTGTGCTGCCTTTCTAATGCTCTGAAAAATTGCATAAAGAAAACTTTCTTTGACTTCTTTTTTGGACTGTTCTTACTTCCTTGGCTGCGTGGAAATTGTTGTTTAGATTTTGTTCCTTCTTCATGCTACGACTGATACAAATGCGTGGAAGATTGTTGGATGTGACAAAATATTATGTCCTTCAGAAGAAATAAGAAGCAAAGCTTCGCACGACTTTTTCCAACGAGTTTGACGGAGGAAGTTATGGGGATTAATCCAACTTCCTCTCTTCTCGGGTAGTGGGCTTAAGTGCCAGGGGGAAATGGGGAAAGCAACGACAATTGCCAACGGGAATGGCAAAGTGGGTTGGCAATCCCCGTTCAATTTCCCCATGTGGGAAATTGGGGAATTTCTTGCCCGTTAGCCAATCCATGATTTGGCAATTGGTGGAGAAAATCCCACGTGCGGGAAAATTGAAGAAGATTGCCAGGAAAGGGGAAATCCGGGTTCGGGAAGCCAAATTGGCATTCCCGGCAGTTGGAAGCGTAAGCTTACTTCCCCGGCAATAAAATTTGTCGAATGAACTTTTAATTTATATTTATTTAATTAAATACTCTCAAGTTATTTAAAAATCAATTTTATCAAACAAGAAGCAATTAATTAATTAAATATTAATTAATTAATTTTAATGTATTTTAACGCGATTTAAAGCCTGCGGGAAGAGTTCTTGCTTGAAAAGGACAAAATGAAGACCGAAACGATCACAAAAATGAGACGATCGAAATGAGGGCAATGAACCACGCAAAGTAACACTTTTCAAAATTTTCAAAATTTTCATTTTTTATTATTTTAAAACAATTTTGCGAAGTCAAAATTGGCTGATAACAGCTGGCTCTAATTGGGGACAAGGACTTCATGGACACAACAACGGACCCAGACCAAAATAGTCATGAACATGATCTCAAAATGATGGGGCACAAAAATGGGGTGACACAAGAGAGGAGACCAAAAAACAGGGAAACAAACAAACCAAAATCCTAATTACCTATGTACATACGGGGAACAACCCGTTTTCAATTTTGATAGTGCTTGAGATATTGCCCACTGTAGGGCAAAGGCAAATGAGTTCCATCAGGATATGCCAAGTAATAGGTACTATCTCCACAGAAATGTCTTATTTTGAACGGTCCCAGCCACAGTGAGTCAAACTTCCCATGCTTTCCTTTCGGCTCACGTCTTTTGTCCCAGAGAAGAACTAAGTCATTGATTTGAAATTGTCTCTCCCTAGTTTTCCTGTCAAACAACTTCTTTACCTTGGATTGATGTTCCTCAATCCTGTTTGCCACTTGACTTCTTTGTTCCTCGAGCTTGCTTAGGAACATGATCCTTTTATCTAATGCATTGGTGAAGCATTCATCATCAACTGCCTGAGCTAATTTTAATGCTGGTAACTCCAGTGTGACAGGAATTTGAGCATCGGTTCCATATAAAAGTTGAAATGGAGACATCTTGATTGCCCTTTTGGGAGTTATGCGGTCAGCCCACAATGCATTGTATAACTTTTTGTGCCAAGTTCTTTGATTTTCTTCGACTAACTTGCGCACAATAGTAATGAGGTTTTTGTTGCTGGATTCAGCCTGACCATTTCCCTGAGGGTAGTAATCTGATGAATGAGACAAAGATATCCCATATCCATAACAAAAACCTATCATCTATGCAGAAGAAAAATTTGAGGCATTGTCCGTCACAATCTTGTGTGGAATTCCATAACGAACCAATATATTTTCTTTGATGAAATCACAGATTACTGCAGTAGATGTTTGTTTCACCGGTATAGCTTCTACCCACTTTGTAAAGTAATCAGTGGCGGTGAGCACGTGAGTATGACCAGTGCTAGAATTAGGATTCAAAACCCCGATGAAATCTAAACCCCATTGTTGAAAGGGTTCTTCAATGACAACTGGCTTCAAAGGCAAAGCTGCCAACTTTGGTCTTCCAACAAATTGTTGACAAGCTTCACATTTTGTCACCCATTTCTGAGCATCAGAAAACATAGTGGGCCAGTAATAATGTGCTCTCAGAATTTTATGGGCTGTTACTGGGCCAGAGAAATGACCACCGCAAGCATGATTGTGGAAAGCTTCCAACAACCTAGGTTGTTGCTCTTTATCAACACATCTGAGGAACATGCCGTCAATCCCTTTCTTGAACAACGTGTTATCCCAGATGACGTACCTAGCAGCTCTTAATTTGATAGCTCATTTCTCCTTAGCTGTCAGATTCTCTGGACACTCGCCATATGTGAGGAAGTAGGCAATATCAGAATACCATTCATCTGTGGTACTGACAAAAACTACCAATGGTAAATTTTCTTCAACTGGTTCTTCCTCGGAGTTATCTCGTGGTTCATTCTCTGCAATGAGTTGGCAGAGTCCTCTTCCTCGAACCAACTTGGTAGGCTTGATGTCCAAATCATATTCTTGGATCTTGGAGACCCAATTACCTCTTTTAGATCCTGGTTCCTGTTGTGTCAACATTGATTTCACCGCGGTGTCTGGAACTAAGACTTTGGTGTGAGAATTCAACACGTAATACCTGAAGTGTTTCAGGGCTCTTACCACCGCGTATATGCATGTCTCTCAAGAGGAGTGTAATTAAGTTCATGTTTCTTGAATCCCAAACTCATGAATGCAATAGGAGATTCGATCCCCTCTTGATTGTGTTGAGTCAAAATGGCAGAGATTGTGTGTGGAGAAGCATAGCAATAAATTATAAAATTCTTTTTAAAATCAGGACATACCAATGTAGGAGCTTTTGTAATAGCACTCTTGATTTGCTCAAATGCCTCTCTACCTTCCTTTGACCATTTGAAGGATTCTTTTCCTTTCATCATATCAGCGATTTCTTTAGTCAGCTCGGAAAAATCTGGCACGAACCTTCTCAAAAAGTTCACCTTCCCGAAGAATGAGTGGACCCCAAGCTTACTTGTAGGCAGGGAAAGATTCTTTATAGCTTGAACACGTTCAGGATCGATCTTAGTTCCTTCCTTAGAAACAATATGACCTAGGAGTTTCCCTTCTGTAACTCCGAACACAGACTTTTTTGGATTCAGAGAAATCTTATGAAGTCTGCACCTTTGCAATATTTTCTCCAAATCCCTTAGGTGATCTTCTCGTTTCTTGGAGAACACTGTCAAGTCATCTAGGTATATCACAATGATCTTGTCTTTATAATCTGCAAATGCCATATCCATGGCCCTTTGAAAAGTTGCGTCGGCATTGATCAAACCGAAGGGCATTCTTCTATATGCGAACGTACCCCAGGGGTAGTGAACGCGGTTTTATGTTGATCTTCTCTAGCCACTTCAATCTGATTATAGCCAGAGAAACCATCTAGCATAGATAGCATTTTCGATCCAGTTACTGCCTGCAGAATATGGTCCATGACTGGCAGTGGGTAGTTATCCTTCAAGGAAGCCTGATTAAGATTGCGGAAATCCACGCAAATCCTAATTTCTCCATTTTTCTTGCGAACTGGTACAATATTAGCTATCCAGGTCGAATGTCGAATAGGAAACACTATTCGTGCATCTAGCATCTTTTGAACTTCATGAAATATTGTCCCTGCAATCTTGGGATTATATTGTCTTTGCTTTTTCCTGAATGGAACTGCACCAGGCTTCAAGGGTATGGCATGCTCCATTTCCCTGGGTTGGAAAGACTTCAAGTCTTCGTATGAATAAGCCAAAACGTCAGAATATTTGGTAAGGAGACTTATGAATTTCCTGTGCTCCTCAGGTGAGCAACACTTACCAATATTGATCAGGCGAGGTTTATCCTTGGTACCGATATTAACTTGCTCATAGTCAGCAGAATTCGCAGGTCCTGCCTGCTCTTTCTCTTTGATAAACCTGTCATGTTTGTCAAAAAGTTCTTCAAGTGAAACCAATCCTTTGGGAATTTTATTTCCTTTGAGTTGAATGATGCCATCACCAGGATCTTCGTTCTCAACTCCTTCCTGAATGGGTGAGGTAGTTGATTCACGAAATGCCGAATCACTTCCTTCAAAGTACAACTGTTCAAAATTTTCTCTCTTTTCCAAGAAGGCAATAATTTGTTGATCATCATTAAATACTTGCCAATTTTCTGCATTGTCAGGAACACTTGGCCTAAAAACCATTTCAATGGTGTATTTGACTTGATCAAATTCTGAATGAGGAATCATTAATGAAGCTGAGACTGCTAGAGAATCTGCTTTGTCATTCTTTTCACGAGGGACAAATTTTATGGAAAAAGCATCGAAGACTTCTATTGCGTCCCACACTTTATTTCTGTAGTGTCTCAAATGATCATTCTTTACTTGGAACTGATTTCTTACTTGTTTCATGATCAATTCTGCATCTCCAAAGACTTCCAAATTTTTGATCCCTTTTTCCCCTGCAACTTGGAGGCCAAGGATTAATGCCTCGTACTCTGCAGTGTTATTAGTATTTGAAAATTCAAGTTTGTAGGAAAAAGGAAATATTTTACCATTTGGAGATATGAGCACCACTCCTGCACCAGAGCCCGTTGAGCAACAACTTCCATCGAACTCAAGAGTCCAGATCTCATTGGAATCTTGGCAAGTGATCTCAGGGGTATGAATTTCTGCAGTCATCATATAATTACCCATACTTGAGCCTTGGAAAAGGATCTATGCGCGAGGATCTTCTGTTTTAGTTACCGTGAACTTTGCCTGAGCTTCTGGCATAAGCTTTTTCATTTCTCCATTGATAGGAATCATGGCATGAGACCAGTCCATTTGAATCTCACCACCCAAATCCCTGCAAAATTTCCTGCTCAACAACATTCCATACGAGGCGGGAATATCAGCAACTAAAATAGTTACCTTAACTCGCTTTTGAGGGAATTGGGCTAAAACCATTTGGGCGTCTTTAATCTGCCCGATTAGAGGAACTTGCTTGGTTTCCATGGAGTAACATGATCCGAATGTTCTCGTACAAGTCAAACCAAGAGCATGTGCTACTTTTGTTGGCATCACATTATCCGAGGCTCCAGAGTCTATAATGCAATTACTTAATTTGCATCCGTTGATCAGAAAGGACACAAAGAAAGGTTCAATCTTTTCATTTGAAGGTGTAGTGGCCGCCACAATATTTTGAGTTTTCCCATCTTTAGGGGTTTTCAGAATTCCTTTGGAGGAATGAACAATAGAGTCACCTTTGATAAACTGGACCAATTTCTCGAGCTGATCCTTGTTGGACTTCAAGTACTCTGCCTGTGACATGGAAATTTTTGTTTTATTGATATGATCAATGATATCAAATTTAGGCAAAGTAATCACACTTGAAGTCTCAGATATAAGTTCTTTCGAACTTGATGATGGCACACTTTTGACCTTGGCCTCGGGCTTGGTTGACACTGATGTGGAAGAAGAAGCTTTCTTCGTAGTTGGTTTACCAACCGATTGATCTAACAAAGGCCCTCCTTTCTTTAAGATAGTCTTGACCTTTGAAACCTCACCTTGGACTCTTTAGGAGCCTCATTTGTCTTGGATTCTTTGGGAGTTTCCTTGGAAACCTCTTTATCTCCCGCCTTAGTGGTATCCTGCTCCTTTTTCTAAGAGCACGTGAAGACGGTGAAGGATTGACTATTCATATCTTCTATAATTTCTTCGTATTCATCTTCCTCATCAGAACGGTACTCAAAGAAATGATTATTACTTTCCCCCTCAGGATCTTCAACTTCAGGTTCAGATGTCTCAGAATCCGGCTCTTCCTCATCAACCTCGATGACTTCAATCTCATCATCGCTTTCTTCAATGACATCACATTTGGAATTAGTTGCGGGAGCTGCTTCAATAGCAAGCCTCATTGGAGCACCTGCAATCCTGGCTTTGTTGGGAACGTATCCTTTTCTCGGGATGTCTTTGTAAGGAGCAGGTTTACTACTTTGAGCAACTTGCTTTTTCAAAGCCAACACATCATTAGCCAACTTAGTGAGTATAGTTTCTGAAGCATTGGGGGTTTCTTGACTCTTTCCTTTGAGGGAATTTTTCTTGAATTTTCCTGCCATGATTAAGTCATCTTCAATTTCTATGGCCAAGGATTGAGCAAGTTCCAAAGTAGCCACCCTAGCCCTTCTCAGCTGATAGCACACTTCTGGTTGTTGTGCGTTAATAAAGAAACATTTTTGTCCATCAAGGTTTGGACGAATCCTGGCGGGAACTTTGTTCACCATCTTGTTGAATTTAGCCACGAAATTCCTCATGGGTTCTGTTGGCTCTTTCTTCACCTGAGATAGTTGGGCAAGAAGAGCATGTTCATCTTCTGCCATCTTGAATCGATTTTCAAACTTAGTTTTCATATCATTCCAATTTGTGATACATCCATTGGGCAGATGATGAAACCAATCTGCAACAACATCATGCAATGTTTCGACGAAGAGACGAATAGCAACATCTTCATATTCTACCGACAAAACAACACATGCAGTGAAAAAGGTAGAAATATGGTCATCTGGTGACGTCTTCCCATCTCCGTTGAACTTGGGAAGAATCTTTCTTGATCCTCGTGGGAGTTCATGTCGAGCAGGTAAGGCCAATGGGCCTATGGCATTTCCCCATGGTACATTGGCTGCCATTTGAGGAAAGGTGGTATGCGAAGGTAAAACAACGTGAGCAAGGACAAGTGCTTGACTGGTAGTGATTCCTTCCTTGCTTTCTCTTTCAGGACTTGATGCAAGGCTTGCAGATCTACGAGGTGTGTTCTTCTTTGGAGGAGATAACTTGAAACCAAATTTTCCTTGAAAGTCAAAAGTGGGGTCAGATCGACCTTTAGCTTTTTCTCCTCGCGTAAACCTCTTTCCTTCCAGTTTGGAATCTTTATGGTGAAGGGATCACTGGCATGTTTTGACCGGCTCTAGCCTTTTCTCTTCACTCTCTTTCTTGAGCTATTTGTGCCTGAATAACTCTAGCAACTCTCGCGGCTTTCTCTTCTTCGTTATCTAGTACTGATGCGGCGAGATGAAAATGATGGTTACTCGTGTGCTTTTCCCAAATAGCTTGCCTCAAATCTGATGATATGTCTTCTTGAGTATCTGCAAAAACAAGATTTGGTTGCAAGATAGGTGGGTTACCTGTAATAGTCATACAACTTATTACCTTGGTGGAAGAGGACCGCGTCAGTGAACAACGATCAACACGTGTCCAGGAGGTCTTCTGGCCACAAGTGCGGGTGCTCTTCTTCTAAGGTCTTCGATGTAGATTTCTCTGTCAATGGCTCTATCAACAGCCACAAATTGCTGCAAGCTTTCACGGTTTTCCCAAGCTACTGTTCGAAGGTTGGCAGCAATGTCTCCTTGGAAATATTCATCGGGCACAAGGTTCGGTTGAAGAACTGGAGCTTGTGCAGAGGGGATAGTCATAAAGATTTAACCAAGCACTGGTTAACGATTCCTAAATCCCCAATAGAGTCACCAAAAACTGTTAGCATATGGATTTGCATGCATGCAAATGACATGCAACAGTGTGGGAATGAAGTCCCTCCTCAATGAAGGTGAGGCTGCCTTTATTGAAAACCAAAACTGTATTTACATCTATACATTCAAAATTGTATGTGGGGGGTGTTTTGGAACATCAATGGAAAGAAAAGTGAATGAGGGAGATGGAATGGAATGAAGGAAAGGAGTGAAATGGAATGAACTGAAAGAACATGCAAGAGTTAGGTAAAAACAGAGCCTAATATTGCATGAAGAGGAAAGATGAATAACCAACACAAATAAAACGAGTTTGAGTTAGCCAAACAAGAACGTGTAAAAGGGAACACACATGAGCAAGTAGATAATCAGAGCTTGATCACTGTGAACTAGAACAACTGATTAATAATGTTGACAATAAGATCAAAGATAATATTTGCATGCAAGATTCAAAACACCTAACATCTAATGAACATAAGAACATCAAATGTTACAAGAGACAATGAATGAGACACAAAGTTCGTATTCCATTAACTCCAAAATGTTTTTCACAAAAGAACACAAAGTTTCTTCCTGAAACAAAGCTTGCACAAAAGTATTTTCTTCTCCTCTCTCAAAGTCACCCTTTACAAATGAGCCCCTCACTTCCTTTTATAACCCAAAAGTTGGTTACAAAGTAGTTAGGGTTTTACATGATCATTAAATAAGGCACTTAAGTGACCTTTGACTTTTTCAACAACCTTATTAAAGACAACCCAAAAATAGAAATTACTTAAAATAACCATTGTTTCCCAAATAACAACACCTTTTAAAATATACAATAATAACCAGTGCCTTATCCATTGAAATGGGGTCCGCCTATCTCAAGCGTATGAGAAATGGACTCTCCCACTTTGTTAGATACCAAGAAAATCAACTCCCTGCATTGACCGGTGAAATTAGGATCTGCCGCTTTTTCCAGTTGAAAGGATCTAAACCTTCCCAAAGTTTCAAACATCTTTTCTTCTTCTGGAGGTTCACTTGGTCGAAGAATAGCCTCACAAAATACCTGCAATTCAAGAATTCTACTTGGCATATCATTTAAATTAACAATTTTGGATTGAGCATTCTCAAATAAGTTCTTCAATTTGATGCACCGCTCCATGGAAACTGACGAGAAATTGTTGGCGGGAGTGTACATGTCTTTAAACAATTGTGAAAATTGTTCTTCCACCTGCTCCGATGAACACCTTTGATTATGCTCATTTACGAGGTTACAAGGAATCTCAGCCATGAATTCCTGAATCAAGGAGAGTGAAGTGAAGGCTTCATTGCACATGCTGTCATAATGGATCATAGAATCCTCGAGAAGCATTTTTCTTGATTTGAGATGCATAGACACCAAAGAAAATGTGTCCCTCGATGTTCAAATTTGAGAATTCCTTCAATAGCTAAAACTGAAGATTCCATACTTGTCATCTCCTGTAAACTGGGCAATATCTCATCCAAATTTGATATAGCAGAAACAAAAGTTTCTTTGAAAGAAAG
Organism: Taxus chinensis; assembly: GCA_019776745.2. NCBI lineage: Eukaryota > Viridiplantae > Streptophyta > Pinopsida > Cupressales > Taxaceae > Taxus > Taxus chinensis. Next base: position 301,074 of record JAHRHJ020003754.1, read on the forward strand.
AATTGGATCAAGATACGCACTGACATCTTCATGAAGCTTAACCTGCGGTCTTGATCATCCCCTGGCCTAAAACGAGAATCTCTAAAAGTCAAGTTTTAGTGACATGGCCCAATGTGTTTATTTCCTTTGACAAATTGAGAGTATCTTCATCTGGGGCAGCCACTGCATCAGGTACTGGGAAGGTGGATGATATGGGATTTATCAAATGTTGAACATATTCCACCAATTGATTCTTTTCGGCCTTGAGCCGAGAGTTTTGAGACTTGTATTTCTCAAGTCTTTTTAGCACGATATCAATTGAATCTCGAGCCATCGCCATGTCACTTTCTAATGTAGATCTTCCAAGTCCCAGTCTGGAAACTTCATAGTCGGTAGGCGTCATAGCATCACGCTCTTTATCCACTTGTGGAATGGCAAGGTCTGTAAATTTGTTTCCATCATTATCCACCATTATTCGAGAAAGCACCTTAGGCTTCTTAGGAATGGTGTCATTCGAAAGTTTGAAAAGGGCATCAAAATCAATGTCAATTGGCTTGACAACTCTCTTCCTTTTCTTTACTTTGGAATCAACCCAGGAAGGAGTATCATTCACTATTTCAGCATACAAAATCCTGGAGCTTGAATCAATATTCTCATTATTTTTGACATCATGAGATCCTTCTTGAATCCTATCTACGACCTCGATTTGAGGAGACACAACCTCAATATCCACTTCCTGATTATTTGGGAGATTTTGGGAAATCTCTTCATGAACTACATGCTCTGAAGTGTTTGATATTTGAATTACCTGCACCTGAGTGGATGCCTGTTTGAAGCATGGCTGAGGATCATTTGCTGCTAGCTTCTGAGCACTATTAATGATGTGGGTAGAAGAATCTCTACTCGAGGTAGAAAATCCAGACACACGCTCTCTTCCTTCTTCGGGGTTTGGATCTTTGGATTTCTCTCCTTGTGACATGTTACTTGGCGAAGTGGATTTTGGCAACCACTCTTTTCTTGCCTGTTGTGTATGATTGGATGGTAATGAAGTTGATCGAGAAGAGACTTTGGTCGAATCGAGGCCCCCTCGTATCAGTAATTTTTGTGATCCCAAAACATGATTTGGAATGGATTGCAATTTGGAAAGTTCTCTATCATACCAAGACACACTTCTTTCAATAATTGGTTGGTTCTTGCCATCAGAAGAAAATTTCATCATTTTAGTCCATTGATATCAAACTATGAGGGATCGACGAACATCTTCACATATGGAATGGATGGTTATGAGAGTGTTAGGTGAGAGTACTCGTCTTTTTCCATGAGCCCAAAAATATTCCATGGAAAAGTATTTGGACATTGATATCGAACTCTCTCCAATTTGGATCGAGGAAATGAATTCTTAGACGGTATTCCCTGATTTGGATCACTAAGAAGGAAGTGAACTTGGAATAATTGTTGTGCCAACTCCATTAATGCCCATTTGCCCATTTCACTGACGTACTTAGGAAGTTTCCATGGGGGTACCAGCAAATCCACTCACGTGAATGTAGGAAAAAGATGAAAATTGAATAAACCAGGTTCCCCATTGAGAAATGACACTCATGGCTTCTTTAGAAAACCTTTCCTCAGTATTCCAATTCAGGTTTCAGATCACACAGAAGGTGAATGCATCGTTGACTCTTCTAAAATGGTGAGAACTATTTTTGAAGCTGAGCTAAGGGTAATAGTGAAAAACACTATTCGACGACCCCATGACTCCTCTCGTTTCAAGTCCCGAAAATAGCTTTCTTCGTGCTACCGCATAGGTCAGATATGAAGTCATGTAGAAGCATCCAGTCATCTTAACTTCTATCAATTGTTTGTGAATGGTGTTACTGATGATGGTGGCCCAATCCACAAACTCTTTCTTGGCTAGGATGATACAGATAAACTGGTACATCCATGGGTGGAAAATCCTAGCAGAAGGTAGACTGAAAACTTGACTTAGGAGAGTGATCATGTCTCTGATTTCTTCCACGAACTCAATGCGGTACAGTTCTTTGGGAAGCCTGTCAATTCAAGGTCTCTTGGTTACTAACTAGATGTTGTTAACGATCTTGCTCCATCTTAGGGGTTCTTCATCCCAAAATTCTTATGTTGATTGGCGAGTGATATCCACATTCTCGAGAAAGTTGGGTATTCCAAGCAACTCATCAATGTGTTTTGGTGTGATTGAGAGGAAAGGCTCGCTATTATCTTTTAAAATTCCTCGTCTCTCAGGGTCATAATGCTCCGTGTAAGCAATAAGCAATTCTAGACATTGCACCGAGACAGGGAATGCTGCTGGTTAGGGTAGGCCACTATGGTAAAGCCTATATGAGAAAATGGTTTTGCCTTCATTTTTCACTCACTCGCAAAACTGTTGCACATTGATGTGACCCAGATTCATATCAGTGATGTTGTCATATGCTGACTTAATGGAGTTGGGAGGGATAATTCCTTGGAATTCATATTTCAAGGCAGATTTGTTAGATTTCTCCACTGGCTTCCTCGATCTCCCCGTAAATTTGGATTTTTCAGCCATTATGAATTTAACAGAAAAGTGACTCAGGCATGCCAGACAACGCAAACGGGGCCGGGTCTCAGTCTCCGAAACCCCGTTGATGCAAGAAAAATATTTTTCGCTTTAATAGTATTATTATTATTATTATTTTAAAAATAATAATAATAACTTGATCCGAATTACAATTTTTTCTGCTTTTCGGTCAATACAAACATATCGAGACTTAGCTCGAGTTCCAAATCTAGCAATAACAACAATATCGATTTTTTTAATTAAAATCCCCAATTTGAATACTTCTCTGGTGGATTAATCCTCCTTCATTGGTTTTGCTATGTACGTTTAGAAACATCCTCCTCTTGTATGACAAGTGCGTGGAAAAGTTTTTTCCCCTGACTTCAAATCAATTTGTTGTCCTCTGTTAGATTAATTTCCTTGCCTTTTCAAAAAAATTCGTGGCAATTTGATTTTTCTTTGCTGTCTTATCTATTCACATGTGTGGATTTTAGTCTTTTCTCCTTCCTTGGCCAATGTGTGGCCTGTGTGGACAGGTGCGTGGGAAAGGTGCCTCCTCTTTCTTTTTTATTTTTTATTTTTTCTATTTCTCCTTGACTTCGTGGTCTTCTCTTTGTTGACGCATGGAGATGAGTTCTTTCTCTTCTGACTATGTGGCTTTGGCTTGACCTGCGTGGAAATGTATCTCCTTGTATTTTGATAGTTGATGTGTGGGCCTATGCGTGGCCTTGAAAATGCTATGTTTGGATTTTTCTGCCCCTAGCAATGCACTTAAAATTGTTTTGATTCTCCCATGTGTGGTTGCCTTAAATGCGTGGTGTTGGTGAATGCATGGATAGTTCTTTCCTCTAATAGCCTAGGTTTTCTTTATCCATGTGAAAAATCCTCTTTCTCCTTTGCGTGGCAAATAAACTCAGGCTGGTGTGTTATTCCCCCTGCGTGATGAATCTGTTAACCTTTGCTTCTTCCCACGCTTGCTTCTTTCTCTTTCTTTATTTAAAAACTTGTTCTTCAACTGTGTTTGGACTTTCTTAATCTTTTAAAATTGTTCTTTTCTTTTCCTTGGCGCGTGGAAAATTTTGTTTGGGTTGTGCGCCTCCTCTAATGCATGAAAACTTGTAAAGAAAACAAATTTCTTTGGACTGTTCTTACTTCCTTGGCTGCGTGGAAAGATGTTTGATCTTTCTTGCATGCACTTCTCTTTATAACAAATGCATGGAAGATTGATTGGATGTGACAAAATATTATGTTCTTCAGAAGAAATAAGAAGCAATCGAAAAGCTTCACATGAATTTTTCCAACGGGTTTGATGAGAGGAAGTTATGGGGATTAATCCAACTTCCTCTCTTCCTGGGTAGTGGGCGTTAAGTGCCAGGGGGAAATGGGGAAAGCAACGGACAATTGCCAACGGGAATGGCAAAGTGGGTTGGCAATCCCCGTTCAATTTCCCCATGTGGGAAATTGGGGAATTTCTTTCCCGTTAGCCAATCCATGATTTGGTAATTGGTGGAGAAAATCCCACGTGCGGGAAAATTGAAGAAGATTGCCAGGAAAGGGGAAATCCGGGTTCGGGAAGCCAAATTGGCTTCCCAGCAGTTGGAAGCGTAAGCTTACTTCCCCGGCAATAAAAATTTGTCGAATGAACTTTTAATTTATATTTATTTAATTAAATACTTCTCAAGTTATTTAAAAATCAATTTTATCAAACAAGAAGCAATTAATTAATTAAATATTAATTAATTAATTTTAATGTATTTTAACGTGATTTAAAGCCTGGCGGGAAGAGTTCTTGCCCGAAAAGGACGAAACGAAGACTGAAACGATCACAAAAATGAGACGATTGCAATGAGGGCAATGAACCACACAAAGTAACACTTTTCAAAATTTTCAAATTTTTCATTTTTTATTATTTTTAAACAATTTTGTGAAGTCAAAATTGGCTGATAACACGTGGGAAACAATAATACCCACTAGGTCTTCGCCCAACAATGTGTATATGTTATTGTTTATCAAACATCAATCAAGTCACCCACCTCAATCACGGATCCACCTCCTCCCTGATAATGGGGTTCAAATTGGATTAAAATAAAAAATAAGTGGTAATTACCACCAATCGCATGGGTAAATTTGAATTTTGATGGGGCTTCGAAAGGCAATACTGGGCCTGCCGGTAGTGGTTATTTAATCTGAGACTCCCTTGGTCAACTAATTTTCATGATGGCTCTCGATTGTGGAAAAACCTCCAACAATATTGTAGAAGGAATGGCTCTTTTACAAGGAATTAGGGAGACAACTTCTTCCCGCTAGAGCAAGCTATGGATATAAGGTGATTTTAGAATAATCATTGACACTCTTCATTCTCGCTCCTCTAAGGCTCGAAAACTTAACCAAATAATTCAAAACATCCTTCAAAGATTGTCTAGATTTGAGGAAGTATGTTTTTCTCACATTTTAAGAGTCAGGAACTCCTCTGTTGACCATCTCACTAATATGGGGGTAGGAATGACGGGTAGAGAAGGAATTTTCTTAAAGACATAGATAGCTAATTTCCCAATGGCCTTACAAACAACCTTAAAAAATGATATAAATCATTAATAAGTATTGCATTGTCCCCAAAGCCCCTCACATGAGGTCAATATCCCTTGCACATGTGGTGGGATTGACAACTAATGAGGGGATTTAATGGAACATTGTTTGAATTGAGTGGCTCCTCCACCTTCACCTCTTAAGTACCACTACATTCAAGACATTAGGGAAATAGTTATGCAAATTTGGGAAAGCTCTGAGCCTTCCATTTCAGAGATGGAAAACAAAGGAAATCGAGGGAAACCCGCTACCTGTTCGGGTCGAGCATGTCCTAAGTCTGACTGGGGTTCTCGCAACTCTCCCTTCCGCAAGGTTGTTGTGGAAACTTCATTTGAAGACTAATTAGATGGAAAAATTTAAAAACCTGTTATGTGGTAATGAATTTCATAGATTTGGTCAATCACTCAGGATATCGACCTGCTCGAGGTGGAGGAGATCGGTTCTCACTTGCATGGTCTAATGTTACCCTAAGCTGTCTATTGGGAGGAAAAATATTTTTGATGGCGCAGGGGATCTATAGTGCTAATATGCTCTCAAATTCCTTTGGTGAATTTTCTCTTCATCTAGACCATGTCAAGTTGGAGCAAGCAGGTGATAGGAGAGGGGCAAAGGCCAATTTACACTCATATTCCATCCTCATGGTATTGCAAGCTCTGACAATAGGACATAAGGCAATAGCTGATCACCTGGGACTCGTGCTTCCTCCTGAAGAAAATGTGAATTTTCCCTATGAAGGCACCTCCAGTGAGTCAGATCAGGCAATGTTTGTGGATTCATATGTGGTTTTCCTTGGGCGTAGCATTAGCGAAGGAGCTGGTGCTGGTGATCAGTCATAATTATTTATAATAATATAGTTTGTGTATCTTGACTATGTATATAACTTGGTTGTTTTTTGATGTATTAGGTTGGCTAAATGGGCAATTTATCATTGCTATATTTTGACACTTTTCCGTGATAACATGTTTTTATCAAGACTGCCAAGATGAGCAATGCTATCTTCGGTAACTTCATGTAATATTTTTTGCGGGCCAAGGCCCTTTCCCTAGATAATATAAGCAAAAAATTCATGGATCCACCTCATATGTAGGGGTGGGAATATCTCATCCATATTGTGTCCTTTTTTATCCTTGTCACTAAATATTCCATAGAGAGGCCTCCTCCATGGATATAGGTATGGGGGCACATCTTGTATCACCCCAACCTAAAGAGTAACTCGTTCATACTATTACCACTCCACATGCCTAAGAAAATGGTCCTCTAGCCACATGCTCTATCTAATTTTCTATAACTCCATGACATCCTCAACCCACCTAAGAAATTATGTGTAACACATCTACACAACCCTTCACGACATCAATCTATCGAATACATCTCTATAGGCCATCATCATATAAATTTTTCCTCCTCAACAATACCAATCATGATGTAAATATACTAGTGGTCGCTTCGAGAGGAGCAAGGTTACACTGTGAGTGGGACATTAGGAGGTGGGATATAAAATTATATTGTTTCATGAATTTTGAACTTTGTAGTTTGATTGCAGTGGCATAGGTGTGTAAACATAGTATGGCGTTTACATTGGTGAATAGTTTTTTGGCAAAAAAATGAAAGAGAAACTTATGTTAACATGTTATGCAAGAAATTTATAGTGAAAAGTAAAGCTTCAAACAATAAGATAATAATTTAATGGGATCTAGTTTAGTGATAAGGCAGAGAAATTATCATGATGTGAATTTTCGTAGCGTGTTATTGTATTTCCATTTTCTATAAAAAGGGGTTAATTTTATTTATTGCTATGGATGTTGTAAACGTTGTATCATATACATATAGCCAAACAATGAATAATGTGTTGTGGGATCACTGGGTGGAGCTTTAACCAGGAGGTTGTCATCGTCAGAGAAGCTCTCAATATCCTTATTTGGGTAAGGTCCAAGCCAAACATATGGTGGAACAGAGTATTGAAACATTTTCCTTACTGTCAGATCAATGCGCGTAAATTCATCCCAATAGTTTGTAAGATGGCTCTGCTAATGGATTTGCCTACGTAATCTGAACTATATATGTAAATCAATCAAATCTATAGAATCCATGTACAATAAAACTCATGCTAAAAAATGAAATACTTTAAAAATAGAAACCCCAAGCCCAAGTGAAAAATAGATGGTTGTGGTAACGGGTTTCTCTACATAATCTGAATTATATACATAAATAATTCAGATTCAGAACATCCATGAACAATAAAAGTCATCCCTAAACCTAAAACTCTTTAAAAAAATAGAATTTCTAAACCCTCAAAAGTGAAGAAACAAATTCAAGCAGAAAATAGATGGTTGTTCTTTTATGGATATATGTAAAGAGTTACTCTTTTTAGCTAATAACATGAATAATGAAATGGAATTGTGCATATCCTTATGATAAAAAGTAAATGAATATGCTAAAAAAACTAGAAGAACAGATCCACAAGACATAAAAAATTAAACCATGCTTTAAAGTACATGTAGTATCAGTGGTGTCAAAACAAGAATGTAACCAATGTTAAGTAGTTTATATATGCATATTTTTTCCCCTACTCATTTTATGCTTAGTACATGTATTTAACAGTTTGTGGTATGTACATGAGGAGTCTGGTAGTGTTTTTTTTTGTGTTTTTTTGTTATGGGGAGGGGACGACCTTATAAAATTGTGTGTAGAATTTTTCCCTAGGATGTGGATGATAACATATGTTGCAAATTTTTCATTATTTAACTAGGGGAAAAGAGTTGCTACAAATAATAAGGACCCCCAATGTTTTATGTGGTCTTCAACTACCAAGTATCATCTGCTGATCTCTATCAATGAAATCTGCCATGTTACACTAAGTTACCTTATGATAAATTAACAGTAGTTTCACTAAATCCTATAATAGATTTTTTGTTTGCAGATTGCTTGACATTACATTACCAATAATATCTACAAGAATAACAATACAAATGCAATTTTCAATTTCACGCGTTGATGTCAGAGGAATACCTGTGCTTTCCCGGTTCACCCCACATGCATACTTCTGCATAGATGTTTGACAAGATAACATAAGTTGCAACATTTTCATGCTACTCCTCACTTACATATCAATGACGACGCTCTCCACCTTGACCAAGTTTCTCCATCCTCCTTTTCCCACCCGTGTCTCCTTTAGAGTTGCTACTGTGTTTGGAATGACTATAATGGAAATGATTTACATAGTTGGACATATCTATGGTGATCAGATGAATCCTGTTGTTACTATTGCCTTCTCAATTGCTGGGAAAATTACCATCAAATAGGTAATTGAATTCCATAGACATCCACATTTGTAAACCTCCTATAATTCTGTGGGAAAATATATTGAATCCCTACTTGTTGAATTCATGCTTACCTTCATACTCATGTTTGTGTTGTCTGCAATGGTAACAGATCCTGAAGCAGTAAGTTACATTGAAATTTCCCCTTAATACCTCCTCAAGCCTGTTACAAACTCCCACAAACTAACATGACAATGGTTCATTATGCAGGCTGGTCATATGATAGGGGTTGTAATGGGCAACATAATTGGGTTTTGTGTTTTATTTGGAGGGTATGTGTGGAACTAACATGCAATTCAGGTTTAATTGGCATGTTTATGATAAAATTTATAGTTTCTTCCACATAGTCGGCACTGCCTTTACTTTCAATCACTAAAATCTAATTAATTTTCAGAAGATACATAGAACTGGAAGTAATTACCTCTAAGCTCTAATAGAGGACTGAATCACGTGAGTCAGACATGAAGATATGGCTATGGATTGACCTTTTCATCGCAGCTGCATGCTCATTAAATTCACAACAAGCAATTATGTAGGCTAATCAAATTGGATAGTTGTTTTTGGCTGTATTTGTATTTTTTTTGTTATTTTCTTGTAAGCATTTTATCAAACAGTTTCTATGCACTATGCTATATACTGGCCTCCACATGCATCAGACTATAATATGATGTCTTTATTTTCCTGGCATGGCATTACCAATAATCTCTACAAGAACATTTTCCTCTTTCAAAGTGATACAACAACTTTACATCTCTCCCAACAATTTGCTTTACAACATGATTTTACTTTCTCGTTTTCTCAGTACATGTTTTGAATCTTTTAAAAATCCTGCTACCTTCATCAGCCAAGTCATTTTTCCCAATTTTCTATCATTTGAACCTCACCCCATATGTACGCTTTTGCATAGATGTTTGACAGAAGAACAAAAGTTGCAACATTTTCATTATCTAACTCAAAAAGAAGATTTTTTGTAAATAATAATGGCCCCATATGTTCTATGTGGTCTACAACTACCAAGCAAAATCCCCACAACCACCTCAGGTTTTATTGGCATGTTGATGATAAATTATTCTTGGCATGCTTCTGTAAGAGGCACTCATGCTATCGAACCAATTGTTTCTTCCACACCATATTTGAACTTTTCCTCTTTCAAAGTGATGCAACAGGTTTCCCCACAAGTTTTTACTCAACCACCTCAGGTTTTATTGGCATGTTGATGATAAAGTATTCTTGGCATGCTTCTGTAAGAGCACTCATGCTATCGAACCAATTGTTTCTTTCACACCATATTTGCTTATTCTTTCCTAGTAATACATTTCCATGCCATGTCATTGACTCCTCCTCTGCTGCAAGTTTTTACTCTTTTTTCCAGAGCTGCAAATTTAATAGAACATTAGTTATTAACACCTTGGTTCTTACAACCAAATTTGTAGGCCAAACTTGGATTTGTGGAGAATTTTGTTTTTAACTTTCCATACATGATAGAATCCAAATAGAAAGTGCAGACAGTGATAAAACCTTAAGTAAATCAAATATCTTTACAAATATGTATTTACCTTTTATTAAAAAATCTTACACTTTATTACAAATCCACAATATTATTTCTTCAGTAGTATCAAGTATCCTTTCTGCCAAATGTTGCATCCCTGGTGTCCAGATAGGGACTAGACCATTAGTTGGAAACGTAGCTCATATTCACCATATTTATAATTTCAAGATATTTTGTCAGGCATTTTGAGTGTCATATTTTTTCTCAAACACTTTGCATGTCTCGCTCTCATGGAACTCTGATGGCTTCCCCTTCACGTTGATGTAATATACCAAATTCCTCTAGCAACCACCCAAGAATATCCATAAGATCCTTTCTAGATTATTTTCCACTGCCACAGTAAATTCAATTCCCCTGTGTGTAGAGCTCTTAATATCCCCTCACATTATGGTGCCGTCAGGGCCAATAAAATATCATTTCTTTTTAGATTGTTGTTGCTTTCTCTTCATAGAGTTTGGGGAATGCAGTAGTCAGAAACACTAAACAAAAAAGGCACAAACATTGTATAATAAAAGTGGGAACATTTTTCAAACAAGTCAAGACAATAAGCCATAAGAGGATATGTTGCAGAGGTAAAAGAAAAAAAGAGGTATAAATCTTCATAAATTCTCAAAATTTGATGTTGAATGTCAAAATGCCCAAATATTTGGGAGTGGATTTGTAGGGTGTACCTATTTCAAGACAAACGACTAAGCCAACTTGGTTCTGTATGATCACACTTCCAGCTCCACACGTGATGCCACCTATGGGAAGTGGTGTGTTTTTGTATGCTATATTGCTGAAGAAAACATGAGTGTTCTACTGAATTAGTCATTTCTCCTAATCCTACCCACCTGTATGACATTGCATGTACAAATTAGGAAAACTAAAAAGTTGTTCTCCCATTCCATATTCAACACATCATAATGGTGAACTAAATACAACAATATTTTAAAGGATTTGCAGTGCACATGTTAGTGGGAAAGCTCAAGCATCTAACATAAAGAAGGAAAATTACAAATAAAATAGCAGTTTTAGGAAAAAAGACATGAAAAGAAAAACCTCTATTGTACTGTAAGGGGGGCTACGTAAGAAGCTTCTAGTGAGGGGCAATAAGAGAAATTTGATACTAGGTAAACAAGGAAAAACAAAATGATGAAAAAAAACCCAACAAAATCATAACCGGGTAGGATATTCCCATCCCTGACAGAAACAAACACAGGTGCTGAGCAAACGGGGCACCAAATCTACATCTCGGGATAGGCACCACAGACAACTACATCCAAAAGCAGCCACAAAAATCACTAGATAGACATGTACGCATTCACCTACATGTAGATCAAACAGGAGGCAAGGATGACAAGCGCATGAAGCTGCAGAGCGTCGTCGTGCACGATCAAGTGCACATTAGCCATGCCTCCGTTGTAATTAAGCCAATTCCAACTGGATTAAGGTCCTCCAAATGGATGCACACATGCTATATATGTTTGAGTGCATAAGCGTAATAATTTCACCACTTCCATGGATATCTAATACAAAATGATACCAATCTTTATACTGATGGAATAACATATAACGACCCCAGACATAGTTCACTCCATCCTCCTCTATCGAATATAAAATCCTCCACATCCTATAATAAATGGACATTCCATCCCCATATTCTACCACAAATGATGATAATAACATATTGATAAAATTTCGCACCGGTGAAATATCAACATTCACAATAGCGTTGAGTTGTAGGGACAATTCTACAACACCACCATGTCTGAACAAGAATATGTAGGCTCTCCTCATTTGAAATGAAAAATTTATCAAGAGCATATGTACCCTCTCACCTACAATAAAATGCCTCAAAAATTCTATTTACATTCTCTAATGTCACTGACATCTCTCTTGTAGAAAGCTAGAACATACACATGTTGAAATTCCATCACTCACATGGTGTTGTAATCAAATGTATATCTAGGGGTGTCTCCCCCAATTTAGTTACATGTTACAATCCGAACCTATATAATATGTCCCATCCATTATCCACTAGACTTAATGCAAACAATATCTCCATGTGTTTACTGCCATTTAGCTCTCATGTGTGAACATATCACCCCAACCACACAAAAAACATAGACAAACAATGTATTGGAACTCTAAAAATAAATCACTAATCAAAATTTGTAAAACATCACTATATTTAACTACACAATCAATGACAACCTAATATTGTAAGTTTATAGACCAAAACATATTTGGGGACCAAAATAAATTTGAATACCAAATCGTACGAAAATAAGACTATACCGTACATAATGGGAGGAAACCATCCCAGATCATAAAGTTTCATCCTCTAACATGAAACTAGATACCACAAAATTATTGACTCTACCCTACTGAATTTTTTAAAAATCTACAATTCTACAAAAAATTAAAAATATACTACTATTTTCAACTTAAATCACAATTTTGTCATACATCTAGATCTCCAACCATATATGACTAGAAGACATCAACTATGCGGTGAAATATTATTGGAGTGTAATCTTTATTTGTACATATTAAATATCTTGATATTATGTATTATTATTATAATATGAATTATTAATTCACATTATCCAAACAATATGAGGTGGCATGTAACTTTCACCTCTCTTGTCTTATCAAAGATATTCCTTGTTATAAGGAATATTGAATTTATATATCAAACATAATTGTTTTTTCACTTTGCACTCACTTCATGGAAAATAGTGACACTAGCCACACACTTGGAAGCTTGGTTAATGCAATGGTTTGGAGTTACTTTGCAGGTATTTGTTCTCTCTTCACTTTATTGCAAGTGTTTGGGTCTCTTTCTTAACACTTGTTCATTTGTTCAATATCTTATTTTAGAGATTTTTTTAGGTCTTATTTTAAAACTATTTCAGATTTTATTCTCTTTCCATTTTAATTTTTCTTGGAAGAACTTCTATAGACATTGTGACATCTTATAAATGTTTTTGGTCATCTTTCAATAACACACAGGGTTTTCTTCTAATGTATTGATTTCCCCACTTGACAAATTTCACCTCAACTCTTGGGATTTGTTTTATGCTTTCATTAATTTCATTGCATTTTATTTACTTATGATTTAATATCTTAGTAGTTTATATTGAAATTATTTCTAATATGATATTAGAGTTATATTGCTAAATCTTGTTTCAAAGTGTGCAAAGTTTTTATATAGAGAAATAAGAAGATTTATTAGTTAGTTTGACACATTTTTTGGTGATGGCTTATACCCTTGCAAATAAATTATTTGCATCTTTTAATAAACGTAAATTACTCTTGTTATCTTTTTTTCTTATAATCTAATATTTTGTAGGATTTACCCCATTATACAAGATTGTTGGAAGCTCTTTCAAATCAATTTAAATTCATTCTTCGACAATATGTTTCTTTTATTTTATAATTAATTTTATAAAACAAAAAAATATAAATAAATTTTAATTCATGAGCTTCTTTTTCTTACCATCTGAGAGTTTCTTAAATCTCTTATGGCTTGTTTTTTCATATATTTTTTATAAAAGAAAGAAAGAAACGATTTTTTAGGGTTCATTTTTACTTATATTTTTTTATAAATCGTATGGAAAATATGTCATAACTTTTGATTGACAAATTGGATATCTTAAATTTTTGTCGAGTTGTTTCTTTTATATGTTGAGAAAATACTATTAAACTTGTAGTGTAACCAATATTACGGTTTAAGAGATAATTATAAATTAGTAAACTGTTAGAGATAATTCATACCCATAATTTTAAAAAATCAAGTCTAGAAAATAACTCATATTTTTTATTTACGACTTTCTTAGATTTTTATTGTATGTTGATTTTAAAAAAAAATATAATCTGATTGTTGTCCAAAATAACACACATGTTATTTCAACAACTTAATTTGAGTCATAGACACAGGCAGCTTCAAAGAAGGAACTTAGTGTTTTGCGGATCTTAGATAACATAGTGTATCTGGGTTTTGTAAGTACACTCAACAAAGTAAACATATCCTGTAGTCATATACCATAGAACAAGGAAAAAATGGCCGTGTAACATCGTGAATTAGAAGAAAGGGGGTTGAGAGCGGAAAGAGTTTAAAAAGTCCATGCAACACGGAAAGCCATGGATCAAAGAAAGTCCACGTAACAAAGAAAAGTTGTGGAACAAAGAAATTCCACGCAACAAAAGAAAGTTGTGGAACAAAGAAAGTCCACGCAACAAAGAAAATCCACAGAATAGGAAATTCTACAAAATAAATAAAATATCCTCATACAAAGAGAATCTGCATATCAAAGAAAACCCACAGAATGAAGGATCAATTGTCCATGGAACAAGCAAAGTCAAAAATGATGTAACAAAGTGTTATGTGAAGGATTCATATACTGTGGAAAGGTGGCGAAGGTGAAGTAAAAGAAAATCTTGAGTAGAAGACCCACAATATAAGAAGAGGCCACAAAAAGTAAAAGTATGGTTGCAGATCAAGAGATAGAAAGGAAACAAGTCCTCATATCATTCAAAAGCTCATTAAAAGCCATAAAAGACCATGGAAACAAAACAAGGCCACAAATCACAATAGAAACATCAGAATGATGCGAAAGACATAAGGAAGATAACGGATCATCTAAAACCCATGAAGAGTAACAAAAGTCACACCTAATTCAATTAAAAGTGTGAACCAGTCCAACCACCGGTGCATTAAATCATGTACACATTGAAGTCCACATTTTTGATGATCTGATAGAGTGCCTTTCAAGCAACCTTTGTAGGCCATACCTGTTTGCAACCATTGAATCGTGATTGGTCCTTGGTGGGCGGCGGGTGGTTGGCTCTCTTCATTACTGGCGCAATCTGATTTTCTCCCTCTTTTCTTCCTTCTCTACAAAAAGCAACTCAATATCATTTATAAAGGATCCTCTCCGACTGTAAATTCACCATGTCAAAATGATGGCTAAGCTTTCATGAGTTATAGACCTCTGATCTGGTCACATGTAATGTGCTCAGTGCCCTTCCCTAGTAATGTAATGGACTGTGTATTTATTTATCAATAGAATCTTGTTATTGTGGCTTGTAGTTTCCCTTTACTTGTGTTTATTGTGTCTCCTACATATTTTTTCATTTCTAGTATGTCGTGTGTGGGTTATATTTGCACGTGTTTTCATTTCTGTGTCTAAAATGTGTGGAATAGAATGGTTTGCACATTGTTGATCTATGACATGTATCTACCCTCTCATCCTATGTTTTTTATTTCCTATTCTTCCCATCACAGAGAGAGATCCCCTTTCTATTCTGGTGTCATCACCATTTCCTTAACATTAGTTTCATTTCATGTATTCCTTCCCCTTTTCCCATGCAGATTAGTAGCTTAGCTTATGAGTAGTGTTAGCATTAGGTTAGATAGGTAGAGGAAGTTGGCCTTCTCCAGAGGTCTATCCCAAGGAGCAAGGTCCCACACCTTGGGGACATTCCCATGTTTCACTAAGGTGTTGAATCTGGTAGATTCAACAAGGGTGCAATCTCAGGTGATAACAATTTTTGGCACACCCAGTGGGATGTCTTGAGTGGATTATAACTCATTTCACTAAAATTGACGTGTGTTTTAGTGATCTCTAGTCTTATGAGGCATTATCTAACACATCTGGTGATTCCACTAATCTAACAACCCATTTATTTCATTCGTAGACCATTTTCATTCATCCTTTTTTCCTTACTTTCCTAAAGTTGTGCAATCATGGCTTCATTTCCTCATTAGGATCCTCATTTTCAAGAGCAATACCATTTCCCTTCATCTCATTTTTTCTAAAACTCTAGTCCAAATCAGTTTTACAAACCTTATCATGATAAATATGCCTATCCATATGGATATCCTATTAACCATGATGTTTTTCAAGAACATTGATATGCAGATAATGGAGGAAGTTCCATATCTGATGATGATTTTTAGTTCTAGGCCCAAAATATGGAGGCAACCATGCAAAAGGTAAAGGATATGTTTGAAATCATGACAGCTAAACCACCTAGTTTTAGGGAGCCCTATACATGAGGTGGTCCTCTGTGAAGCTGGTATAGCCCTCAAGAGAAGCTAGAGGTAAAGGTTGAATTAAATCACATGTTAGAGACTGATTGAAATAATAGAAAATAATCAATCTAATTATAGGTAACCCTATAAATGGGGTAATACTTCACTACCATCATACAAATTTCAAATTCCTTCTTTTTAATATGTACCATCTTAACCAATTTTTCAAGTCCCTAGCTTTATCAAAGATCCTCTTGTTACTCATTATCCTTTACAAGAGGATATTATACCTCCTCCATCATTAAAACCTCTACAAAATTAGTCATGATTTCAATCCTTCCCCCCTTACATATATCCAAACTTATTTTGGGATGAGATTCATGATCAAATAAACTTGGGAGGACATCCAAATCAAGAGCCAATAAAAAAAATCAGCTGTAGAATATGAGGGATTGAAGCCAAAATTTTGAGGTCAATAAATGAGGCAGGAGCATCAAGGAATTAGATTTCTAGGGTCATGAGAGATTATTTGAATAAGTTTATATCATGTAGGTGAGTGAATTGTTTGGGTGTGCAAAATTTAATATGTTGTAAAAAGTGAAAAATGAGTGTGTAAGCTAGGATAAAAACAGGAAATTAGTTGTTTTCAAGCCTTATTAGGCCATAATGATGTGTCATAGAGTGAAATTAGGGTGGTGAACAGGTTGAGAAGGTTTAGGAATGATATTTCATCTTATTCTAAAGTTAGTGAGTGTGTTGAGCTCTCTTAGGAGCTAGAATAAGCAACTAGTTAGGCTAATTAAGAAGCTAGAGAGATTCATTCGAGGAGATCAATAGAGAACAATGGTGAATCAATATGTATGAGGAATGAGCAAGATAATGTAATAATTTTGTAGGTATTTGACCACAATTTACATGTTTATTTCTTGCATTTCATAGATTGTATATATGTTACACTGCCTAGGCTGAGAAGAAAAAAATGACAGTCCTAGAAAAATGACCCCTAGAGAATCTGTGATTGCATGATAATGTGGAGGAAGGTGATAAGAGTAATATTAAATTTTTATAGCTCTTGAAACTTCAATATTTGTTATGTAGCTCCAAATTTGTGCCCTCGGGCCCAGACTAGGGCATCCTCATGTTAAAATTCCACCCATTCAAAATTTATGAAATTTTGGGAATATGTCCATTTTGGGGACCTCTAGAAGTGAGAAGAATCCCAGTCCTTGAATCACACGTGTGAGTGATATGTAGGTATATCTTTAGTACAAATGGTTACATGTTGCAAAGAAGAATATATGGAGTTGCATGGAAGGTCAAACCACTAGGTCAAGACCCAAATTTCATCAATGAGTATCTTGAGGCCCTCACATAGGTGTTCCAATTATTTCTTAGATAAGACAGTCACTAAAAGTACTACTATCATGATTAGAAGGCTAAATAGGCCTAATTTTCCTATAATAGTGGTCTAGAGTATAGATCCATACAATGGAAAATGTACTGAATCTTAGCTATATCTAAGAACTCCAAAAATGTTGTTTATATTCCTCATTGGATTGTATGGTTGTTTCAAGAAAATTCAAGATATAAAAGGATTTGCAGGTTTAAAAGGCTAGAAGCTAATAAGGCCTAAAGAAGAGAATTATGTTGAAATAAAAGTTTATGACTATGAAAAAAGGGTCTAAAAACCTTGTGATATGGTAGATAAGGTGTTCTAAGGGTATCAAGAGTGATCTAAGACCCTTCATACTGTTTTGATCACTTAGATCCCCAAAGTGGCCGATCTAGGTCTATCTTGTGTTACAATAACAATGCATGGAAATTGAACTAGAGGATTTAAGAGGATATATGTGGAGTTAAGAGTGAGCAAGGTTGATTTTGGAGATGTGATGTTTGTTCAAGAACAATGGAGCTATGAGTAAGGGCCTTAGGTAACCACTTTCATGTTTCATACATATAGTTGCTTGTACTAATACAAGTTTGTGTAAAGAAGGAATATATCTAATAGTGTTTGAGTATATGCCATATAACTTGTTTAATGAAGTTAGAGATGAGATCCTCGTAGAAAGGGGTGATGGAGAGAGCACCATGAATGAGGGTGCTCATGTATAAGAAAGATGAATGCATGTTTAAGGTGAGTTTGTTGTTGAAGATCATATGGAAGGCTTGAGGAAGTTTCTCAAACCCAACCTCATTTCGTTTGGGGATTTATTCACGAAGATATGGACTTTCAATCACTTCTCTCTCTCTATATGCATGAAAAATAGTTGAGATGAGTCTTCATTCTTAATTATTCATAATGATCGCATTTGTCTGATGAATCTCACTGGATTTGAAAGGCCTTGGGATTTTCAAGGAATAGCTGAACCTCTTCAAGAGCTTATTGGTGATTTATTCTTGCAATGCTTTTCATAATGAAGGTTACCATTGGCTAATTTGTTTACAAGATGGAGGACAAATTTAGAATTCAAGTATTTGGATGCAAAAAATGTCATTGATATCTTCCCACTCTCTTATGGAGATGAATGTGCAAAATTCCATACACTGGTGATCTTCCTGTTAAAAATGGAATCTCAGTATTCGGAGGAAATCCATGGTGGAGATAGTATGGCATTGGTCAATGAACCACCCCATTTTGTCACGAACATAAATATTGAACCATCTTTTTTCCCACAAGAATGTTCTTGGTGATTCAATCTTGAATCAGATGCTAGAACATTAGATTCCATGATACATTTTTCTCTGGAATGAGTTTACAATAACTATGGAAAGCTCACATCGATTCTGAAGAAAATTTGCATAATAATTCTTTAGTGTCTTAGTTATAAAATGGTCTCCCTATTAATAGAAAAACTTAAGTCCATTAGATGGGAGTGTTGGATGTCCTATCCGACATCGAGCCATTTTCAATAGCCAAGAATTTTGTTAAACAACTATTCATGGTTCACTTCAAAACATGTTTAGAATCTTTAATATAGAAATAGATTTATACCGATTTTCCAACCTATAATGCAGATCAATTATAGGAGGTGTTTCTCCCTTGAAAGGATGGTATTGTTGAGAAAAATGGAGATGTCAGACCATGTTTTCACTATATAATACAATTGATCTAGTTGGAAAAAATTTCTTTTTGATATGGCCGCGATTTCATATATGGAAAGGCAAATTTATTATTACTTTTAACAACAAAATCTAGCTTGGAAATCAACTTCTCTATTACTAATAAGGTTAGAGTAGCAAGAGTCTACAATGAATTTTGCAAAACATAGTGCTAGTTCCACGGTCCAAAAAAGTACACTTGGAAGTGGATAATTTACAATATCATATATTGTGCATTGGGGTAGTTACCCCCTATAGTTTTCATTCAAGTGCCTCTAGAATCATCATGTCACCACTCTCGAATTCAAAGTGGACCACAATCGAGGATCGGGACTGGAGTAGGATTGAATGCACAAAGCAAAAATCTGTGTGGAGTAGTGAGATCCAAAAACACTCAAGGGAAGAAAAACTCTTCATTCATTCATACATAAGCCAAATTAACTAAAATATGCATAGGAGGTTACATTATATAGTGAGAAATTAGGTCACCCAAAAAGGTAACTAACTCAACTCACAATTAGAAAATGACTTAAAGTACATTCCCCTAATAACCTATGATTAACCTAAGCAAGCTAATTAGACCGTGTAGGTAAAGCCTACACCAACACCCCCCTTATGCGTAACTTAGGTGGGTAGAAAAGAAAAGGTGGGTCTTGACAACAAGGCCTAATGAGGTACCCACGTACAATGCAAATATCTCATAAAGTGAAGAAAAGGAGAAAACCTAGTGGGAAAAACTCCTCCCCAAAAGAGAGAAAGGAAAAGAAGGTAGGACTAGAAATCCCCACTTGAAGCTACAACAAACTATATTCATCTTGTATCTAGAAAATGAGCCTCCCGAAGTGATTGTGGATCAGAAGTAGGAGCACTGAAGAGTGAGTCAGATTTTCCAAAGCCTGGAATTATGTTCCAAGACATAACAACATTTATTTCTAGATCACAAGGCCTTTCAAGACAACATTGATATATTTTTTGAGAGGTACAAGGATAAGAATTAGATGCAGTGAGGAGTGGATCACCATGGAAAAGTGAATGAGTCCACCAAGTGGCTAATGGAATTCTATCCAAGGTGTGGTTCCTAGAGAAGGAACTATGCTCCTCATACAAAGTAGAAGATCCAAATTCTCCATGAAGGGATGGTGTATCCAAAGAAGTAACAAAGAAGGAATGTGGAAGGCCCTACAACTTTGTACTAGACTACCTCAAGTTTGATGAGTCTTCAATCAAGGTGCATGCTCCTTGAAATTCAATGGTGGACCGGAAGTAGGTGGATCAAGAAATAAATCCTCAATATTTGGAAGGTGACAAGGAGATGGTGGAGGTGATTCCCCATCACTACTCTAGTCATCTATGTTAAAAGAGAAGTCCTCATCATCATAAATGTGCTCATGATTAGAAATTACATCAAGTACAGGTGAATCTAATGAAGAATCTGAAGGAGGGACAAAGGGAGAGAAGGAATATAGCCAAGTTTGATGATCGACTACACCCACTACAATGATAGTGTCACTATGCAACTCTCTAACATACATTGAATCTAGAGTGAACTCAACCCACAAGCCCTGACCAAGGTGAGTAATCTAGTAGACTGATAGGAGATTAGTTGATAATGAGGGAATATTAAGAACATTATTGAATGTTCCTCCACTCACTTCAACATACCCTCTCCCAAAATCCTGTGTAGAAGTGTTGTCACCTAATCGTATATAGGACATGTCACATGGCTCCAAGGAAGTGAACTCCACATGTGAAGAGGCCATATGATGTGATGCACTAGAATCAATTACCCATGTAGAAGTTGGTGGTACAACTGTAACTAGGGCTCTCCCCTTTATTTTCTCCTTTCTTGATTCTTTCTCTTTCTCTTTTCCATGGTCATTTTCCTTGGAGGATTCATGGGTTGATGAAGATGGTTTGATAGACTCATGGGAACCTATGTTATTCTTCTCAAGAAGACTCATGAGGTGGTCAATCTGCTTCTTCAAACATTTTCTTTCATCATATCTTCCTGTGTAATACCCACATTTGATCCTCTCTTTCTTATATTTAACACTGGAAGAGGAAGTTCAAAGAGGTTTGATTTGGAGGTGGGATCATTTTGATCCTTCTTTTTCTCATGATCCTTGTTATTTGTTTCTTTTATTTGTTTGAAATCCTTTTGTTTCTCATGTCCAACAAGTAGATCATGTGGTTTAGAGGAATTCATTCCACCCATTTGAATAAGCTTGTCTTGCCCCCAAATTAAGTCAGTAACAAAATTGTTCGAGGATGGCATGGTCCATATAGCTCCAATGGAACTCTTGGTGGCATGAAAATAGAAATGAAGACAAAATAGTTTGGAACCTAATTTGGATGGGATGGAAAAACCAATAAGTTCATCATTTTATTTTGTCTATGCCACACAATTTCAACTGTAACTTGAGTGATTTGAATTTGGTGAAGAAGTCATGTATCATGTCAAAGTTTTTTGGGCTCAAACTAATGAGCTCATTCTCAAACTCGTGACCTCTCATTATGTCATACTTCCCAAAGAGTCCTTCCAAAGTGGTCCATACATCATTAGGAGTATTTGCAGATTCAATATGAAAGAGCAAGTCAGGAGACATGGACATGCATAATAGACTATAGGCTTCATCACTTTTGTTGTACCACTTCACCTTCTCTGCATCTGGTGTCAGTTCTGTTTTTGTACCCATGGTGATCTAGTGTAAGCCTTTACTCCTTAAGAGGATTTGTATTTTAAATTTCCACTCTTGATAGTTGAACGGTGTAAGAAGAGGAACATGAGATAGATCCATATGCAACAAGTGGTTGTATGTTGAACTGAGTGTGCTAAAAAGATTAAATTGTGTAACCCCCTAAAACTATAGAGGTCAAATTTACAAGGAAAAATAATATTACCAATGTGTAGAGCTCAAAAAAATCACACTTTCAAAAAAATGGCACCTAAAACGGAGTTGTCATCTGAAATATATGGAAGTTTTTGAAATTTCTTGCTCACTTAAAAAAAATCTCCTCTTTGCTTGAAAAAAATGGGTTGTAAGAGTTTGCCCAAATTTTATGAAAAATTAAACCCTTGGGTCAGGGATGACCAAGGGCTTAACTCCCATATGACCCAAACACTAAGCAATTGAAACCAAATGTGTTGGATAGGTTTTAGAACCTCAATGTGTCAAAAGTGTGTTGGAACCTCACATGTCAAAAGTTTGAAAAACCCAAAACATTAGTGTAACTTGAGGGAGTCAAGTCAAGTTTATCCACTGAAACAATTTTACAAGTAGGTGTTGAGAACCAGATGATAGTTTCAGAAATTTCCTAAAAGACCTGAAAAATTGTTGAAATGTTGACAAGCTTACCCAAAAAACCCAAAACACTGGGCATTGACCAAGGGTTCAGAGGTTTGACCGCACTTTGCAAATTGTGTTCAGATGTAGCAGATGATTCTAAAGTCCCAAAAACTCAACACCGGGGTTAAGAAGAATTTATGACATGTAAGACAACACTAAAAAATTGAAATGCTCATAGTCTAGACTTGTTAAAAACCTAAAATGCACCAAAAGGCTGAGAGTTTTTGACTTGTTAAATCCCTATAAATCTTGAAATGAACTGTTGGGTGGAGTTTTTGACTTGTCAAATAACCTGTCAAATCTTAAAAACACAAATGACAAGATTTTTTCTACGGAAAAACTCCTAGATCTTGAAAAAATTGTAATGTCTTCCACACAAAACATCGAATACCCACCAAATGTTTCAAAAAACCTAAATAAACCCATAAATGATTTTCATTTCATTTTTGAGCCCAAGATGATATAATTTTTGTACAGATTTTAAAGCAAAAACCTTAAAAAAACCTCAAAAAATGTTGAAATCGCCTGTCACAGAACTAGGTCAAGTTTACAGCTGACCTAAGGTTTTGACCCCTTTTGAATTCAAGACACTATCCATTTTTCATATAGAGACTCCGGAAAAGAGATATTTGCATGATTTTCCTCAAAATCCCACCAAACCCTTGAAAACCAAAATCTATGAAAAATAAACATTGAATGAGCTAGAATGCTAGATCTTCCAATAGAGGCAATGGCATTCAACTCCTAGACTAGCTATGATACCATGTCAGAGTGGGCCACAATCGAGGATTGGGACTGGATAGGATCAAATGCACAAAGCAAAAATCTGTGTAGAGTGGTGAGATCCATAAACACTCAAGAGAAGAAAAAATGTTCATTCATTCATGCATACACCAAATTAACCAAAATATGCATAGGAGGTTACATTATATAGTAAGAAATCAAGTCACCCAAAAAGGTGCCTAACTCAACTCATAGCTAGAAAATGATGTAAAGTACATTCGCCTAATAATCAATAATTAACCTAAGTAAGCTAATTATATTGTGTAGGAAAATCCTACACCAACAATTCATGTATCCCAATTCATAGTAAGTCTGGCATCATTTTTTCAAGATGTATGTTTCCACCCATAGCTAACAACACATATGTCAACCCCTAACCCCACGGTTCACCTAGTAGTAACAATATCCTCCTCAAAAAATTTTGCAATTTGCGATCTAAAATAACACCCATGCTACTTGGACAATTTCATTAGAGAAACCCAGAATCGGTATTTTCAAAAAAAAAGCTGGTACAGAAACCGAAGGCACGCTTAATCGCCCTATGGAATTTCGAAAAGACCTTCAAATTGTTTTGACTATCTCAAAATATGGCATGAGTGTACATTCATCTTAAGGTTTTGCCATTCCATTCAACAAAGGAAAGGGACCGCAGATTCATATGCCACAAAAAAAGGTAAAAGGGATCAAACTTCTTGTGAAAGTACTTTAAAAAAGGTTGTTGAGATGAAACGAGTTTGAAAGTCTACAACTACACTGAAAACAGACACCCTTTTTCTCCAACCAATGTTGATATCATTCCGAGTAATCCATAAGATTCACTGATAGAAAAATAAAGTGTGACGAAATTGTAGAAAATCCACGGAATAAATAAAGACTGTGAAACAAAGAAAAAACTATAGAGCAAAGAAAATCTGTGTATTAAATAAAACTTGTGAAATGAAGGAGTAGTTGTCTACAGAATTAGAAAAGTTAAAATGTGTAACTCCTATATGAGTTAGTGGACAAAGTTCCAGAATCCACGCAAACTGCATAGAGACACACACTTGAAAAAATCAAATCTAAAAGTAGAATACCCACTTGGCTACAGAGAAGAGGCCACAAAAAGTAAAAGTATGGTCGTTGATCAGGAGAAGAAAGGAAACAAGTGTGGATCATTGTAGGAAGCTATTTAAAAAATGCAAAAGAAATGGAAATCAAAACAAGGCCGTTTGGATCACAATAGAAATATTAGATGATGCCGTAAAGACAGAATCAAGGTAGAAATCATCTAAAACTCGCACAATTGTAGCAATGAATCCTCACCTAATTTAGTTCAAAAGTGTGAACCAGTCCCAACCACCAAAACTAAATCATGTACATTGAAGTCCACATTCTTAGACAATCTGATAGAGTTCCTTTCAAGCAACCTTTGGTGGCTATGCCTGTTTACAAGCATTGAATCATGATTGGTTATTGGTGGGCGACAAATGGTTAACTTTGTTCATTACTGGCGCAATCTAATTTTCTCCCTCTCTCTTCCCTTCTCTCCCTATAAAGGGTGACTCAATATCATTTGTAAAGGATGTAAAGGATCCTCTTCCAATTGTAAAGTCAATATGTCAAAATGGTGGTCAAGATTTTATGAGTTACAGACCTCTAATCTAGTCATGTGTAATGCGCTAATTGCCCTTCCCTAGTAATGTAATGGACTGTGTATTTATTTATCAATAGAATATTTTTATTGTTTCTTGTATTGTCCCTTTACTTACGTTTATTGTGTCTCTTACCTCTCTATTCATTTTTGGCATATCATGTGTGGGTTATATTTGCATGTGTCTTCATTTCTTTGTGTCTAAAATGTGTGGAATGGAATGGTTTGTGCAAGGTTGATCTGTGGCATATATCTGCCCTCTCATCATGTGTTTTTCTTTTCTTTTTGGTTCTTCCCCATCATGGAGAGAGATCCCCTTTCTATTCTAGCGCCATCATCATTTCCTTATCTTAGTTTCATTTTATGCATTCCTCCTTCCCCTTTTCCCTTGCATATTCAATAGCTTAGCTTAGGAGTAGTGTTAGCATTGGGTTAAATAGGTAGAGGAAGCTATCCTTCTCTAGAGGTCTGTCCCAAGGAGCAAGGTCCCACACCTTGGGGACATTCCCATGTTTCACTAAGGTGTTGAATTTGGTAGATTTAACAAAGGTGCAATATCAAGCAACAACACTAACCTAGAGTGTGGTTTAGGAGATTGAAGCTCTTAAAAATGATTAAAAATATATTTATTTATGTTCTTAATTTTTTTTATTTGTAAAAAAGGGCTTGAAGCCCAACTATATTGATATATAACAAAAACCTGAAAATGGACTTATATTTATATATATTGAAGGCCTTTGTGCGACGGTCTTCCATCCTTGTTCAGCTGGTCTCCACTCCGACACAGTCCAACAACATCTTCAAATCAGCTAAGGATCTTCTAACCCTCTTTACACATTAGGGTTTTATACTTTATAGCTTAGTTTGCTTGGGTATTATTTCAGTATTTCAATATTTGTTTATTTACTGCAAACTTGCATTAGATTAGGCTATTATATTACATTTTAGCATAATCACCTCCTCAGAGGAGATGGAAATCACCATCTCTGGAGCAACAATAGGTTCTTCCTTGGCACAAGAATTATCTTCCATGACCAGAGTGACAAACGACTCATTGAGCTGTGAATTCTCAAACTTCTTGTCCCTATCTCTAGTACAGAGTAGATAACATCTAGCTTGTGCCCCTAATTGATGCTTTCCAGGGCCTGGGATTTAGATACGGTCCAAATTTTCTCTAGGGTAAGACTCAATTTAAAGCCAGTCTGCTTAAGTTCTTCACGTAAAACAAAGGAATTACTTACATCGAGAAAAACTGTTTTAATGTCAATGATCTGTGTAAATTTTAGGGTGTCCAACTTTGAAGTGGATTGCTTCATATCACCCATCACTCTAACCACTTCCTCCACCTCCACATTGTCCCCAAGATGTGTCGAGAGTTGTGCATGAAAAAAATTAGTCGTCATCCAGTGCAGATGTCAGGGATCTTCAACACCCTTAATAAGAGTGCTCTGCCAAAATTCCATTTCCTCCTTAGTAGTGACACGGGTCCCTTTATCTAGTAGATGCCCAACATTTACCAACTCCTTAAGCTTTAGGTTGTTAACCAGACCCAAGAAGGAGTAATGCACATCATCCAAAGAGAAATGATGAAGTAGTTGTTTATCCATGCCTTTCATTGTGCTTCCCATAATCGATCTCCCCAGACTACGCCTAGTGTGCTTAGCAGGTCCAGAAATTCCTTTCCCCTTCTCCATACTATAGAGTAAACCTAAAATATCATTGCAGAAAGGAAAAACCATGCTCCACCAAAAATGCAGAGCCCCTTTAAACTTCCATTCACATGTGTGAGCTATTATGTGACAACGTGCGACATAATTAGCAACATATCAATAAATCATGAGGCGGGTGAGTTAATGCAGTGGATAGATGGATGTCCTGTCCTTTCCATTTTCGGTAGCCTCTTAATGTCATGATTATTAAGTTCCCCATTAGCTTTAATAATTCATTGGATTGAAATACGATTAGGATTTGGGGTCTTTTCTAATGCTTCTGTCCACACCAAATTTGGAAATTTTATTGGCCACTTTATTAGCACTGTTGAAAATATGTGAGATTGAGAGAGGCTCACACAAGGCACAAAAATCCACCAAAATACCAAAAAGTTTCCAGTTATTGACCTAGTTTTTATGGATTGCATTAATTATGACATGTGAATTACCTTCAACAAGGATTTTTCCCATTTTCTCTGCTTTGCAATTGAGAGACCGCACTAGAGCACCTGGGCTTCAGCCAAGTTATTTAAACACTTCCTAAGAGCTTTAACAAAACCCAAGATAGGTTGTGCGGAGGAGTTTCAAAAAAATTCGCAAGCTCTAGCCCATCAAGTATTACACTTGGCAGCTCTGCTAAACTTAAGTTTGATGTAGTCCTCACATGGAGCCTCCCAAGTAGAGGCACCACACTTGTGAATTTTGGGACCAACCTCTTTATCAAGGAAAATTTTTGGATGGTAAACACTTTTATTATACCATAGCTATGAACTGGAGTGGTGGAGGAAAACTTTCTCTAAGTGGGACATGGGGGTGGGCTTGGGTCCTTAATGTCTGCCGAGTGATCTGAATCCAAAGCACCCCGCTATGTTCTGCCTAGTCCATATGGAGAAGTTCGACCCCTACCTCAAGATGTCCCCATGGCCACTTATTGAAAGCATCCAATGAACTCAATGGAAATGGAACTCAGGTTGATGATTACAAATTACTTGTAACTCAACAATATCCCAAGAACGTGAGTTCATGTTTTTCATTTTTTTTGGTTTTATTATCTTTAAAATAAATCATTTAGGTTTCTTCTTCTCGAAGTCTATATTTTTTAAATATGCATTATATTTATTTATGTTTTTATTATAATTTTTTGGTTTTACTATCTTTAAAATAAATCATTTGGGTTTCTTCTTCTTAAAGTATATCCTTTCCAAATATGCATTTTATAAAAGAATTGAATTGTAATCATTTATTTGGTGTTATTTTTTATTTGACATTATTTATTTAATGATCGTTATTTTTTATATCTTTTATAATGGATTTTAAATTGAAATTACTTTTAGCTTTTAAAAATATGAAGCGACAATTTTTGTCTCGAAGTAATGAAATTTTTTCTCTTAAATGTCAACATAAGATTATTAATACATTGCAAAGAACTTTTAATATGAAATTTTCATGCATAGTTTTGTTGACACTGTAGACACCTATAGTTTGGTCAAAGCACTATTATTCCTAATATTGCACTAACTATTCTCCTTCTTACAAATTGACGATATCTCGTCAAATTGAATCCTCTAACTCATCATTTACACCATTCTTTTGGTTGTATTTCTCCTATAAACCAATTAATGGGGTTAATATAGTCCCTTATTAGCTAAACCATCTTCTCATCCTATTATATACCACTTATACTAACTTCTTAGACTATCAATCCATTTCATTGGATTGATTAGACCTCTCAAAACTCTTTTGAAACCCTAATTCCTCTCTAAGCAGGATTAACTAGCCTAACCTAGTTTAACTAGTCCTAACCATAATTAACCTCTTCTAAACCTAGTCAAATCCTACTTTTACTCACCAATCAACTTGTTGACTCCCTTTTAGTCCCACCTGCACCAAAATTCCCCTACTTTCCCAAATGGAAAACTATAAATATTCCACTACCCCCCTCTCATTTCTAAGAACTCTCCTTCTTCCTAACATAAATTATAGCATTTTGCTTAGGGTTTAGAGCTTATTTCATTTCTTTTATTCAGATATTGTTTTTTCCATTGCACTACACACCAAGCATTGAGTAAATGGGAAGAACCATTGACCTTGAATCCATTAATGGTAATCTCCCATTCTCATAATCACAAACTGATTGCTTAGAATCCTTACTAGGTTCATTTTTAAAGCTTTCAAGAATAGAGGATTACTTAATATGTTAGGTTGCTTGTTTCTTTAATGTTTAATGCATGTAAAGTGATGAATCCTTGTTTATTTCTTATCTGATGGTCCATTGAATAGTTGTTTAAGATCCTTTGGGGTTTCTTTATAGATTATTACCCATGTCCATGGCTTTTGCAACTTTTCATTGAACACAGGCACAATATTTATTAAGATTGTATCTTTAGAAAAACATGTTTTTAATGTTGATATTGATAGCAATATTTCTTCTCCTTCAAATAATAAACACTCATCTATACAAAATCATATTTATAACAATAGTTTTAAAATAATGAAATCGATGGGTTACAAAGAAGGTAGTCTTGGTAATGATGAAAATAAGATTGTTGAGTCTATTTTTTAAATCCTACTTACAACTTAAAGGGCTTGGTTTTAAAGATAATGACATTAATATGCAAATTTCCCCTCATCATAGTAATTTGTACCTTGGTTCTTCTACAACTAAGAGTCAATATAACATTTTTTTAATACTATCTTGGTTAAAAGACATTAAAAGTTGTAAACATTGTATGGTAGAGATGAGCATGATATTACTAAATGTTGGAAATTTCATTCATGTAAAACTTGTAGAATAAATCATGACTCATTTCATTGTTAGAAAACAACTAAACCCACTAAACTCAAGATGTAAACAAATATGAATCCCTAAAGTTTTTGTATCTTCAAAGGACAACGGTGTTATTTTTAGTTATAAATATTCAAGTGAAAGACATAAACCATCTTTTGTGAAAGACCAAACACCATGTTTGTCTAATTTTCCTTTGTTATGTACATTTTATTTCTTTGCAATTTTAAGCTAATTTGATTATGTTTTTAAATATATAGATATAATGTTTTACAAACTTCTTGTTCTTTAATTATTTGGAGCTGTTGATACATGATTACAATTATGTCTTCCTTGTTTTTGTGTTTACTTATTTTATTTTAAGTTGTAAAAGAAAAATATTGTTTTTAGAGTCAATTTATTAAAACACTTCTTTTTGTATTATCATGTATTTCCTTATACCCTTCGTGCGATGATTCATAAATATTTTGAAAGAACAGATTTGCATATAGTATCTTTTTATTCTAACCAATTGTTAATTGTACTATCCATAATACCGGATTAACTTTATTTTGGAAGTTACCTTTTTGTTCATTATATATTTTAGTAGATCTACTTTTATTACTTAAAATGCATGTAGATCTTACTTTTTATAAAATAATATTTTTTGAACTAAAAATTGGTGCAAGTTTTTTGTATTTTACGAGTTAGGTGGAACTTTTCTCACCATCCTTCTTTTGTTGGTCATATGTCTTAAGGAGGACCAACCTTCTCTTCCGAAGACATTATTGGAAGATTTTGAATGATTTCACCTGTAACTTTGAAATTTTCTTGAAGAAATGGGCACTCATTCTTTCTTTTTCTCCAATCAAATCATTGAAATATTGTATTTTTTCTCTTGAATGAAAATAGTCATCAAGGGGGAGTGTTGTGTAATGACCCCTCCTTTCTATGTCTAGGTTGTTCTCCTTTTTTGTAACCCCCAAATAAATCTTAAGGGGGAGTGTTGGAGTTTAATATTTATTTAGGTATATTAAATATTTCAATATTATGTGTATTATTATTATCATGTGAATTATTAATTCACATAATCTGGATAATGTGAGGTGGTATGTAGCCTTCACTTCTTTTGTCTGATTAGAGATATTTCTCATTATAAGGAATATTGGAGTTATATTTCAAATGTAACTCCTTTGCCACTTTGCACCCACTTCCCTTTCGCTTCATGGGAAATAGTGACACTAGGTACACACTTGGAAGGTTGGCTAATGCAATGAAGTTACTTTGTAACTCATTATTCTCTCTTCACTCTATTTTAGAAATTTTTCATTTAGTCTCTTCCTTAACACTTCTTCACTTGTTCAATCTCTTTCTTTTAGAGAGCTTTTAAAGGATTCTTAGTCTTTCTTTGTATTTTATTCTCTTAATTTTATTCTTTCTTAGAAGAATAGTTATGCACATTGTGCATTATCTTGTAAATTTTTTGAGCCATCTTATCAATAACATGCAAGATTTTCTTTTGGTGTACTCGATTTCCCCACTTGACAAATCTTGTCTCAACTCTTTTATGGTATGTTTTATGTTTTCATTACATTTTATTTACTTATGATTCAATATTTTAAGTTGATCTTATAATTATTTCTTACAAATTACAATCTCAACGCACCCCTTACACGAAACATCATAATTAGCTCAGAGATCAAATTGCCATCAATCATTGTTTGAATGAATTCACTTTTGAATTTTCTACCTTAATATTTGTAGTAAATTACCCTTTTAGCATATTACTACCATATTCAATCATGTTCCATCACTCAAATAATGCCTCAAATTTATCAAGGCGGTATCTTGATCTCTACTTATCAATTTCTCATATTGATTGAAACGTTGAGACTATCACTTCACTAATTTCCACACTAATGTGTGGCTTCAATATGTTTCACAATATTCAAAACTATATCATATATTTTACCCACTCTTGGCCTTTATCTCTATAATATAATGCGATGTTATCGATATCTCTTTACTCCAAACACTACTTTAGTTAATACTTCCTTGTCATTAGTCGAAATCGCAATCTCTATTATCAACCACTTTGTTGAAGTGACTCCACTTTATTCCAAACCTTTCATTAAAAGGGGGAAAACATATAAGCTATATATGAAAATCCATTAAGACTCATACAAATCAATACAAGAATCTAATAATGCAATGATAACCTTTAGCTATAAAGATGCACACAATAATAAAACAGAAAAATACAAATACAAGCACACTACTATATTTAACACAAATATAGGGGGATATTATCAATACTATAAATACAATTATTAGATTATACACATACAATGCATGTTGGCAACATGAGACTTAGGAGTGATTATCATGAGACTTGGAAATTTTGGTTTCCTCGTTTAATTTTGGTTCATCATTATTGGTATCAGAGCATAGGCTAATTATCTTCCTTCAAGAATTGAGGAATATGAGAGTCGGTTATGATGCTAGGCTTGTTGCAATGGAGGCTAACCAGAGGAGAGGAGTGGAAATAAGAGACTTGAGTGATAGAGAAGAAGTTTCTCAAAGACCACAAGAAGCAGATGAAGAGGAAAGAGACCCTGATGAGTTGAGATTTTAAAGATTGTTGAAGGAAATGAATGGTGAAGGATCCAAGACCAAATTAGAATTACCAGTGTATGCAGGTAGCTTGAATGGAGAAGAACTTCTTGACTGGATAATAGAGTTAGACAAATACTTTGATTTTGAGAATGTACCTGAGGATCAACAGGTAAAGTTTTCCATAACAAATCTCAAGGGACATGCATCCCTATGGTGGGACTATGTTCAGGAGGAGAGAAGAAAGAAGAACAAACCCAAGATCAAGTCATGGGATAGGATGGTGGCCAAACTCAAAGGTAAGTTCTTACCTGCTGATTATATGACAAATTTATATAGAAAATTGTAAAATCTGAGGCAAAAAGATATGGGAGTTAAAGAATACACTGAATAATTCTAAAAATTAAGCATCAAATCAGGTCATATGGAAGATGACATAGATAATTTGGTAAGGTATTTGAATGGTTTAAGGTACCAAATACAAGATGAGCTTAGTTTGACTAGTCCTAGAAGCCTAGAAGAGTGCTACCAACTTGCTTTGAAGGCTGAAGAAAAAATGAATACAAGACATACTCAGAAAAATAGAGGAAGAGGAAGGAGTTACAGAGGTAGAGGAAAACTTGGAGGTAGAGGACAATCACAAAGGAATCAAGGTGAATCAAGCCAAACACAACAAGAGCAGCCTACTAGTTTCAGAGGTGGTTTTAGAGGTAGAAGACCCTACTTTAGAGGTGGTTATGGAACAAGGGGAAGAGGAACAAATGGATTCACTGGTAGGTGCTACAAGTGCAATAAATTTTTAGGTCACAGGTCATGGGAATGTCCAGAAGGGAAGCCTACAAACAACACAAGAAATGAAGGAAAAACTCAGCTTGTGCAAGGTGGAGAATGAAGAAAGTGTTTTCTCTCCTTCATTAGTAGAAGAACCAGAAGTGGGAGAGTCCTTACTCATGAGAATAATTCTGATTAAGACACCTAAGGAAAAAGAACCACCACAAAGGAAATCATTGTTCAGGACTACTTGCAAGAGTCAAGGTAAGTGTTGCAAAATGGTTATAGATTCAGGTAGCACAGATAATTTGGTTTCAGTTGAAATGGTTAATAAATTAGGCTTGAAAAAGATACCTCATCCCACACCATATAAAGTTCTTGGTTGAATAAAGGACAACAAGTGTTAGTGAATGAACAGTGTTGGGTTGATTTCCAAATTGGGAGGTATAAGGACAGGGAGCTTTGTGATGTTATTCCCATGGATGTGTGCCATGTGTTGCTTTAGAAGGCCTTGGAAGTATGACAGGAAGACTACACATGATGGGAGGAAGAATGTCTACATTCTAGAGAAGGATGGATTTAGTCACACCTTGTTGCCCATGAGAGAAGAAGAAGGTGAACAATAGATAGGTTCTAGTGTGATGCTCATAGGGGAGAAAGAGTTCTTGAAAATAGTGGAGGAGGAAGAGATAGGATTTGCATTAGTGCTAAAACCAAGGACAGTCATAACAACAACAAGGATGGATGAGTTTCCTCAGGAAGTACATGATATGTTAGGGGAATATGTTGATATAGTGGTGGATGAGTTGCCTATCTCCTTTCCTCCTATGAGAGAAATAAGTCATCACATAGACTTCATACCAGGTGCTAGTTTACCAAACAAGGCAGCCTACAAAATGACACCAAAGGAAAATGAAGAGATTAAGAAACAGGTGCAAGAGTTTTTGGATAAAGGGTTGATTAGAGAAAGTCTTAGTCCTTGTGCAGTGCCTACAATATTAGTGCCTAAGAAGGAAGGAGATTGGAGAATGTGCACAGATTCTAGAGTAATCAACAAAATCACTATCAGGTATAGATTTCCCTTTCCTAGGATGGAAGATTTGATGGATTGTTTATGTGGTGCAAGTTATTTTTCAAAAATAGATCTCAAAAGTGGTTATTATCATATTAGGATCAGACAAGGGGATGAATGGAAAACAACATTTAAGACAAATGAGGGGCTATATGAGTGGCTTGTAATGCCATTTGGACTTTCCAATGCACCTAGTACTTTTATGAGGTTAATGAATGAGGTTCTTAAGCCATTTATAGGTAAATTTGTGGTTGTTTATCTGGATGATATATTGATTTTCAGTCAAAGCAAGGAGGAGCACATGCATCATTTGAATTTGGTTTTGAAGAATCTTTAGGAAGAGAGATTACTAATTAATCTCAAAAAGTGTGAATTTATGAAAACAAAATTGTTATATTTGGGGTTTGTGATCACTAAGGGTATGTTGAAGATGGATAAGAACAAGGTCAAAGCAATCCTAGAATGGCCAACACCCAAAACAACAAGTGAGGTAAGAAGCTTTCATGGCCTAGCAAGCTTTTATAGGAAATTTATCAGAAATTTCAGTGAGATATGTGCACCTATTGTTGATACTTTTAGAGGTGATAAGAAAAAGTTTGTTTGGACTCAAGAAGCTGAAAGAAGCTTTTAATATTTGAAACAAAAGGTGACTGAGCAACCAATTTTAGCATTTCCAAACTTCAGTAAAGTCTTTCAGGTGGAATGTGATGCAAGAAAAATTTCCATAGGGGTTGTTCTAAGTCAAGACAATAAACCAGTTGCTTATTTTAGTGAGAAACTTAATGAGGCAAAAAGGAAGTATTCATCCTATGATCTAGAATTTTATGCCATGGTTCATGCATTGAAAAAGTGGAGACACTATTTGTTGCCTAAGGAATTTGTTATCTACACAGATAATCATGTTCTTCAATTTATCACCAATCAGCCAAAACTCAGTCAAAGACATGTCAAATGGGTGGAATATATGCAAAATTTCACTTTCATTATCAAGCAAAAGAAGGCTCAAAGCAACAAGATGGTTGATGCCTTAAGTAGGAGGGTGTTGTTAGTGCATGAAGTTCAGTTGGAAAGTGTGGGTATTGATTCTCTTAAGGAGTTATATGAAGATGATGAATATTTCAAGGAAATATATGAAGCATGCAAGTAGCCTACAAGAATAAATAGAGAGTTGTGGTTAGACTATCTTCTTCAAGATGGTTTTCTTTTCAAAGGGGTGCAATTATGTGTGCCTAGAAGTTCTATAAGAGAAAACCTCATCAAAGAGAAGCACAATGGGAGTATGGCTGGTCATTTTGGCCTTGACAAGACACTAGAGCAGCTTAGTAGACACTACTATTGGCCAAGAATGTAGACTGATGTAAGGAGGTTTGTGGAGAGATGCACTACATGTCAAAGAGCCAAAGGTAAGAGTACAAATGTTGGAATGTACCAGCCACTTCCTATACCCAATAGGCCTTGGGAATCAATTAGTATGGATTTTGTTATGGGGTTGCCAAAGACACAAAAAGGTTATGACTCAATCTATGTAGTTGTAGATAGATTTTCCAAGATGGCACACTTTATTCCATGCAAAACTACAAGTGATGCTACTCACATTGCTGATTTATTCTTCAAAGAGGTGGTTAGGCTACATGGACTTCCAATAAGTATAGTTTCAGACAGGGATACCAAGTTTTTGGGGCATTTTTGGAGAACTTTATGGAAGAAATTGGGAACTAACCTTAATTTTAGCTCAACCTATTACCCACAAACTGATGACCAAACAAAATTTGTCAATAGGAGCTTAGGAAACCTCTTAAGATGTTTGTCAAAAGATCATCCAAAATAGTGGGATCTTGTGTCGCCACAAACAGAGTTTGCATACAATGATTCAGTGAATAGAAGTATAGGTAAAATCCCTTTTCAGGTAGTTTATGGCATGCAACCAAGAGGTGTATTTGAGCTGAGGGATATCAGAGATATGGAAAAAAGGAGTGTTAAAGGAGATGAATTTGCAGCAGCCATGGATGAGATACATCAAATAGGTAAGGAAGAAATTTCAAGCTAGTGTGGATAAATACAAACAATAGACAAATTTGAGAAGAAGGGAAGTGAATTTTGAATTTGGTGATTTAGTGATGGAACATCTTAGGAAGAAGATATTTCCCAAAGGGGAATACAGCAAATTGAAGATGAAAAAGATAGGACCTTGCAGGGTGTTGAGAAAATTTGCAAGCAATGCTTATGAATTGGAGTTACCTAGTGGAGTAGGTATATCTCCTATATTCAATGTTTCATATTTGTATCACTATAAGGAAGATGAAAAAGGTGAAGACACAGTAGAAGAAGCATCTACAATAGAGGAAGAGTGGGTGCAATAGTTTCCAAAGGTCAAGACTGAGGAGATTGAGTGCATTCTGGATAAGAAGGAACTCAAAAGGACCAGAGGCAAACAATATTTTCAGTACCTCATCAAGTGGAAGGAAAAACCATTTGAGGAGGCCACATGGATGATTGAAAGTGACATCCTACAACATGGAAAGACCTTAGAGGAGCTTCTCAACAGTAGACCCTGAAGTCTTTTCTCTTTCATGTGGAGTATGATGCAGGAACATCTTCTCCATTTTTGAAAATTTTGGGTTTCTTTGATAAATTTTGGTCTACAAATGGTTAGGAGTGATTAGTATTGTTTTTTAGGCCATTAAACATCATTTGGTGTGTTATACTTAGTTCTTCTCTTGTTAAAAAATTGAATTTTCATTTTCCCTCCAAAAGTGATTGAGCTCCCGGTGGAATTTCTTGGTGAAATTTTAAATTATCCTGACTGGAAATGGAATTTTAATAAAATGGTGGGGTTATAATGTATTTATTTATCCATATAATCCTTGAAATAATTGGATTTTTGATTTGATGCTCCACTTGTGCCTGATAAAAACTATCTGTAAATCCATATGCGCCAAGGTTTTGTGAAAAATATTATTTCACCAACATGTAGGTATTGGAATTATCTTTCTGGAGATTTTATTTCTTACTTCTCAACTCCATTCGTAGTTCCCGGTATATTCTTCTGAAGCCCATAGTTGTTTTAGGCCTGTGTACTACCTAGGCTTATGAACCTTGCTTTTTACTCAGACTGCTCCAAGTCTTTCAAAACTTTCCTAAACCTTCAAAAATAATTTCCATGATGTTATAGGGGTCCTCAATTCACCTCCATGTTGAATTTATCCCTCCCGTTCTGCTCCAGGGGGGTTGATCCAGTTCTGGAAAGGCCTGCAATAGCCCTTCCCAATACTGCTAGAAGATACCCATCTTTTCACAACTTCCTAAAATCACCTAGGGAGATGATAGAACATTATTTGGGAGGTCATTTTGACTGACATATTTGAACCTAGGGTGCTTAGGAATGATAAAACATGAAAATTTCAGACAGGGGTATAGTTTTGGGTGTGTTTGGAAACTTCCAATTTCCTTGTTGCACATTTTCACGACAACAATTGTCCCTAGCTTGGGGACTTGACATGGACTAAGTGTAATGAAGACATGACATGGGAATCCAGAATCTCAATCTTAGACCATATAATTTATTGACTAGTGCCTTATCCATTGGGCCTTGCAGAGTCATGTACAACTTATAACAAGAGAGAGAGAGAAGAAGGAAACACACACGCACACAAAAAGGATGGAAAGGAAACACACACGCACACGAAAAGTATGGAAAGGAAACACACGACACAAAATAAGAAGAGAAACACATGAAACAAAAAGGAAAACACACCTAACAATCACTTTTGGTATAAGGTGGGGGACAACCCACTTTCACTGAAGCACTTTTCATTTCTCAAAAGTTACCCTTGAAGAAGCAACATTGAATGATGATGTTCTCCGAAGCCGTTGACAGGTTCTAGAAAGTATCCTCCCCTCCTAGCTGCTTATGAAATCCAACTGCTTTCAAAATTGTCTGTGTACTTGGTAGGAGTGAGTCCATGTGAGCTTCTTGATGACCTAGGTCCTTGCTTGGAAATTCCACTACCTTCATGTTAATTTGAAATTAGTTTCATAGTTCTAGTTTCCTTCCATGTTTATCCATATAGTTGATTCTCCAATCGAGTGTGCTACCACTACCCTAGAGCTGATTTTTGTTTCAATTCCCTTGATATTCTGAGTTACTTTATTTCCCGGGTCTATGCTCATTGACATCTTCTCCATGAGAAACATTTGATTAATCTTTTTATCTCTACTCCACTGTGAGGCATTTGAGTATTGATGGGAGGATCAGAGGCAAACTCATACTTGTCTTTTTTTATCCATGACACAAGTGAAGAGATCAAGAATAAGCTCGAGGTCTTCCGCAACTTCTACTGCATCCAAGATTTATTACACAGAGTTATGCTTTGTCATTTCCTACAGCTCATCTTTAAACACCTTTGAATAATGCATCTTGAGGAAACTATCTAGAGGAGTTACCTCATCATCTTGGGAATCGTTGTGCTCTACCAAATCCTTTATAAAAAGAGATTCATCTTTAAAGGCCTTGAAACTTCTTGCTTTAGTTTGTTCATCATGGAAAGATTCTTCCTCTTCAAATGGGAAATAAAATACCTCAATTTCATCATTATATCCACTAACCATTGGCTCGAGAGGGACATCATATTTGTCATCTAGATTTATTTCAACATAGCCCATCCTCACACTAGTTGAGGTTTCCAAGTCAGCTTTACGCTTGTCTTCTAGATTCATGGCTTGCATTAAAAGTTCAAGACTGGTCTCAGGGTCTTCTGTTTCTTCTGCGGCTCTTAGCAGTTCTTGTACAAATGGTTCTTCCCCACTATTTGAGGGTTCATTACAGACTGGTTTGGTCTCTTCCTAGGTGACATGATCAAGGGATTCCTCATCTTCGAATGGGAAAGATAAAATTTCTTCATCACAGATAAACACATAAGCTTATTTTTATGTTTGAAAATTATCAAGAACCATTTCCTCTTCTTCATGGTTTGCTTCATCCGGTAGTTCAGAGCTGCCCTCTTCTAACTCGAATCTCCTTAATGCTTCTTCAAAGTCCAAATCTCTCTGGGAAGGCAAGTCTAGACCTATCAATATGGGAATATCTTCTTCCTCGTCATTTGCCACCAAATGATTCATCTGCCTACTATCTTAATACGAGATGTTAGCTTCTAGGCTTCCAGAATTTTATACCATGTACCTCATCTTCTTCTCGGGAAGAAATTTATTCATGTCTCCCTTCACTGGTATGGTTGTAGAAGACCAATTCATCTGATTTTTCCCTCCCAAGTCTCGGCAGAAATTTCTACTCAGCAACATTTTGAATGAGGTTGGGACATCTACTACCAAAATCATCGTTGAAACTTTCTTGTCTAGAAATCTGGAGAGAGCCACCTATGCATCTTTGACCTTTCCTACAAGTGAGACCTTTTTTTATTCCAAAGAATAACAAGAGCCACTAGGTGGAGTCATGGTAAGTTTGAAAGCCTTGGTGACCTTCAAAGGCATCACGTTGTCTGAGTCACCAGAATTTATTATGCAACCTTTGTTCAGTACATATTCTCCAACAAGAAGGGAGATGTAGAAAGGTTAAACTTTATTAGTCTTTGATGCACTCAAAGAAATCATGTCCTGTGAGGGAGGTGTAGGTGAGTTTGGTAGCATGCCTTTAGAACTAGATGTTACAAGCATTGGGTGTTAGACTACCACTCCTGATATATCAGACGAACCTCTCAAATTGTTCAGGATGAGTCCGTAAATATTCAGTTTCAGTAATATGCAATTTGGCCTTGTTTGCATATTCTATGAAGTCAAAGAGAGCAGATGTGAACAACGGGGTGAATGGACTGATTTTGGAGTCTAGATAGGCTTAGGAGGAGGATTTGATGTTTGAGGGATGGAAGATATTTTTAATGGCACACTAGGAGCTTTCAAGGAATTAGATTTTATAGGAGCAGATTTGGGTTTAGAATTGGAAGAGGTATCCGAAGACTTACTTGGAATAGGGGGAGCCTTATTACTTGCTACAGGATCAAGCTCCAACAATATAGACTTTATAGAATATGGAAGTGGGGATCCTCAATTGATTATTTTATTTTGTAGAGTATGCCACAGGAGGATCACCAATCTTATTTGGCTTTTGACAGTAGTGGAGGGAGATGCTCTTTTCTTGGAATGAGAATGAGTGAACACTTGTATACATGAGAAACTGGGTGCATCTATTTCATCTTCTTCATCACATCCAGAATACTCACAGAATATGATTTGTGAATTGTTCTCAAATTCGTCACTTTCTAGGAAATTACCACCTTCACTTTCTTGTTCAAGCTCTTCTTCACTTTCTTGAAATCTGTAATTTACGTTCATGGGTGGGGCCTCTAAGGTGAGCCTTTGGGGTGCTCATACAATCTAATTTATGTTGCTTCTTTGAGAAGATACTCATTCAAATAATTCCATCTTCAAAGATGCCGTCTCATTTGCCAAATTTTGCAACGATGGATTGGTTCTCTCTCAAATAAATCATTCAATGCAATCAAATGTCTAACAATTGAAATCATATCATCACTACAAATTTAACACAATTAGCTTCCATAAGATGACATTAACTTGGGAGTTACATGTGACCTCCTAGATGACATAACTTAGGATATGTATATTCATTTCTTGCTTCAAGATGACCCATATTGGAAGCCAACACATATCTCATGTATGCAGATTGCTTTAAGATGTCCTAGCTTGGAAGCTATCATACATTTTGCGTTCACTTCCAGATGACCTAAATTGGAATCCATCACATTACGGTGACACCCGTCAAGTGGGGGCAAGAGTTCCTTTCTTATGCCACTCCTATATGGGTCAATTGTTTGATCAAAATTTTCTGGATCTAGAAACCACAAATCTTTGATCTGAGTTCGTCTGCAGTGGCTAGATCTTGAGGGTGTAGTTAGAGATTGGAGAGTAAAAAACTTTTCTCCCTACACTCTTCCTCTAGTGGAAGGACGCCCAAATCCTTTGGTCGATTATTCATGTACGCCTGTTTGGGTTGGGAACTGATCACTCCCTACTCCATCTTATCCTCATCATACAACATTCGAAATCATAAATCATCCCACATTTCTATCATCACTCTCATTTACTACATTTCATCACGACATTATGGTTCTCACCATGTTGCATGGATCAACATGTTGATCCATGGTTCAACACGCTTTTATGGTTCTTTCGGCACGCTTAAAATACACATCTGCATGTTTTACTACAACAAGGGATTCTCCTACTTCTCTCAGGTATGCATCTCTATCTACTTTATGTTACCGAGATTTTCGCTCACCAACATAAAGTGGGAGAAAATGTACTCAAAAAATCATGCACTTACTATTACAATTTTACTGCCAAGTATCTAATTTTATACATGGATCTTGCGTAAGAAGAGTATTCACTAATGGATCATCCCTTAGTCCTGTCATTAGTTAGTTAGTCATCATCATCATTTCTCTAGCACAGTCGTCAGTTGTCTAAATAGTTTCAGTCATCTCTCAAGAGGTCCTAGTTGTCATCATATGGTCATTTGTCATCTTTAGTCTCTGGCTAGGGTGCTTGGAAAGGTGTTGGGGTGCTCATCTACACCTCAGTCCTCTTTCTGGGCACCCCGGTTGTCATTGCAATTTATTCACATTTAGAATTTCGAGGTCATTCTTTATGGTTTGTTATCTCATTCCCCTAGGTGCTATTTGGCATTGTCGAGCCATTAGTGTCAAAATTTGAACAAGAGATCCCTATATAAACATAGCATACTCACTATCTTATGGGTGGACATATCTACTATCAAGAGCTAACTATCTACTAAGGAAAAGGACTGCATTTGGGCATCTTCTACATCTACATCACATAAGCATAGGGGGAAAGGGTTGTATTCATTCTATTCCATCCACCATTTTTCATTTTACATCTAGTTATTCCCCCTACTTCTGTGCATCATTGGCGCTAGGGCATCCTAGGCACACAATTACACACACAAGCACACCAAACTACATTGGTTCTGGAATGTAGTGCAATGCTTAGTCATAATTCCACCATTGTGGTAGCTAAGGTCACTCTGACCCCTTCATTTACATCTTTCTTTTTTAGGGATTGATGCTTTGTACAGGGTTTTGTAGGTGAGTATCTAATCACACAGGTTTACAATGACATATAGCGAAGGTACTGACAAAACCAGAGTGACCAAGACCAAGATATTATGAAGACTTTGCAACACTGTCAGATTCAGATCCTAAGTTTTTCTATAGACCATAGAGCACCTAGATTACAGACCAGGGTGCCCACAGGTGCCCCAATCCTCTCCCAGGCGCCCCAGTACAGACAAATCTTTCACTTGTAATTTTCTTGGTAGCACCATCATTTCCTTGTCATCTGCACATCATCCTGTCAGTCCTGACACACAATAAGGTAAGTTAATTTTCAGGTTAGTACATTATCCCTTCTTATTTCCATTATTTCATTTCATTTAAAATATCAAATAAAATTTATTTAGCATTTAAACATTAGCATAAAACTATTTGATTGTCTCATTAGTTGCTACTAGTATAGATTAACATAATCAAAATCCTTATTTTTAGTTAATCACATCTACATACAATGGTGCCAATTTGGGAATATTTTGTTAGCAACTGATTGTTAAAACCCCACTATGGGCTAAAAATAGTTCAAAAAATTAATTGCATACACCATGTCTCATTTAATGAGAACCCTTTACATGGATGTTTGAAAGATTAGCATCGATTTGAATCACATGTGGTGATTCTACTACGCTACCTGATCATATCAAACATTGCTACATTGTCAAAATATGGTTACAAAATTCTCCAATGATGATTCAGTATTTTTAGAAGGTGTTTGAGATCCTAAACCGTTACTTGCAATATATATTTATAGCCTAGAAATGAGCTCTACTTATGCCTTTGCATACTTTTTCTTAGCTTGATTCTTTTAGAGTAGTTACTTACACCTTAGTATTGTCAAAACCGCCACCCATAGGCAAAAAATCATTGTAACCGCCGCCCATGCGGGGCTTGATTTACTAACTGCTGCCTTGAGCAAGGTGTGTTGTTATAGTCCATCGTCTGATTATGTGCAAACTGGTATGTCATGTGAAAATTTTCTAGAATGATTCCAATGCAGATTTAACACATGTTGAATTCACAAATTTCAATAAATACGCAATATTTCTCAAAAATAGAATGCTTGCCACTTCAAGCCTAGTTACCTCAATTACATCCTTCTTCAGTTAAATAATGCTTAATATTGATTGTGATTGTTAGTTTGAACTCCTAGGATTCATGTTGATGGCACCCCAACTTCCTTGGCTTGAACCTTTGACAACCATACACATATATATCATTGCTTGTTTTCAAGCAAAAGGGTGCAGAGAAATTTTGTGCTTCCACATAGTCAGTTGTCTTATCACATCCTAATGTAAAATTATCATAAAGCTAGTTCTACTTGTGCTACTTTCTTCCATTGCATTACAACCATGTCTGCCATAGGATTACAAGTTGCCCATTGCTCAGTGCTTTCCTTCTCTTGTTGTCTTTGCATCTCTCCTAATCTTGGACTCAAGTGGAAATAACATAGAATTGAAAAGATAAAGTGAGGAGACAAATTATCACAAAGCTATATTTAAAATTCTTTGTTATGTGCATTTCTCAGGTTGGAGTTGTTGATTTGTCCTTCATTTCTCCAATTTATGATTGTTACATCATATCAAATAGAGTTGAAATCAATCTTCCTTTCATTTGTAAATAGTTAAGATAATTTCCAAGACTTCTTTTAAATCTTTCATAGTAGCTCCCGAAGTGACGGATTGTTCTACTTGTCCATCCCTGTGGATTTGAAGAGAAGAATATCTATAGGAGGTTGTACATATCATAGATTAATTGGAAAAGTTGCTTTCTATGTTAGCATTAATTAGAATACACTCAGCATAGGTGAATGACCATACCAGGTTTTTTTTTGTTTAGTTTTAGTGTAGAAGTAGTTTAATTGTTTAGAATAAAAGTAATTGTTGTCTATGATTACAATTTTCAATTTGTGATATGTTTAAATTAGTTTCCCTTTCAAAGTAGTAGTTTAGATTCTTAATTTCATCTTTATTTAAATGGACACTTTGAACTAGTTTAGCATTTAGATCAACTAGGTAGTTGAGCCGTAGGGAATTTACACTACCCACTCATAGCCACTAAATCTCCCC
The DNA here is from genome assembly GCA_019776745.2 of Taxus chinensis. NCBI lineage: Eukaryota > Viridiplantae > Streptophyta > Pinopsida > Cupressales > Taxaceae > Taxus > Taxus chinensis. The sequence goes on from JAHRHJ020003754.1 coordinate 345,097, forward strand.
TTTTCCGACTAAGCTACTAGGAATTCACACTACCATGTCTTAGTCACTGATTCTCCTATAGGTAGCCATCCATTTTTCCATATCGGCTTCCTCAGCACAACCTCAGGGGGTCAAGTGTAGGTGAAAGTTACATGTCAATTTTCATCTGTACAAATTGGTAAACCCAACATGAGGGATTATTCAACTTCTTGTTTCCTTTTCTTTCATTGCTATTACCTCATCTTTCCATTTCTTCCCCTATTTTGGTAGGTATTTAATACTTTCTAAAAATGTCTAGAAGAGAGTTTAATGGGCCATTTGGCTCTGATAGATATTACACAAACATTCAACCACAACAATCCCCTTCCCTTTCCAGATGGGGTGATAATTACACAATCAACGTCTTTTACACCTCCCCTAGTTACACTTCAAACCCCATTAGCTATGCAAGGATGGAGGAGGTTGATCAACTGTTAAACATGCAATATAGTCAACCCAATGCAAACCATGAAAAATTGCTATCACAATTTGGAATTAGGTTCTTACCCATAAAGTCTTATCAAGACCTCACATTGCCATGCAATCAACAGAAGATGAATATTTACATGAATAGCTAATCCTCTTCATCATATAGATGATTCTTTAGATAGAATGAAGAATACAGCCTCTGAGACTTCAAGTGCTTATCCTAAGATTCTTACTTCTAAGGAAGACAAGAATTATAACACTGAACAATTTATGACAGGTATCATGAGCCTACTCAATCAAACCCTTGCCATATGCACCCCAACCAGGGAATCAATCCTCTCCCAATGATGTCATTTCTACTTTAGTAGGGAGGATTAGACCTGGAACTAGAGAGTGTACCCAATGCAACCAACTCATGTAGTAGGATATCAAACATGGGATATCTAGTAGATAATAAGGGATACATTCTTACCAAAGAACAACCAATACAACATCTTATACAATAAGGTTATCTGGTTATGACGAAATCCAGGTGATCTTCTCATAGGATTAAAAAACTAGGGATGGGTCCTCATCCTTCTCAAGCTTATCATATGCAAGGGTTGGCCAGAAGTGTGTTCTTCAATTTCACTCCATCAGGCAATGTGAAGTTCCCTTATTTTACACCTGCTAATCCATATCCTGAGTATCATCCCACCTTACTTGCACATGTATTCAAAGTCCCCCAGATGGACCCATATGCTACCCATGCTCCTTATGCACCATATCAAAAGGACTTCATACATTCCAGACAATGCTTATAATGTAGCTTATCCAACTCCTCCTCCTCCACTTCCTCATCAAAAATCTTTCAATGGTGGAATATTAAACAATGGGAACATACACTGAGTACTTAAAGGAAAATCTTGACTTCATTTACCTGGTGTCATGCTTCCGTACCCATTTCCTGATCTTCGTAAGTTTAAGGGGGAGGGAGACCCAAATGCTCACATCAAGGCCTATGCTAGTGCTATCAGGGAATTTCTTCCTTGGGATGTTGTGATTAGCTAAAATATTCCCAAAAAATCTCGAGGGAATGACACCAGACTAGTACTATCCAATTCCAAAAGCTTCTATACATTACTTTAAACAACTTCTTTTTTCGGAATTCATTAGAGCATTTGATCATGAACAAGTTATTGTATACAGGCATTAGGAAGTTTCTCATTAGACAGGAGCAAAACAATTCTTCCACCCATTTCATTCAAGAGGTGGCTTTCAAGTTCTTTATCTCTTCTACAAGTGCACTTTGTTGGACCAAATGGAACTTTGTGATCACTTCCTTAATTCGTTCAATCAAGAGTCTATGGAAGAAGTCCATAGAAAATTTCCTTTCTGTAGTTGAGGATAGTATTGGAAGGTGCATTCCGAATTGCCTTCAAGGATGTAATTGATAGTGGTCAGAAGACTTATGGCTCAAATGGGAGACTGGTCACTCCTTCATAAGGTAATCTACCCCAACTGTTCCAACAATAATCAGGGGCCTAAGGTCTTTAACAAGAATCATGGTTTTACAACTGACGGTGTCACTATGATCAGGTTAGGAAGCCAAACATTGGTAACACTAACCAAACATATAATCCAATGGTAACTTGAAAAATCATGTAGGCCCTAACTCGATCAACATGGCTGATGTAAATAAGTCCCCCTCAGAAGAAAAGTCAAAACCAAGGCCTGAACCAACATCAGAATTCCAGCCAATGGGGCAACAAACTATCATTATAACAACCAATTTCAAAACTATAATCATAGGTTATGTTCAGCAACAACAAGATGCCTATCAGAGGCAAAGAAATTATGATCTCAAACTGAAAATATTAGATTTTTCCTCAATAAGGTTCAAGGTCATTGTTAGGAAATAAGGGATAAAATATGCGGAATAATCCCTCACAGAATTGCAACAGTAGAAACTAATATGCAAAAAATATTACAGATCTCAAATAAAAGTGCAGAATAAAATAACACAACACAAAGAGACAGTATTTAATGTGGTTCACCCAATTTGGGCTACGTCCACCAAGAATCACTTGCTCAGATTTTATTACAAGCCACCGCTCTCTCAATACAATACCCAGATCTATTTGGAGCTATGCTCAACAAACTCTACAGAATTCACACCCGAATTCAAAACACATCTGCAATACATTTACATTATACCTACCATATGCATAAAACCATATAAGTAGACAACTGCTTAATTAATTTTACAAAATTGTGGATATTTAAACCATGGGAAAAAACCGTCCCATAAACATATGGGTCAAAAATCCTGCCCATATGAGAAAAGCATAACGTTTCTGATATATCGACCACATGGGTTTTTAAGGCCAAAAAATTTTTCAAGGGCTATGCCCCTGAATCCCCCTGAGACAATTGTGGAAAGTGTATAGTACCTTAGTGTATAGTCTTCAACAATTTCTCACATGAAAACAGGCTCCACAACCTAACAATCTCCCACTTGGAGACTAGATTTCCTCTGAGCAAGCTTCTCAACCCTTCACTAGTTTCTATGAAGACCAACCAAAGCTGAAAATAGCTTCAGTTTTTCCCTTGTGACCACCTTGGTCATCATGTCTGCAGGATTCTGACTGGTATGAATCTTCTCCAACTTCAACTTCTCTTCTTCCAAAGTTGTCCTGATGAAGTGGTACCTTAACTGTATATGCTTCATCCTAGAGTGGAAAGCAGAGTTCTTAGCTAGGTGTATAGCACTCTGACTATCACTATGCAGCTTTCCTTCCTCCTGCTTATGCCCCAACTCCTCAAGAAATTGTTGTAACCAAATTATTTCTTTGCTTGCCTCTGTGGCAGTAACATACTCAGCCTCTATGGTTGAAAAAGCCACCAACTTCTGTAGTCATGAAATCTAGCTCACTGTTGTCCCACCTACAGTGTAAATATAACCTGTCGTGCTCCTCCTACTGTCTACATCTCCAGCCATATATGAATCTACATAACCACACAAAGTGGTGTTTGATCCACTGTAGCACAAAACTGTCCCCATGGTCCCTCTCAAATACCGAAGGATCCACTTTACTACCTGCCAGCAATCTCTACCTGGATCACTCATAAATCTACTCACCAGCTCCCACTGCATGAGCAATATTAGGCCTGGTGCACACCATGACATACATCAAACTACCAAATGCTGATGAGTAAGGTACCTTGGACAACTGGTGTCTCTCCTGCTCTGTCTTGGGACAATGCTCCTTTGATAACTTGAAATGGCCTGCCAAAGGAGTCCCAACCGATTTAGCATCCTACATATTAAACCTCTCCAATACTTTCTTAATGTACTCTTCCTGAGATAAAGTCAACTTATGTTCCTTCCTATCCTGAGATATCCTCATACCAAGGATTTGTTTGGCTGCCCCCAAATCCTTCATAGCAAAGGATTCATTTAGCTACTTCTTGAGTACTTTGATTTCCTGCATGTTTTTACCTGCAACCAACATGTCATCCACATACAAACAAAGGATAATATAACTTCCATCCTCAAATTTCTTTGTATACACACAATGGTCAGAATGACATCTAATATAACCTTGCTCCATCATGAAGCTATCAAATTTCTTATACCATTGATGTGGAGCTTATTTCAATCCATACAAGCTCTTCTTCAGTTTGCACACCATCTCCTCTTTACCTTTGACCTTATAGCCCTCTGGTTGCTACATATATAGTTCCTCCTCTAAATCACCATGGAGAAATGCAGTATTTACATCAAGTTGCTCTAAGTGTAAGTCTTCTCTTGCAACTATTCCAAGACCAGCTCTAATAGAAGTCATTTTTACTACATGAGAAAAAATCTCATCAAAATGTATACCTTTTTCTGTGAAAACCCCTTGACCACCAACCGGGCCTTGTATATTTTCTTTCCTCCTTCCTCTTTGACTCTAAACACCCATTTGTTTATTAATGCTCTTTTGCCTTTCGGTAGCTTCACTAAATCCCATGTATAGTTCTCCATGATAGCCTGATGCTCCTCATCCATGGCTTGCTCCCACTTCTTCCTGGCATCTACCTGCATTGCTTCATCAAAGCTCTTTAGCTCTCCACTATCAGTGAGTAATAAATAATAAAGAGAAGGAGAAAAATGTTCAGGTTCTCTTCTTACCCTAGAAGACCTCCTCAATATAGGAGTTTGGGGTTCCTGTTGAGGAGGTTCCTGAATTGATTCATGTGTCACTTTCCCATCCGGAAGATCCTATACCACTACATATTCTTTCTTGGATTCTTCCCTATTTTTCTGCAACTGCTGCTTATACATGACTTTCTCATTAAAGACCACATCCCTAGATCAAATGATTTTCTTGTCCTTAATACTCTAACATTTATATCCAAAGTCATCACCACCATAACCAATGAAAGTACATTTTTCTGATTTAGCCTCTAGCTTGGTCCTATCATCCTTGTCTATATGGAAAATAACTCACATCCAAAGACTCTAAGAAATGAATAATCAACTTTCTTACCATACCAAGCCTCCTCAGGTATTGCCTCCATCCAAGGAACTTAAGGGTCCTTTGTTTATCAAGTACACAATTGTGCTCACTGCTTCTACCCAAAAAGAAAGAGGTAGTCCTGCATGTAACCTCATGCTCCTAGCACGTTCCATTATTGTTTGTTCATCCTTTCTGATACCCCATTCTGCTGCAGAGTTCTTGGAATCATCTTTTGCCTGTGGATTCCATTCTTAGAACAATAATCATCAAATTCATTGCTACAATACTCCCCTCCATTATCTGACCTGAGACATTTTAGCTTAAGACTTGTTTCATTCTCTACCAAGGATTTCCATTTAACAAAAGTTTCAAATACATCAGATTTGTTTCTAATACAATAAACCCAAACTTTCCTTGTTGCATCATCAATAAAAGTAACATAATAACTTGAACCCCCAAGAGATGATACCTGAGATAGCCCCCACACATCAGAATGCACCAGCTCTAACTTACTCTCTTTCTTTGTAGGTCCAACCTTGAGAAACCTTACTCGCTTATGTTTCCCATATATGCAGTGAACTTCACAGAACTCCAAACTGTGTTTCTGTATATCCAGGAAAATCCTTCTTTATGATCTCCATGCCCTTATGGCTCATATGACCGAGCCTATAGTGCCATAATGTTGTATCTACTTCTGAAGCCACAAGATTACAAACATTAGTGCTATAAGTGGTTAAATACAAGGTTCCAACCTTCTTACCTCTTGCCACCACAAGAGCACCCTTGGTAACCTTCCAAGAGTCCACTGTAAATATCACAGTACAACCATCACTTCCCAACTGCCCTGCCGATATCAAATTTCATCTTAATGTAGGCACATGTCTGACATCCTTCAATAGCCAAGTATTCCCATTCTGCATCTTAACCTGAAACAGAACCTTTTCCAACTATGTTGCAAGGCTCATCATCACCAAGAAAAACATGCCCAAAATCTCCTTGAACATAATCAACAAAATAATGCCTATGTGGAGTAGCATGGAAAGAAGCCCACGAATCTAAAACCCAAGATTCAGTAATATTGTGCAAAGAAAGAATCAAAGCATCCTGACATACATTAGTCGTTGCCACATTTGCCTCCTTGTTTTCTTCCTGTTGTTTCTTCTTGTCCCGAAGCTCCCAACAGTCCTTCTTTGCATGCCTAGATTTTCCACATTGCTAGCATACTATCTTGCTTTTGGATTTTGACCTTGCCTGATCCTTTGATTTTCCACGGCTTCCTCTATTCTTATGTCTCCCTCTAGTTTCCACTGTCAAAGCATTCCCTGAAGTAGAAGATTCCCCAAAGCTTTTTCTTTGCATTTCCTCACTTAGAATCACCCCTACAACATCCTCAAACTTCAACTTTGAGTTAGCTGGAACCGAGTTGCTTACCGCCATTACTAGGCTATTCCAACTCTCAGGTAAAGAGCACAGAATTAATAAAGCCCTAACTTCTTCATCAAATTCTATTGTAACCGAAGCTAGCATATTCACAACCGTATTGAAATCATTTAAATGATCTGCTACTAAACCATTCTCAGACATCTTCATATTAAACAACTTTTTCATTAAAAATATCTTATTAGAGGCAGAGGGTTTTTCATACAACTTCCCTAATGCATCCATTAGTTCTTTTGTAGTCTTTTCCTTTGAAACATTAAATAATACGAAGATGCAAGACACAGCCAGATTGTCCCAAGTGCCTTCCTATCCAACAAATCCCATTCCGCATCTGTCATACTCGAGGGTTTGTTCACCTTCTCAAGATAAGCGGAATATAAAGATCCTTCTGATAAAGGTAATCTTCCATCTGCATCTTCCAAAGACTAAAATTCTTCCCGTTGAATTTATCAACCCTAGATCTTCCATCATCTTCATAGCTCCCACTCAAGATAAAAATTTCCCTGTGATTCAACACTTCAAGCAAACCAAACCAGGCTCTGATACCAATTGTTAGGAAATAAGGGATAAAATATGCGGAATAATCCCTCACAGAATCGCAACAGTAGAAACTAATATGCAGAAAATATTACAGATCTCAAATAAAAGTGCAGAATAAAATAACACAACACAAAGAGACAGTATTTAACGTGGTTCACCCAATTTGGGCTACGTCCACCAAGAATCACTTGCTCAGATTTTATTACAAGCCACCACTCTCTCAATACAATACCTAAATCCATTTGGAGCTATGCTCAACAAACTCTACAGAATTCACAGCCGAGATTCAAAACACATCTGCAATGTTTACATTATACATACCATATGCATAAAACCACATAAGTAGACAACTGCTTAAGTAGTTTTACAAAACCATGGGTATCAAAACCATGGGTCAAAACCATCCCATAAACCTATGGGTCAAAAATCCCGCCCATATGAGAAAAGCCCATTTCCAGATATATCGGGGCACGTTTTTTAAGGCCAAAAAAGTTTACCTCAAAAAAAATTATGGGGGCTGTACCCCCGGACCCCTCACTCGGGGCCCGACCCAGCCCCGAACCTCGGCAAGAAAACTATGGAAATTGTATACTACTCTTAGTGTACAGTCTTCAACATTTTTCACATTAAAACAAGCTCCACAACCTAACAGTCAAAGTAATAGAACTTGCCATGATTGCAACAAGTTGCACAAAGACTTTGAAAACCAAAGACAAATCTTTGTAGACATGTTCTTAGAAAATCCATAAACAAATACCACAATTGTCTATACATGACCCATAACTCCTTAGAACGCTAATGTCAAGCATCTATTCAGGATACTCTCCCTATACATCCTAGATAATTATCAAGGTGAATCCTCAAAACATAGACAAACAACATTCCAGATAGAGAAAGGAAACAACTTGACCATGAAGGCCTCAACTTCTAACAACTCTTGGGTTGGTTCAAGTTAACCTTGGTTTGAATACAACAATACGAAAATCATGGGTTTAGTTGAGCTAGAATAGTGAACTGTGAAATTAATGATCAACTCGAGAAAAGGAATACTTTCCACAAACCCTACCCATCTTTCCTCCTCGAAGGATGACATTTCTACTAATTGAAAAACCAGTAGGAGCCTATGATTTAATATCAGATATTTGTACAAGACCTTCTCTCACATTTCGTTACTCTAGATTTGCTAAAGAATTCCCCTGCGCATCATTTTGCATTCTCAATGCACTAGGATTGGTCATCTAATCCAAGTTATGCCTCCTCCTAGTGCTCAAATAAATTATATCGACTTTGACATACATCCTCTGAGACAGAGTGATAGGGATACTAGGATTTTTTTGATATAGATAAGATGCCATCTGACACTGAAATAGTTTGAAGAGGTGATCCTGCCTTATATTTAGAGGTTTGGGTTTATAACAATTACATTAAGAGAGACATGATTGATGATAGGGTTGCATGTGTAATGTGGTTCCCTTCTCTTTCTTGCATAAGTTGGGATATGGAGAGACTAATTGCTCCTCTATAAGAAACACATTGCAAGGGTATGACAGTCTTAAGGATACTTCAATCAGAACCATAATTCTTCCTATCACCCTTTGGCCAAAAACCATCTTGACAGAGTTTTACATTGTTGACAGGGAAAAAAATTACAACATGATTATTGGGAGACCCTAGATTCATCGAATGAAGGCTATTCCTTCTACCTTGTTCCAGGAAGTTAGATTCCTCCATTTGGGAAAGGTCTTCATCACCTCAGGAGGATCATAAGCCCTTTGATATACACTTAGAGAACCTCAAGAAGAAAAGAGGAGTCCATGGTGAAGTATGAGCTCCCTATGAACCAGTTAAACAAACCGTCGCCATTAAACCAATTAGTTACAACCACATCGAGATATTCCAAAGGCTAAAGTTAACCTCAAAAACATTTGAGGTGGCCAAAATGGACAAGGGAAAATCAATATATTTGGAAAGTATTGTCCACCAAAACGTAACATCAGATAATCATGAAACTATTAGAGAGTGATGACAGTGATCTTCCTCCCATTTGAACTACAAGGAATGGGTAGCCTTCTTGGCATTATGCTCTCTTCCATGTTGATGAATCTTGGCACTAGGTATAAACATGATAGAATTAACAAACGAGGAAGAGAGGGATGAAATCAATACGAGTACCCATAAAATCCATCCCTAGGGATTATTCAATATTCCAAACCTTGGTTTTGATACCAACATGTCAGAAATCAAGTAGGTCATCTCCACAGGATGTTGATCCTATTCATGCAATGAAAACATAAGGTCACTATTCTTTAGCAAGCTGAGAAACATAATCATGCCCACTTATGCATGATGTTTTGAGAACATGACAGAGAGGTTATTAAACACTTTTCAATAATTATGATAAGCATATATACACAGTCATGGGTAGGGGTTGTAATTTTAAACCGCAGATAGGCAATGACCTTGTCAAAAGAACAGAAACTTCAAAGGTGTTTCTTCACTGTGTACTCTTGGGGTGAGGAGTTTGATATCCTTCGACTCTCTTCACCTTATAGATTCCAACATGTAGCCCACCTACATTTCCACTATGTATATTACTGCATTTACATTACATCTACCGTTTGTCAGTTCATTATGTAAAATTTATAGTCAAGGAACTTATTTTCAAATAACTCTCAAAAAATTCTACAAAACATTGGCAACCTTCAAATCCTGTTCTTCACACATTCATGATATTTTTGTAAGCAATTCTTATAAATACTTCATCAATTCAACAAGATAAGACAAAATTTTGACACTAATCATACCAAGGCATGCATACTTGGTTCCGTTATAGCTTTCTTCTAGTATAGTTGTATTTACCCAAAGTCAGATTCTAGAAGCTTCGTGATGTCATATCTTTCTCTAGAAAAGCCTCTTTGGTACAAGAACATTCAGAAGAAGGAAAAATTTCACCTGGAATGTTTGTTCACCTATCTCAACCTTCGGTGTTGAGATCTAAACATCTTACTGGTTGTGTGGGGTTGAGGTATATGGGCAAGTTTTCCTTCTCAAAAGCATAAATTAAAGTTTAAAAATAAATAAAAACAATATATATCTAAAATCAAAATCAATCAAAATTTTATTTACATAGTTCTTTTCCCTACCAACCTTCGGTGTTGAGCCTGCACCTCTTACAAGTTTCTTGAGGTTGGGAAAGGAAGAAAGTGCCCATTACCTGACCTATGCCTTTTCCTAGTGATGAGCCCATACTTCCTATGGTCTATGAGGTAAGCTATGGGGGGTCTTTGCAAATAAAATAAGAAACTTAAAAATAATTTCATTCAATGCAAATGTGCTTTGAAAATCTTTAAAATCCCAAGAAAAATGAATTAGATGTGCATGTTCCAAAAGAAGTCAAAACCTTAAAACTAGATTTATCAATTAAGAGGCCATCTTGGATCTAAGTCTAGATAAAATTACAAGAATTTACATTTAGGATGTGTAGTAAACTCTATGTAGAATTAAGTTGTAGGTTCCTAATTGGGTTTATGTCAAAATCTTGTCTTTCTCTCACCATTTCCATCTCTATAAAAAACCATACAATTTGCATCCCTCTTGGCTCTTGGTGTTGAGCCCTCACATATTTTGAAATGCATGGGGTTAGGAGTGGAGTGAATTCATTTTATCATCATATCATCAAATTCATTCAAATTTCCAAAAAACAAAAAAGTACTAAACATTGCTTGAAAAGCTAAAGTTCAACATTACATTGTGTCTGCATAATCATCATATATCAGCATTGCAAAATGAAAAAAAATCATTCTTGTTAGCATCATCATCCATTGCATACATTCTAAGAGTATCTTTTAACTGAAAAGTATGTTCAAAATGGGAAATTTCTAAAGCATCTAGAGTACACATGTGAAGCAAACCAAAAATGACAAGTCAACTCTATGCAAGGGATAGCCGAACCAAAAAGAGGTATGTATATCTATATCATAATAAATCAAGTTTTGTACAATACCATCACGTCTAGGTGCATGGTGAAAATTACTTTTCAATGAGCCTAAAAATACAAAAAAAATTCATATATGTGCATATTCACAAAAAGATCAAACAAAGCAATAAAGGCTCAATAGCCTATCAATTTCCTGTGGGATCCCTAAGAAGGAGCAATTCAGGACTCCTGCTACGACTATGGCGTCATGAATACACTGAGTATGTGAAGCCCGTAAACTAAAAAACTGGATGTGGTCTCACTTCATGAATGGCTCTGTCTCTCTGAAAATCTCTCTAATTTCATGCCTTGTAATCCTTCATCTTCAGATGAAAAGAATGGTCTTTATCCCCTTCCAAAGAGGCATAAAAATGTGGGTGTGGTGGTCAATCCTATAAATTTCCTTGCATCCTCCAACTAACTACTCTAGCCTTCCTTGAAGAGGGAGAAACAAGGTATCAACGTAGATCTGATGAATAATATCTCAGCCTTAACTCCTAAGGAGTCACTGCAAAGCTAAAGAAAACAAACGACTAGTTAGAAAATACGAAAAATTAAAAAAATAGAAGTATGATACATAGTGATTTAACATTTATAAACTAACAAAGTCAAGAAAATAGTAGATCATTGTTATCACTGAATCACAACACCCTCCGATTTAGTCAAGTGTGTGTGTTTGAGCTCACAATGTGACTGGGTAACATGGGTACTATCTCCATGTTGTGGGACTTGTTACTTGAGATAGACCTCCAGAGAAAGTTGGTTCTTCTTCCTAATCCTAGTGCAAACTAACTCTACTGAGACGAAGCTACTAAATATATATATCCTATAATTTCAAAGGGACCAGGGAGAGAGAAATAACATGCAAATGAAGGAAAACTACACTACAAAGGTGATGCACCAAAAGAAGGGAATGAGAACAATTTCCAATGTGTGAAAATGGAAGAAAAAGGTACATCAAAGAGGGTGATGACAGTTCCCCAAAGTCTAATAGCATCATTCACAACACATTTTCTTACATACAAAATAATAATAGGTCCCTGTAAGAATATAGAATAGACACGAACATCTGCAACAACATTAGAGAGGAAAGGAGAATGCAACAAACTCGGCAAGGGAAGCTACATCCACAAACTTGAATCTATTGCTTCATTAATATGCACAGTCCAAAATATTACTAAAGGAAAGGCCTGGATCACCATACAAGGAGTCCACTACAAATTCCTACTAGCAAATTGGCTTCAAAAAACCAAAATGAAAGAGTTTTTCTACTCAAACTATCCTCCTTTACAATGAGCCCAACATTTCAATTTATCGAATTTTGAAGAGAGAGAGAGAGGGGGAGAGAAATTCCCAAATCATTACTAGAGGGGGGGGGGGGGGTCTAAATCCACTTGAAATATGTCATAAATTTTCCCATTCTTGGTGATATATGGACCAGTAAAAGGTAATCCCCAGGTGTCACATGACTTGCAGCAATGAAAAATGTCTTCCCATGCCTCATTAAATGCACTCCCAACTAATAAAATCAAGTGTTCTGAACAGTGCATGTTTTCCTTAAAATCATTCAACCCTATAAAATCAATTGGTAATTTATTGATTATATGTGCATCAGGCTTGGAACCATGATTCCAAAGACCAATCATTTGTCAAAAATCCATTGAAATTTCTCAAGTTATGAGCACTCTTAGCGCATGAGCAGCTATTTTGAGTTTGTCTGAAGGGCATTTCTTGTCAATACACGGGACAAAGGAATTCATTTTTTTAGAGTTGGATATGTTTTTTGATTTTCACCCACCTAACCTCATCAAACATAATTCATCTAGATTTTGTGGCAAAGGATGTCTTTCTAAAAATTTCAATTTTGTCAAAATTCGGAGCTGAAGAATCAAAAGTTATGCCTTTTTAGGGAACTCAGGGTCACTAGGGTGTCAATGGTCCACCAGGCTCTCATAATCCTCACATGCATCCAAACCACATTTCTGGATTTACATTGCAGTGATGGTAACTTAGGCCATTTCAGGGCCCAACTTATGGCACCATGGGTAGGCTTGGGCCATTTAGGCATTTTCACGTAACTTGATTCACCCGTAATCCAATTCCACCTATCTTAGATACAATGACCAATTTGATGCCTTTGCAAATTGGGAAATTCACTTTTCTAACTTTAGTTCCTGATGGAAATAGGACCCCAACTTGCCAATTCTCCGCCTATATCCACATCATTCAACACCTCCTTCATGTGTGCAAAATTTTGGTTTCACAAGGAACTCACATCCAAAGTAGTACTTGAATTCATGGGTCATAAACTTCTACCTTTTCCGCAACACATTGGACCCGCTTCAATCTTTGCAAATCAGTTTTCAACATTTAGGGAACTTGTGGCCCAATGGAACTTAGACCTTCTGGGCTTTCAAGACTCGAATTTACCCATACAAATCATTGTTTCCTTAGCACCTTTCAGACCCAAGTCAAGGACGAGGAACTCTAGTTCAATCTGCATCTATTCCACCTACAGCCCCTAAACCTACAATACATTAAAATAGGTCCATTTTTAGTTTTTTTCAATTTTTTACCAAATTTTCACTAACTCCTTAGATTTTCCTTGAATGGGGAAGTTAGAGAAAAGAAAAGTTGTGCCCCCAAAATCTAGATTTCTTGTTTTCACCATTTCTATCTATTTAAGTTTAAATAAATTGTGCAAGTTATCAAAATCACCTTTGGGGTAAATTTAGGATAACAATCACATACTCAGATCTCCAGGAACCTATGAAGGGTCCACCGGTGTAGCTGGTGTGGCCGCTACAGGTGTCCTTATTGTGCGTCTCCTGAGGTACCCCTGTTGTCCCATCACCGAACTCCTCATCTCCTCCTCCATCATAAGGAAGTGGTCCTCTGAGACTAACGTCCTCCATCTCTGTAACTGCCTCGCCTCTCACTCAGCTTTAGATCCTCTCCTCCTGATCCATCTGTCAGTCTCCCATCCTAATTTCATCTTCCTCAGTCTCGTCATTCCTATCCCCTATTGCCTCAGTCTCGAGATTCATCATCAATAGGTGCTTCCCACTCCTCCTAAGCTGTGAGTGGGTGTGGCCTCAAGCAAGAGTAAGGTGTAAGGGAGTCTTGCTACTGTCATGGGCACAGACAACCCATCTAACGAAAATAGGAACTTCTGGTAGTCACAATCGTCTAGGCATGATCATCTTAGGGCCACCCCATCAAATCTCCTAACACTCCTATAAACCAACTGGCAAAGGAGGAAGAATACCAATGTATGGTAGTCCAAACTGCTGAGGGAATCTGACCAAATGGATGAGTCTCCACCTTCCATGTCCTATCCACTAATTGACTAGTAGTGGCACAAGCTATCACCTAGTCCCATCTTACCCCCACACTCCTGCTATATCCTGGTAAGGAGTAGTAATAAAGTTTGTCCATCAGTAGTCAATGAAACCACCAACTGGTAGTGGCCCTCTGAGCACTGACATCCTATGTCCATCTAGCGGCCTTGATGGCCCCTAGGATCATGTACCCTAACTCCCCTCTGGTAGGGGATAATCTACTCATAAAGCCAACTCATCACGATTGTGGGATGAGTAAGATAATGACCCTGTAACTGGACCACTAGGTACAAATTGTGGTATGTGGTCCCTAGGATATCCAATCCCCAGGCATAGTTGCATCTATGTGCCTCAATCTAAGTGATGATGGGAGCCCAACAATATAATAACTTGTCTCCACCCTTATCCCCTATCAACCATAAAGCCAAAATACCCATGATGGCCTTGCGGATAGTGGGGATAGGAGTGAAGGGAATGGAACAAATCCTCACACCATGTTTGCTGCCAGTTGACACCCCAGGATCACCCATGTAAGTAGCCCATAAACTGGCTCTGGCTTTAGAACTAGGTGTCTCAAGAGTCAAATGCCTCCCGAGTATCGGAACTCCAAGTATCTGGTACACATCCTTAGATGTAATTTTCCACTCACCCCTGACACCCGGAATCTAGAAAGTTTTCTGGTCACCATCCCAATAAGAGAATAGATCACATAGTATGTGGCTAACAAATGCAATGTGAGGCACCCATACTATCTGCTATATGCTTGCTCGGTGCAATAAATCAACCTCTACTAGGACAACTGGTCAAGAATATCTAGGATCTAGTCACACTCCCACTCACGACTCCAACGGATGTACTCCTCCTCCTTCTGCATCCACCAAAACAACAAAAAGATCGAGTTAGTAATAGTTTTCAATAGACAAGCTCATCAAAAACATTGCAAAATGCTAAAAAATCCAAAAAAAATAGCTTAACATAGTCATTTTAGCATTCTGTTCAAAACTGCCACCACCCTACGTAGGGCGGTGGTTTTGTAACCGCCACCTTGGCAAGGCGGTGATCCTGTAACCACCACCCTATGTAGGGCGGCGGTCTTGACTAGTTTTGACGTACAACTAAGTAAACCTTAAAAACTTTCAAAAACACAAAATAGTCCATTTTTGACAAAATAAAAGACTACCCCATGTGTGTCCCCCTAGGTACCAATCTAAAACAAGAAACTTCAAAAATAATCCCCCTATACAAATATTTTTGAATTTTACATTTTAGGTTTCAAAACAAATAACTGAGAAAAACTAACCTTTGACCGCATCGCTCGATCTCTTGCTCGTGGAGACATGATCACAATCTCACACTGGTCGTTTTGACCGTACTCTCATTGAAAATGGTCACCATGGGTCTAGAGATCAAAAATCACAATCATATCAAATATGTGATATATATATATATATATATATATATATAAATAAATTGAAAACATGAGTTTTGTTTTGATGTATATGTTGTTTTAACCTCGTTTTGAGTGTATGTGTTCACAGGGCTGGAGTGTTGGCACAGATATATTTCTATATCCTCGCACAAATGGTAAGTCCTCTTTTTGTTTTAATTTAGTGTTTATTTTTCGATATTTTATCTATCTGCACTTGAGTTTTCTTTTCATTTTGTAGGTAATTGGGAGCTTAGATGGTGACATTTCAACACACGGGCGTGTGAGGTATAGCTTCTAACTCCCCATTTCAGGAATGCCACACTTAGACTCTATGTTTTACACCTCTTCATGGCTAAGACGCTTCTTCGAGGGGGAAATATGTATGCACCCAAATTTACACGTGCTACATTGTCAGAAAATGGTTACAAAAGGTCCCCAATGAAGATTCATGTCCTTTCAGAAGGTGTTTGAGATCCTAAAACCTACTTGCAGTTTTATATCGTTGTAGCCTAGATAGCCCTACTTAGCCTTTGCATACTTTTTCCTAGCTTCCCACTTCATTTTAGAGTATTTTTGACCTTTAGTGTCAAAATCGCCACCCTACTTGGGTGGCGGTTTTGTAACCACCGCCTAGCCTAGGCGGCAGTTCGATAACTGCTACCCTGAGTAGGGCGGCGGTCTTGTAATCACCACTCTACGTAGGGCGACAGTCCCATGTAAATTTTCCAGAATGTTCCAAGGTGGATTTAGACACATGTTGTTTCACTTAACTTCAGTTTTTACGCACGTTTCTCACCTGTTTTGGTTGATTTCAAGCCTAGTTACATTGTGGCATCCCCTTATTCAGTTATAATTTATGATTGATTGTTGATTGTTAGTTTAACTCCCTCTTCATTGTTGTTTATGTGGCACCCCTTTGCCATGCAAGTGGCTTGTAACCTTTGCACAACCAACTTCTATAAATCGATGCTTGTTTTCAAGCATAAATGGCTAGAGAATTATTTTGTGGTATCCTTGAAATTGTTAAGTTGTCTTCTTTCCTACTTGAAACTACATAGCCAATCTCAGTTTTATTGTGTTATCTTTCTTCCACTTGCATTGTTCCATTCTATCAATTCAAGCTGCCCATTTCTCCAGTGCTTTCCTTCTATTGTTGTCACTACATTCCCAACCTCTAGACTCGCGTGGACATGAGGACCTGAAAAGATAAATTGAGGGGAAAAATTATCAAACAGTTGGATTTACCTTTGTTATTTGAATTCCAGGTTGGAATTGTTTTTATTTCCTTCATTTCTGTAAATTATTATTATTACATCATATCAAATAGAGTAGAAAATCATATCTCTTTCATTTAAAATAGTTAATTAAATTTCCAAGAGGTTTAAATCTTTCAGAACAATCAATCCCGATTGATGGATTTTCTTCTCTCCCATCCCTGTGGATCTGAAGAGAAGAAAATATGTAGGAGGTTGTCTATATATCATATATTAATTAGAAAATTTCTTGCTTTTGTTAACATTAGTTTAAAATACACTCAGCACATGTGAATAGACCATATCGGGTTATTTTGTTTGTTTAGTTTAGTGTAGAAGTAGTTTAATTTTTTAGACTAAAAGTAATTTGTTGTTTGTAATTGTAATATTTCAGTTTTGTGATTTTTTTAAGATTAGTTTCCCTTTCAACATTAGTTTAGATTGTTAATTTCATATTTGTTTAAATGGACACTTCAGAACTAGTTTAGCATTTAGAATCAACTAGGTTTGCAAGGCATAGGGAATTTATGCTACCCATCATAGCCACTAAATCTCCCCTTTGAGACTCAGCTACTAGGAATTCACACTACCAGGTCAAAATCCACCTTTGCATTCTCCTATAGTTAGCCAGTCCATTTTTCCACAAGGGTTACCTCAGCATGGCACCTTCTAGGGAGTCAAGTGTAGGTGAAGGTCACGTGTCAATTTTCATTTGTATAGTGACCCCACTAAGGGTGAAAAGGGGTAAAATTCACAAGCGCCTAACGTAAGTTTTGCCTCACGATGCCATGTGTTCTTGAAGATCCTGATTTGTGGCGAGCCAGCGGTGCCATGGAGGAAACATATGAAAAAGTTTTACAATCTAATATATTAATATTTGACAAGATGCCAAGGTTAAAAAATATTTTACAATCTGCACTAGATGACCGTCATTAAGCCACAATGAGCAAGGCACCTTATTTGCTGCGGGCCTATGGGGATCCGGGGGAACGTACATATTTGTCCCTCTAGTCTTTTGAATCCAAATAGATTGTTAGTTGATCACATCCCAGGAATGTTTGTACATCCTAAAGCGACAGGGAACACAACCTTAAAATTTAGGCTTAACCTAGTTAAGTCATCTCTCAAACCCCGTGAAGGTACTCAAGAAATTTTTTTATTAAATTATCATGCTTAGAAATTTTTTTGATTTCCAAAATGCAAATGGAATCTATCAGAAGGCCAAATAACTTATCGATGGTAGCATAACTGTAATTGGAAAATAATCAATTTATAGCAAGATTCAATAGATCCTCTTTAAATGAAGCAATAAGATTTAAATTTTGATGCAGGTTAAAGATCAACTATTTATGAAATATTCTTTATAACCACAACCATTTCAAAGAGGACTGAAAAACGTCTTTAAAATTTGTGAAATTTTCCATAGATTCACTTCGATTCATCATGCCAAATCTGTCAAGTGGAATTTTATTGGAGTGATTTGGATAGAAACAATTTGCTAGAGTTATTTCATTGTAATTTACATTTGGAATTTGGGTCAAAACAGTCTTACAGTAACTATGAATATGTACATGACAAACCAACCCTTTTGTATGGTTCTATGGAAATGTGCCAATTAGAATATGTAGTGGTGAAATTTCAGTGTCCATTTGTGTCACTTTTTCTTTCCTTTTAAAATCTTCAAGGGTTGCATCAAACCCTATATTTAGGGCTATGATGGGATCAATTTTGAGTGGAATCCTAATTTTGATCAAGTATACAGATTGAGGATCAAAAGTCATGAGGTTAAATTTGATCTTAGCTACAGATCCATGTGATCCTTTACCCAACTTATATATATCAACATTTGCAATTACCGTTACATCAAAATTAAACATGATAAAAGTTGACTGCTATTTTATATACTTATATATATATATATTTATATTTAATTATTAAAATACCAACATAAATATATAATAAATCAATGTTAAATGTAACTAAGTAATAATATTTCTTCATGCCTAATTTGTTAAAAATTACTTCACTCGAAGATTTTAACTATTTTCAAACGTAGATGGCCAATGAAAATTTAATCCTTTGAGAAATCATGAACCACATATTATCAATGTCAAAAAATGTTATTCTTTCATTTATTTTTATAACCTAAAATAATTAATATTGTTTATGTCATATTCACAATTAAATTACCTTTTGATTACCCTTTCTTTTTAAAGGAAATCATTTCAATTCCTAGTTACATATAAAATACACCCTAATGTTGGTAACTAAATATTGGCTAAGTATCCTTTCCATGCAAAATAATCTTGTACAATGAATCCTTTCAAAGGGGAAAAGTGCATCATTTTAAGAAATACATCATAAACAAGGAAATTTGAAACCTTTATCCACAAACGGTTTTAAGCAGAACATTGGTTTAATACCTAGCCATATTTCCATTGATAGAGGCAGAAAACTTGGAGAAAGGCAATGCTCTATCACGTGGTAGACATCCAATTAAAATGAAAATACACCTCTCAAAGTGCCCCCAAGCCCCAACCCTAATGAGGTAATTGAGAAATTATGTTTCAACTCATGAAATAAACAATAGGCTTCCACAACACACAACAAGCATTCATTTCAAATAACAACATAGAAAAAAACTCACAGTTTGCAACCACATTTACTAAAAAACACAAAAATAAAACTCAGGGATTTCATCATGCAAGCCAAAGGAGCAAGAAACTATGGGGGATTTTGCTTATGCCTCCCAAAGGGGAAATGGGTATCACCACCTGAGAAACAAACCACCAAAATAAAATTTCAAACCCTGACATGCCCTTATGCCTCCCCCAAGTACCCCTTATTCCTCACATTTTTATGCCTCCCCAACCTCTTATGGCACCCCATAATGAGTAAAGAAATGCAAGCTATTTCTTTTGCAAGGTGGAACCCAAATCCCAACTCCCTCCACACTTATACCTCCCTAAAATAACACTTATGCCTCCCTCCACAAGTAATTCCCCATAGTCTTCTCCTACACCATTTTCCTAGGCCATCTACCCAACAACCCACAATAAATAAAACATTCAACACATTAACATTCACAAGTATGCATAAAAATCGAAGAAACATTTAATAAGAGCCAAATCCTACCTCTCCATGATGGAGTTTTCCAAGTTTCCAAAAACAACAAGCATTTCCAATGCAAATCACATCCAACTATCTCAATGGCCCACAAGCATGTTAACAATCTTGGTTTCTCCAAACTCTTTACCAAGAGCTCTCAAACCAGGTAAAATAATTCACCCAAGAAGAAGTATAAAAGTGAAGCAACCCCAAACAAGAATGGCAATTTGAATTTATAGAAGAGGGAAGAGAAGAGGATGAGGTGGATCCATGTAGGATGCCACATCACACATCCTCAACTCCAACACCTAAGTCAACTTCAATCTCCAAGTGCATAATAAATATGTACACAATAATATGACTTTTACTTACACACTAAAAAAGCCCACACCCCAAAGGACTTGTCAAATTAAATCTTGAAATGTAAGAAAGTGCAATAAAAAAATACAACTTGACTTTAAAAAATACATAAATAAGGTCTAAATTCCACTCTCCAATCTTAGGTATGGTTGGTAAACAAATTTAAGAGGTATGGGATAGGTTTAACTTGTCCCACAAGCCTCCAAAAAGCCTTCCAAGGAAAAATTTGAATTTCCAAGAAGGTGGAGTGTTTCATACTCCAAAATACAACTCTTCACATCACTTACACATTCTTACAAATAACACTTAAATCACAGAGCCAACAACTCCACTAATTACTTATTATGACCCAATTTGTCACATTATTTATTTTAACAATATGATTATTCACTTTAATTTAGACACAACTTAAATAATTAAAGAAAGGGTAATAGCATCACTAAATAAACACATGAAACATTAAAAAGGAACCAAATAAATAAAATACACATAATCCCTTGGTCACATTTAAAGGTAATCCCCCCCATGGGAACCCCTAACAAAATTGTACACTACACACATAACAAAACAAGTTGTCATGGTGACCTTGTTGAATTCATCTAGAATTCCAATGTGGTTGGTCTCCAATCCCCCAATGTTTGTTGTGATATCAAAACCTACAAAACACATAATACCTCCTTTGGCCTCATGGCCATATTAGAACATCTAAAAAATATACACATATAATTTAAAATCATCTATACATAAATGAATCACAACAATCATTAGGAGAATTAACAATATCATTTTAAAATTTCATCAATAACTATATCATCATCAATAATTCACAATTTCTAGTGTCACTCAAAATACTCAAAATAGGAATCAAATGTCCAAGAATGTCCAACGAATAATATATAACCATGCCAAAATAGTATGAGCATCATCAATATAAAATGTCTCTAATAATCATCATGCAATCATATATGAATCAAATCAACAATAATCCATGTATCTAACATCTAACATCATACTATGTAAACTGATATAATGTCCATATATATAGTCAACAGTATCAAAATCAAAATGTAAAAGTGTGAAAGGGAAGTGAGCACTACATCCCCATCCCTTTAGACTCAACTTCCTCCTGGAAGTGAAACTGGAATTTCAATGTGGGAACTAGACTCATAGGAATGTAGCATTTATCTTAATGTGCCACAGTCTCATCACATCATGTCCCACTAGCAACGAACCTAGTCAATCTCTCTACCTCAAAGGATAGGGTCACTAAATCTAAAATACATATGGGCTCCACCATCAGCCCCTGATCTTGCACCTGCAATATTTCCAATCTATGTACATGAGAAGGATCAACAATATATTTGTAAGTATTGAAATGTGAAACACATCATGGACATGAGACAAGCTATGTGGAAATGCTAGATTAGGCCAAAGGTCCAATAAACCTCCTAAATCTCAAAAGGACCCACATGAAAGTAGGAGAAAGATTAGTAATTTTTTTAACGGATAGGGCTTTATGGGTCCTGACACCAAGAAACACCTTCATTTTCAAAACTATGGATAATGTCCTAAAGATCCACATACTTCTTCTTATGTCCTAGAAAAGGGTACCTACCTACTACCATCTTTGATTGAAAACTGTTAACAACCTATTGCTGAAATATGATCTTGCAATAAATTACCCCAAGAGAAACCTTATCCTCCAACCTATCCAAACTAAGAGGTGTCCTGCACTCTCTACCATATCAAGTTCTTGGAAAGAGCACATGCCAGATGCATATCCCCAAAACTATTATTTCTTTACACACAAAACTTCGATTCCTCCACTCATTGGATTATACATACTCCACTATACTGTCCCACCTGTGTCAATAGAATGGTCCATACATACAACTAAGCATGTCCTCTAAGATCTGATTTACCCACTTAAGATATTTCCATCTGTCTCAGGGTGATATGTTATGTTGAAATTGATCTTTTTCTCAAATACTACATGGAAGTCTAAAAATCTTTGTATACAAAGGATTCACAGTTAATGATCATGTTTCCGTGGAATCCCATAATCTGATAATCTCATCAAGATAGAATTACATTGCCACACACTAGCTATCCATCATAGGTGGTCTTCTACCTAAGATCTTGAGCCACTTTCGTCAATTTCATCCTCGTGACCATGATGGCATTGTGGTGGTATCTCGACATCGATAACTCAACTATGAATTCAGACATGGAAACCCATTTCCACTCTGTGAGAATCATGAGTCAGAGTTTGGCCACCTTTTGAAACTCTTATAGTTTCATTTGTGACCACATTTTCAATGGTATAACTTTTGGCATGCATCTCTTCACCCCAAACTAAATAACTGATGATGAGCCTTAAAAAAATTCCTATCTCAGCCTTCATCAATCTTATTCCTCCCAATATGAAGGTCATCTGTAAAAAATTCAAATATCCCCTTCAAGGTGGTCTCTGAGACCCTCAATCTATCTCTTGATACAAGGTATAAACTCTCAAGAGGAAGTTCTTGCACTATGGGTACTGTCGACACTAAAATTTTCCTCCGTAATTTCTATTTCATTAATGTATGTATTAGGAATAGGATGTTGTTAAGTATAATTAGTAGTAGCGTTTGATAGAAGATAACGGCGCCGTCAGTACGGTGCCGCCAATAATGTGGAGTACGGTAACAGTCAAAGTACAATAGGAATGTTGTAAAAAGTAAATATTTGTCGTAAGTGGTCCGGTAATGTTAAAATGTCAAAGTTTGGGTAATTAGAGAAGTAGGGTCTACATGATTAGGAATTAGAAATATTATATTGGTAATAAGGACAAGGAGTGAGGTCATAAATATTTTGTGTATTTTATTTGTAAAAAGTCTAAAAATGTGGAACCCATGTAAAATGATAAGGTTTATCTTATCTTAAAAGATAAGCTTACATGTACAGATAAGAGTTAAGGTATGGAATATGATTCGTCAGAGTGGATTTCTTATCCTATCTTAGAGATAAGATGGATAAGCCTGGAAGTTCTATAAATAGAGAGGCCACCCCCCTCATTTAGCATAGAAGGAAGTAGTGAGAAATATTGTAGGAAGTGTGTAAAGGAAGCCATCAGTTTAAAGGTGTGTTGAAGAAGCCATTAAGAGGTGTAATTGTAAAGTTTCTCCCATAGTATTGGTTGAAGGCAAGTGAAGTCAATAACACTTGAAGTACCTCATGGGTGAGATTGTAACAATTTCATGTTAATATTATAATTTACTTTGATATTTCAGATTTGTCATCATTCCGTCTTATCATAGTCGATGGTATTCTTGTGTTATGTTGTTGTTTTGTTTCCAGATTACATCCACCAAACTAAAGGCTGTGCATTAGTAAATAATCATAGCACGAGGAGTTCCCGGTGAAGAATTATCATAGTGCCGGATTGGTGATGACATTTTGGTTCCGTTGCCGGGACCATTCCTCGTTGGTGGATTTTCTGGAGAGATATTCCCACTTAGTCAAAAATCAATTGGAGGGTAACCTTGTTTTTACTGTGCATAGTAGTTACCATGGTAAAGTCATTTTTACCGTGAATAGTAGTTACCATGGTAAAGTCATTTTTGCTGAATAGTATTTACCACAGTAAAGTCACTTTTTACCGTGAATAGTATTTACCGCAGTAACTTCACTTTTTACTGTGAATAGTGTTTACCACAGTAAAGTCAGTTTTTACCGCAGTAAGTCAAGTTTTACCATAGTTTACCGTGGTCATTTCTATTTTACTGTAGAAAGGTGTAAAGTACTTTCTAGTATAGTGATTCCAATTATTTGTGCACATAAGTCTTGTTTATTATACTTGTGGGTTGGTATTTCACGGTGGTTACTTTTGAAAATGGGAAAGATTCCTGTTTTTTCAGCTCAATCTAATGAAGATGCTTCTTCTTTCATTCAAGAGTTTAAACGATCTTGTATTTGTAATGGCCTTATAAGAAGGGAACAATGGACTGAATTTTTTCCTACCTTTTTGGATGGTTCAGCACTTAGGTGGTTTGAAACACTAGGTGATAATGTGAAAAATTCATGGGATTTATTAACTGAAAGTTTTCTTGAAGAATTTGGTGAACAACAGAAATATGCAGATCTCATGATCGAGATCACAAAGCTATCCCAAGGAGAGAAGGAGAAGATAAGGGATTATCATGCTCGTGTTCTAGAGCTAAGGAGGAAGCTCGATGCCCAGATCCGGAAGGAAGGATTAGCGGATGGGTTGATGAATGGCGTGGATAATCTCCTCTGTAAGCACTTCATTCTTGGGATGAAGCCAGAGATCAGACAACGAGTGAAGTATGACCGCCCAGCTACCATTGAACAAGCAAAGGAGATTGCAAGAAGGCAAGAAGAAAGCATGGAAGAGGAGCCCAAAGAAATTGTTGCTAAAGTAGAGCCTACACCAGCACCTTTGGTCCAGAATCCACAACCACTCCCGGTGAGCACAAATATTTCTCCTAGTACATCTACTGAGTATGAAGATCTGCTCAAAAAGATGGGTCAGTTAACTATTAATCTTCTTCAAGGAAAGGAATTTAGTTCTCAGGGAGGAGATAGAGGTCCAAAAAGAAATATTTCTGAAGTTGTATGTTATGGTTGTTATAAAAAGGGTCATTATAAGTATAATTGTCCAGATAGAGCTTCTACATCTGGTAAAGGAGATAATGATAAAGGAAAAGCACCTGTGAATTCTTTTGATGTAGTAGATAAGAGCAGAAATAATGAAGTAGATGTGTTTGTAACAAAAAGAAAGAAAGAAAAAGATAATCAAGATGGAAATGATCCTAAGAAGATGAAAGGAGAAACTAGTAAGAAACATAGGAGAAGAAAGTTGGGTGTGCAGGATTTTCTGATTTCACAGGGGCAAGGACCATACTCCATCTTGGAAGATCTGTCCAAAAGGCCTGCAAATATTACATATGGTCAACTCTTGGCTATGTCTTCTGAGAAGAGGCGGGAGTTGCGAGGTGGACTCAATGCTCGAAGAAGGAAGGAGGTTGAGGTCCCTGTTTTGGAGGCAGAGGCAGATCCCTATGCTCCACAAGCTGAGGTATTATGTAATGGTATTTCAATTCATGATGTCTTAGTTGATGGAGGTGCTGCAGTTAATGTAATGACCGAGTCTGTAATGAATATGTTGGGTTTAAAAATTGATCGCCCTTCAACACTTATGTTAAGGTCATTAAATAAAGGAAAAACTAAACCAGAAGGTGTAGTTTCAAATGTGGCAATATCTGTTATGGGTGTTGTATGTGTGGTAGACTTTCAGGTGATGAAAAATGGTACTGTTGCGTACCCAATGCTGCTGGGAAGACCATGGCTAAGGAGAGTTCATGCAAGAAACTACTGGAATGAAGGTTTCATGACACTTGGACGTGGTAGAGAGAGGGTGAAGATAAACGTGATCCCTCGACATCATAAGGCAGAACCTGTGGATTCAAGTGATGAAACTGATGATTGGACATCCTCTGATTACTCTAGTACCAGTGAAGTGGACACTGAAGATGAAGAAAGTGAGGTTGATGTTTCAGTCATGGATATCCTTCCAGTCACACCAACTCATGACCCCATAAAATTATCTGAAGAAGAAGTTGATGATCGTCTCCAACAAATAAAGATTGGTGATGCTGTGATGGAGAGTGAGAAGGAATCCTACCTCCAGCTCTTTCGAAGGTACATACACCTATTCACTTTTGATTACAAGGAACTCCGTCAAGTAAGTTGGGTAGAACATTCTATTGAGCTGGTAGATGGTGCTAAGCCCATAAAGCAAATGCCATATAGAATGAATCCTAATTTTTCCAAGACTGTAAAAGAAGAAATAGATAAGTTGCTTGATGCAGGATTCATATTTGCTGTGGAGAATTCAGAATGGGTTTCTCCCATTGTGATCTCAATAAAAAAGAATGGGAAGCTACGCATTTGTGTTGATTACAGGAAGCTCAATAAGGCAACAAAGAAGGATCATTACCCTCTTCCATTTTCAGATCAGATCTTGGACGAAGTAGCTGGCCAGGAGTGCTATAGTTTTGCTGATGGATATAGCGGCTACAACCAAGTTCGTATAGCAGAGAAAGATCAGCTGAAGACCACGTTCACCACTCCTTGGGGAACGTTTGCTTATAGAGTTATGCCTTTTGGGTTGTGTAATGCTCCAGCAACATTCCAGCGTTTGATGAATAGGGTGTTCGAACCCTACATTGGGACCTTCATCAGAGTATTTCTGGATGATTTTTGCATCTATGGGAGCAAGTTGGACCACCTGCACCAGATGGAGACAACATTTCAAAGGTTAGATGAAGCACAAGCCTCACTAAACCCTACAAAGTGTGTCTTTGGATGTTCTAAAGGTGTTTTGTTAGGGCATGTTGTATCCAGAGATGGTATTGGTACTGATCCTGATAAAGTTTCAAAAATCAAAGAGTTACCATTTCCTATGAATAGAAGTAAGTTGAGATCATTTTTAGGCCATGTGGGTTACTATAGAAGGTTCATCAAGAATTTCTCAAAGATTGCACAGCCACTAACCCAGTTCTTGAAGAAGGATGTTACTTATGAACCAGGAAATAAGGCGCATGAAAAGGATGGATGCATCAACATACAAGCCAAGCACAAAGACAGGTGGAACGAACAAATTTTGTGTTGTGTCAAATTCTAGCAAAAGATGCAGCCTTGCAGGTACATAAATGGGATAAAAGGATTTCATTGTGGGCAAAAGCAACAGGATACTCCCCATTTCAGTTGGTATGGCATTGATCCAGTTCTTCCTATTGAGTTTGATATTCCCACTGTGAGAGTTATGAAAATGAAAGATGGATGAAAGTGATTCAGTAAAAGAAAGGTTGATACATCTTCATTTGCTAGAGGAAATAAAGAAATAGCAAAGGATACAAGCCATAAGAAGAAAATGAAGCAGAAGGAATACTTTGATCAAAAGATCCGGTGGTCTCCATTTCATGTGAATGACTTGGTTCTAGTATATGATTCCAGATACAAAAAAAGAAGACAGAGAAAATTTCTTCCAAAATGGATGGGGCCCTACAAAATAGCAGCTGTGCATGAAAATGGTACGTACCGACTGGAGGAATTGGATGGCACTCCCATTACGAAATGGGTCAACCACGACAAGTTGAAGATTTTCCAAGCACCAGAATAGTCTACTCCGAGGACGGAGTAGAAGCTAGGAAGGGGGAAGATGTCGACACTAAAATTTTCCTCCGTAATTTCTATTTCATTAATGTATGTATTAGGAATAGGATGTTGTTAAGTATAATTAGTAGTAGCGTCTGATAGAAGATAACGGCACCGTCAGTACGGTGCCGCCAATAATGTGGAGTACGGTAACAGTCAAAGTACAATAGGAATGTTGTAAAAAGTAAATATTTGTCGTAAGTGGTCCGGTAATGTTAAAATGTCAAAGTTTGGGTAATTAGAGAAGTAGGGTCTACATGATTAGGAATTAGAAATATTATATTGGTAATAAGGACAAGGAGTGAGGTCATAAATATTTTGTGTATTTTATTTGTAAAAAGTCTAAAAATGTGGAACCCATGTAAAATGATAAGGTTTATCTTATCTTAAAAGATAAGCTTACATGTACAGATAAGAGTTAAGGTATGGAATATGATTCGTCAGAGTGGATTTCTTATCCTATCTTAGAGATAAGATGGATAAGCCTGGAAGTTCTATAAATAGAGAGGCCACCCCCCTCATTTAGCATAGAAGGAAGTAGTGAGAAATATTGTAGGAAGTGTGCAAAGGAAGCCATCAGTTTAAAGGTGTGTTGAAGAAGCCATTAAGAGGTGTAATTGTAAAGTTTCTCCCATAGTCTTGGTGAAAGGCAAGTGAAGTCAATAACACTTGAAGTACCTCATGGGTGAGATTGTAACAATTTCATGTTAATATTATAATTTACTTTGATATTTCAGATTTGTCATCATTCTGTCTTATCATAGTCGATGGTATTCTTGTGTTATGTTGTTGTTTTGTTTCCAGATTACATCCACCAAACTAAAGGCTGTGCATTAGTAAATAATCATAGCACGAGGAGTTCCCGGTGAAGAATTATCATAGTGCCAGATTCAGAATTATGGACACCACGAAAATCCCTCAAATGGATATTGTCACTCTGTAGTTGACACCAAACATGTTGTTGGAATGTCCAATGTTAGAACACTTTACACATCCAAAAATACTTATTAAACCTACCAGAAACAAGTTTTTCACGATTATCTTCTAAATGAATACACTATGGACAAGGGTTCCTGGATGTAGGATTTCTGCCCTATAGTAGTGACACTAACGTCCAATTCTTGGCACTTCAGTACCTAAGGGCCACTAACGCCCCTCGTCGCTCTTGTCCAGGTCACAAACACCGATAAAATAAAAAATCTCACATTTTCCATGGTTTTTTGTTCAATTGAACATCATTATTTTACCATGCATTTTTGTGAAAATTAATGCACTTGCCAACTTTGTGGTTGTATGTGATGCTACGGCAGTCGCCACTCTCTCAAACCAGATAGGATGTAATGCTCTCGCTTGTAAGGCATTTTCACTCACTCCATGTACACTCTCAAATCGCAAAAGAGACAATTAAAGTGACAAAATCATTTTTCACTTTGCTATTTATAGTTAGTTTTCATCATTACTTTTACTATGGTTCTTACTTCATGCTTATTACAACAACTAATAAACGTATACCATGGTCACTCATATCTTGAGCCATTTTTTCTTCGATTTACACCTCGTTTACAACATTCTTTTCAGGTTGCATTTGACCTATGACCGTATTGTACACATTTAGCCCACATTTTATGGTTTCATTATTGAATTTCTCCTAGTTAATACATTCACATTTTCACCTCTTCTTTTTACTCGGCTTAGCATTCATTCTTTTCATTCACTTCCCCTTTCACCAAAAGGGGGGCATATATTGGGGGTCCCTTATAATCCCCCTACATCACCATGGATAAAAACATTGAAAATATGAAACTTACTATATAAACATCATGTAGGATATTTCCCCAATAACCACCCTAATGACCTAATTTCGGGGCAACAAGCATTTAAACTATTTCAAATATGATCACACACATTTTCTATCGATTCCCCCTAATGACATAAGATTGGGGGCAACAAGTGATTAAAAATATCGTTTTCATGCAAATGTAATTAATTTCTATCGAGTTCTTTATCGTTAATGACCTAACTTGGGGGTAACTAGCGAGAAATATCTCCATGACCT
Source organism: Taxus chinensis (assembly GCA_019776745.2). Classification (NCBI taxonomy): domain Eukaryota; kingdom Viridiplantae; phylum Streptophyta; class Pinopsida; order Cupressales; family Taxaceae; genus Taxus; species Taxus chinensis. Next base: position 374,752 of record JAHRHJ020003754.1, read on the forward strand.
AACCAATCAAAATCAATGCGTTCAGATCAAAAACCAGAATCGTTCAAATCTACATCGTAGTTCCCAGATGACCTAACTTGGGAGTTACATTTCTTTCCCAATGACTATAACTATGGGAATTTTTTGATATTCTACACTTGCTTCTGATGTAACTTGGAAACCATGACATGTTCGTTCTGATTTTCAGAGATGACCCAACTTTTCTGTATGCCACCTCTTTGTCATGTTTGCTTCCATACATGACCTATCTTGTGATTATGACCTTGGTCATTCTATGTTTGCTTTCAGCATGACCTTACTTGGAATGTATCTTTTTCATTTGTGATTGCTTTTAGAATGACTTAACTTGGAATTTCATGGGTCAGCGACACCATGGAGTAGGGGAAAATGTTTCTTTCCTATCATCCTATATTATATTGTTTATATACTACTACTTATTTGGATCTAAAAATCACTTAATGTTTCTACTATTATTCTATTACTACTTTGAGGATGTAGTGAAATGCTCATGGAGTTTAACACACTTGAAGTTTCCCTACTATTATTATTCTAGATTATGACATGTTTGATGACTTCATATGTTGTTTCTATGTTGAGAACTAATTTGGTTTATGACACTACTTGATTTAAGACTTATTTCATTATGATATGCATTACTTTCATTTTTGCACATGTCATTCACAACTTTCTACTTTTTGCTACGTTACATGTTCTATTTTTGATTCCATGGTTTGAAATGCTTGTATATTCCTTTTCTCTACACACGTCATGTTTTTTCTACATCATGTGAAACCCTTTTTAGGTACAGAGTTTCCAAAGGTCCTAAACCATTTTAGCCTTCTATGTGATCCTACATATATTAAAAATTACACATGGGTAAAAATATATTATTTTGATTTCACACGTTCAAATTTTTATCATTTATGTGCCTCAAAAGATGTTAACATTCATATGAGGATCTTTTCTACATAAATAGGATTTACAAGATACAAGAAATAAATATTTCAAATAGGTTTAAGATCCTTCAAAAAAACACATATACTGAAATGTGTTGAATGTCAAAATAATTTAAAACCTTATAGTTCAGTCATGATATATGATATAGTATTGGAAAAAAGTGATGTATTTCCCAAAAATAGGGCATATTCTTATATTTCATAATTTCATGAATTCTATTTATTACAAATATTTTCAGCATAATTACATATACAAATGAAATTAGTTTATAGCTTGATATAGGGGTCAATGAGTACTTCATTCCTTCTTATATACTATTAAAAATAATTTTGAGTAATTTGGGGGCATGTGCATCCTTCTCTTCCTAAACCATTTCAAATGTCAGTATTTAGTCACATATAACACCATTATGGGGGCATGTAAAAGTCCATTCCTTTTCAGGTTACTATGTCAAAATTTACAAGTTGATACCAATATAAAATAACATACTCACTATCAATCATGTAGATCTATGTGGTTTGTGGAGTTCAAATGGAAAAAGTGGACTAATTCTTTGTATACTTCTAGATTTCTCTTCTCACTAGATTATCAAATGTGGCAAAGGTATCAAATCAAAATAAGGATTATTTTGTTTATTCCATCCTCTTTACAAATTTTTAAAAAGGGTTATTGGGTCCTCTTCTGTAAAATCTCTCTGGTGTAGGGCATACTAGGCAACATTCTAGTCTCTTATTATAGAACTAAATTGGGACTGATCAACCCCAATAATTTGCACATCTCCACAACAATTAATTCCCAAGTCTCCAAGGAATGGAAACAAGAATGAGATATTCCTCTGTAAATTTGAACAATTTGTATTCTTTCCATGTTTTACATCTCCTTCACTTACATTTTCAATGTCCAAAGTTACAATAATTATCTATATCTTGAGTTAAAGTTCAATTTTATCATAAAAATTGAATACATTATGTGTTACATGCTTCATCATGGATCATGCCAACACCAACACATCAAGAACCACTATTGACAGGAAGAAGACAAAGTGTGCATGCACATCAAGAATGTATTTTTCCTTTAAGCATGAAAATTTTCAATTACACACTTAAATGGGGGGAAAATTTAGACAATAAAATTTAGTAACTTGTCATTATGCAATGCCAATTTTGATTATGTTCCCCTACTAAGAAAAATTCTCACTTTAGGAATCCCATATTTTAATATAGCTATTTTAGATCTTCTACTTTAAATTATCTTTAAACTACTGCTTTGTCATTAATTCAAGGATAATATTAGTTAATGAAAAGTAAACAACCTATGTGAATTCATGTCACAACTTTATTTCACTATTAGGAAGACTTCTATGTCTAGGACTGATAAAGGGTTGGGATATGGGGTAAGGTTGGTCTTGGAAAATGTATGGTCCTACCCCTTTGTGTTCTCTAACTTTGTTTTCAATTTGAATATCTTTATTGGGTCATTTCATCCTCCTAGGTTTGGCCTTATTAGAATATTTCACCTACCAAAGGCTATATAAGCAAGTCAATGTCACACTTTATAACTCACTCTCACTTTTATTTAGTCTTACAATGTAAATAAATATCCATTACTCAAAATTTACTTAAGGGTTTCCTAAATCTATAAACCCATTTAAAATTAAATTGTACATCAATCTAGAAATTATTCCCTATGACATGTTAGTCCATTGAAGCACTCTAACCAGGTCAAAGAGGACTATATTATCTCACCTACCCATTCAAATCATGCTCCCCAATTCACCTAATACATGTCTTAGATTATGAGAAAAGTCACTAGTAATCACCTCTTTTAATCAAGGGTTTTAAGGAAAAGAATGATTAAATTAACTAGTAGAGAACGCTCACACTTAGGCTACCATGATCGGCTATATCCCCCCTCAGGTAGTTAATGGAAAAATTGGGAAAATGTTGTCTTGGTGTTAAGATCTCATTTGAATTAATACCCCTCAAGAGTTGATCAGTTTGCAATGATACTGTAACAAAATAATTTGCCCATGAGGCTTGACTTCACGCAATGAAGTTCATGTTAAAAATTGGATTGTTTCAGCATACTAGTAGGTTTGCATACCCCATCGTACAAGGTTAATTTAGATCATCGACTTTCATGTTATCTATGTCCTATCTTGTATTTTACCAATTATTTTGATGAAGGGTTATACACCGAGGAATTTAACGTTTCTACTTTGTTACTTTGATTAGCAGGCCCTCACAAAATTTCTAGAAAAATGTTACATCTAGTGTCATTTCCAGGAAAGTGCTAAGCTATACAGTGAGAAGTTCAGACCCAAAATTTCGAAGGGTTAAATCATTGTATACCATCTCCAAGGTAATAATACCCATGCATATTATAGTTAGAAAGTACAATAAATGTTGATTTATTATACTCTAATATGGACAGTTTTGTTGGTCTGAAACATTGTCGGTTGGGCAAGATCTATGGATAGATTGGCCAACAATGTGCAGGGCATAGCCCCTCTTTGAGACAACAAAGCGAAACTAGTTTATTGCTATTCTACCAGCAGGAATACTGTGCAAGTCCATACACTATTCTACCTTCAGGGGGGTTTGGGATCTCATCCCAGTAGAGGTTAGTTCCAAAGAACAGAAAGGAATGAAGGAAGGAATGGAAGAGAGATGGATCTGAAGGGAGAAAAGAAATGAATTCCAAACAGAAAGGTCAGAGGGTTTATGTTTTGGGTTGGTAGTAAATAGAGCCAAACTTACTCACATAAACAAATAAAGCAATATTGATGAAAAAAATGACAAAAGTAGATAGAATCCAATAGAATAAACACATAGATCTGACGTAAGAAAGATCTGATGCATATAACACATATTCAACACAAAGTCTCAATATTTGTATTAATGTTTTCTTCTGTTACAAGAAAGTACAAAGTATTTCTCTCCTCACTTCTATTTTTCATACAAAATTGTCCACCCTTGAATACTACAAGTATTCAAGTATTTATAGAAGGAGAAGGAGAAAGAAGACAAAAATAAAACCAACTAACTTATTTACAAAATTTCTACAAAATATCTAAAAGTCAAATGTTGACTTTGGGGCAAATTTGTGGATGACAACATCCCATGGTGCAACATGGATGATGTCATCACATGTGTTAACATACTTTTAAATACTTTTACAAAAATGGGATTTATCCTAGGAGGAGGAGGCCTATTCATCATCATCCCTTTGCTTAAATGGAGTGTCTTGCTTCTGCTCAGGAGAGGCGATGTGATACTGAGCTCGATACTCCATAAACTTGCTGATCATCTTCTAAAGTTGATCATGATTGGGACCTTTTGTGTGGTCGTCGATGACTTCACAAGTTTCTTTTTCATCTCTGAGATTTTTCAGGGAGCTTGAAGTATTCATTTCCTGCCTCGATCAAGTACCCGATGAAATCGCGGCAGGCCAGAAGGTTATTGATAGATTCTCAGTCAAAAGTGACCTCTGGCACTCAAACCTTGTGATGTAATTCCCTTGAAGTGCTGAATAGTATCGTCTGCTTCTCTCAAGGTGAACGATGCGTTGAGCAACCCTGGAGACATCCTCAAGAAAATCTGCTCCATTTGATGTTTCGTGTCTAGGGCTTCCTCCTTGATTTTATCTATCTTCTTCTAGGACAAATTCCATTTGATCAACCTGATAGTCTAAAGTGACAAGCACTTTGTTGTGTGCTTGTGGGTGATCAATGCTGCCAAATTTTAACAAGTCATCGGTTGGGCAGTCAACCATTTTTTGGAAGGTCTCGTGTTGTAACCTGGCATGGTCCAAATCTTTGGAGATGGGTCCTGCTATTGCCTGGAGTTCATTGTTTGCCTTGATCTATACTTTGGTAGAGGCCTATGAACTTTCTTGATTACTTCCTCACTGTCTCTGAGGATCTAATCTCTCCAGGAGGACACTACTGCACCTTATTCACCAATCTTGGTGTATTCATTTATCTTCTCCCGACTAAGCACTTCAGGAGTTTCAGCGGCAGCTATAGGAGGTGCATTGCCCATTCTTTGCAGAGCTTGGAGAAGATGTTTGTTTTATTCCTTTAACATTCTCTTCTTCTCCTTTGCTTCTTGAAGTTTCTTGCAAAGGGCATCCACTGGTTGACAAGGCCTCTCCTTGCAGGCTCTCTAGATGATGTTCCCATTGTGACCTGGGTCACTATAAAATCTGTAGGAGACAGATCCTTCATTTCCTTTTTATGGGATCTGGGTAGGCTATCTCCATAACCCTTTCGCCTGAAGCACTTTTTGAAAAGTGAGTTATCACTTTTTGCTTCTTTGGTCCTTTAGCTGGGATGATGGAGAAGTCCATGGGTGCAATGGGGAGTTTCCTCTTGTGTTGGCTTAGGTGGTCTGAGATCCAGCTTGGACTTATGGGAGTGGGACCAGAGGATAAAGAAGAGACATGGGTGGAAGGAAGAACAACTGCAGTGGACATGGGGAAGTGTGTCGAAACACTTGGTGGCGGCATGGAGAAAGGGGCCAACACACCAATGCTCATGGGATTAGGATTCACTATAAGAGAGGATAGGCCATGGGGGTGGAAGGGATCTGCGAGATGAGGGAAGAAATGCTGGGGGACAGATCCGCAAGGGAAGAGAAGATGGAGGAAGAGGGAGGGGGAAAGGAAGAAGATGGAGGAGAAGACACAACCAAAGGAGCGGTTGTTTGAGTGACATGAGGAGGGGAAGGAGGAGTGAGAGAGGGAACGGTTGGTACTTCGCTAGTTGTAGTTGTGACAACATCCTGAGTGGATGTGTCCATTGGAGCACTTACCGCTTCTTCTTTTCCTGGGGACACTAAGTCCACAACTTGCTCTTCTGCGGTAGTAGGAGGGCTTTTAGGAGCTTTCTCTTGAGCAGTGCTTGCCTCTCCCACTTTATCTTTCCCTTTGCCTTTAGGCAAGTGTTTTGGCCTGGTGGGTGCATTGCCTAGGGGAGATGTGATAAAATCTACCCCAAGATAGATGATACCATTTTTCTTACACCAATGCTTCGGTGCGTTGCAGAGTAGGTTGAACTCTTTCTTGGATGGTTTGGGGCACTTTGTTCTTGTCAATATCTCGTGAATGGCCAATCATCCCCTTTTGTGTTAAGGTAAACTTGATCAATTTCCTGATCAATTTCTAGGAAATCCTTTGGGATGATGGCCACACCATATTGAATGATCTCTACTAGGGCCAACTGGGAGTGATCCTTTCATCTGAGTTCAACTTCATGATTTAAGTTGATGTAGATATCCTCGATCTGAGGAATGTGGATAGGATTGATCTTTGCTCCTAGAAGGCAACCACGAGGATCGAAGGTTGGCCTTGCTGGGAAATTATGCTTCAAATTGAGCAATTCAAGCTCTGCATACATCTCCCAAGCTTTAACTTGTGAGTGGCACATGTACCTGCCTACTGTGAGGGGGAATGGAGTTCCTCCCTTCTTTCTTTTTATGCACTTCTCGTGATAGGTGATAAGTTTCCTTGACAGCTCTAGAAGGATTAGTTTAGGTCCCGCATATCTCGGCAATCTTGTGGGTTCTCCCAAGAATTTGACAGCTCTGAGATAGGTAAAGGCGGGGAATTATGTAAACAACGCTCCCCACTTCCTTGTGGTAGTAATCACGCTTTTGCTTGTCCGACCATGAGTCATGTTGGGCCTCAAGAGGCAGATGATGCCATAGAAGAAGACATTATTGATCTTGCTGAACTGAGTTATGCTATTCTCGAGCCTCAACTCTGGATAGTATTCGTATATTTTGACCTTGGGCCATACCCCATACTGATTCAGCCCCTAGGTAATCTCTCTTTGAGGAAGCTACATATACTACATAGGAGTTCATATAGAACCTCCCAGTTGTTGAAAGTTCGTTGAAGTTGTTCCAAGATTGTATCACTGATAATCTCACCCTAACCAAAATGTTGATCGAGCACATTCTTATTCATTGTTTCCAAATACCTGAGCATCCACTTGTGAAAGTAATGGGCATTAGGGATCCCATGTACTCTACTTAGGAAGGTGATCATGTCACTCAGATCTTCTTAAAAATCATTGCGATGAATGACTTGGGGCCACCTACTTGCCACCTGCGATGAATGACTTGGGCATAGATTTGTTTGGTGTAGTAGGGTCTCAGGGTGTGCCGTTAGCGTAGATGTGGTAGATGTTGCATGAGGGTGAGGTGTGCCAAGCACATCTTGTAGACTTAGGTGTAACACAAAGGTCAAGTGTGCTAAGGGGTTTGGTTTGCACAACATACAGATGATTGTTGTAGTTGATTCAGGCTGCGAGATTGCTTATGCACTTAAGAATTCCTGTAGTTTATAGGGCGCGAGACAGCATTTATGCTGCGCGGTCCTTGTAATTTGCCAATGGCACGCCTGTTTTCGATGCAATAAAATGAATTATTAATGTACACAAAGGGGCGTGAATGCATTTAGTGGAGCATGAATTTGTAATGCGCCACTAGTGAAAACAGTTTCATCTATGTGGGCCGATTTCCCTTTTTCTCAATTTTCACTCTTCTTGGCTTAGACTTTGATGTCCATGAGGGAAAACGTCTATGTCTATATGGCAAGGAGTGAAGGAAAAATGGGCATGAGTTATCTTTGAGGCCGAGACTTCCAGCATTTAGTAGAGTCTGGAAGGAAAGGGAAAGGAGGGTTTGCAGGTGGTGTTATACTTCCTTTCCTACTCCGCCAGACTTGGCATTTGCCTTTGGATCATATAACCCTATGGCTCCTAACTTTGACATAGAAGACCATAAGTGCACCACAAAAAATATAACGAGGATGGTAGGAACCACTTACCTAGTATAAATAATGACAGAAGGGATGAGGTTGGGTTCTACGAACACGATCGAATGGCATGCGCGGGCTGACGAGAGCATAATGATATGCACAAAGGAATAAATTTTCACGTTTTTTCAACTTGTGAAAATGACAAGTTCAATGCGCATATATATAGAAAAATGTCCGCATTTAATGTGCCAACCAATTTTTTCTTTGGCGCACTTTGGGAGAGACTGTCGACATGGGGAAGAGATTGCGTCTAGGGCGCGATGGGTAATATGTCGACATCATGTTGTATGCACCTAAGGCGCACTCAAAAATGTGGTAACATGCTTGCAGATGCACACGGGTGCACTTTGGGAGGGTGTAACATTTAATGAGTGTTGTACACTCCAGGATGAGTGCACCAAAGGACCAAAGATGGGCGCAATTTTGTAAGAGTGTTGTAGCAATACATTACTTACGTGCCAACCCAAAAAGGTTTGAAAATGACCAAGTTCTTTAAAAGTTAATTTTCTAGAAAGGGAGTTCTAGGCCTTTCAGAACATTAATAGACCTTATTAGGGGACCGAAATGGAATTTTGGTATGGTTACCTACAAAATTTCCCTTGTCAATTTTACAGGATAACAAGTTTCAAGTTCTATAATTTTCACTGAAAAATTTCCACTCTCTGATCTCCAAGTTTCACTAGTATGCACATCAAGATCCTCTTTATTTTGACATACAAAACAAAGTTTATTTATCGTCTTATGTATTTGAGATGTAACTTGTTGTTTTATAAATCATTACAAGTTTTAATGGGTTATTATAACTATGAATTATTAATGTTAGAAGTTGATGCCATTCTTATCTCAACATAAATCTTGTTATGGTTTACCTTGATAACCCACAGTCCTCCTTGTATATTCTTGAGCTTAATAGCATAGATCATAGTTGACATCATGTACTTGCATGAATTGAAAGGTTTTAAAGGAGTATAGAAATCACTGTTTTGGTCTGACTTCCATACATGCTCTCAACCTTCACCATGATAACATGCTCATGTATTCTCTGACTCAATTAGTGTTCAAGGACAGAGGTCTCTGTATCCTTTATTCACAACATCATGGTATGATACATAGTACTATTATTCCTCAATGTACCCATAACTTGACAATGTAAACTCATTGTATCTCTGTTCATTGGCATATTCTCTATCTAATTCTTCCTTAGATATGACAATTGATGTCACTTGTCAAATATCCCATTTCATAGATTGTCACTCATACAAATCATATGATCATGATGTACCCTCGACTAGGTCAAGATGTCTATGTATATGTCATGATAAGTCACTTAAGTTCAACTCTTATCTCTATCCCTTGTATCTCATGCATTCAAACTATGAACCATAGGGAGTATGATCATTTATCTTCCATCATTGTACAGTGATACAAATCATCATGTCTTAGATCACCTATGAGCACCATTTCTATGACATAGTATTCTTCGTTATCCCTATGATCTTTCTGTCCCACTGTTCTTGGATAAATCTTCTTAGTACTTGGAATAGAGTCATAGATTTACTCTTGGTTCTTGATACTTGTAGATTCTTGGACTGTGATCAATGGGATTCTTAACATCTGAGAGAACCAAGGACCTCCTAATTGTACTTCCTGGAGCAGGTAAGAAATGGCATCTATGATTTCCTTTAATAGGTGATTCTGGACTTTACACAAAATCATGACTTAGTCCATTGGAGGCCTAAACAAAGACTATTTGGTGACAGTCCTCCCAAAAGATGTTTACACACTTAATGGGATCTCATCTAACCACCTTAAGAATGTTCCAAAATATCATTTGTTGGGACAAATGTAGAACCTATGATTAACTCTGAAAATAATCGAATTTGCACCACTTACCTTGAGGAATCCTCTGTTTGACTATCTACACTTCACAGGCCTGATTTAAGATTGTGATGTCATCCATTAACTCAAGAAAGTATTCATTTAATTTTCCTTTACAGACACCATTAGCAACCCACCTGAGGAAGTGCCTCATAATACCTTACCAACCATAATTCTCAGAGCAATCTGATTTGTTTTGCAGAAGTTGATGACTTCTGATACGCCCAAAACAAGCTAAATTTCAGAGTCCCCTGTTCACTATCACTACTATACGACACTGGGAGATTTCTGCTCATTGATATCTCGTATCTACACATATGCCCATATTGTTCTGAAATTTTTCGTAGGCCTCTAATCTCCAAGATGGGACAGAGATAAGTCTTCCAATATTTCATCCAATTTTTGTCGGCTAAAATAAAAGATTATATCGTTTGCCCTAGTTCAGGGCCATATGAGGGTACAAATTTAGGCTTGTAACTCACTTAAACACATCAAATTCAAGAGCCCAAATAAATATCATTCGGTCTCTAATTGATATCCCTTCCCTTTTCAAGTTATGCATAGTCAAGAGTATGGAGTAGGTTTTTGACTAGATTGAGGGTGTTTTACCTCACTGCCCTCTCAAAACCCTTATATGCACAATCCTCCCAAACATGTGAATTCCTGCAACATAGACTATTATTCATTTCATACACTCTATGCACATCTTACACTATAATCATTGAATTTACATACCATGAAGTAGGATTCAAATGTCCACTGAGGCTCAGAAGATTTAATTCCACTTTATTTCATATCCAAAACATGTCCATACAACATTGGTCTCCATACAAATCTCTTGCACTTCCCACTTAAAAACATCAACTTCCTCCATGCAAATTACTACATTTTTCTGCCTCTACCTTGGTGAGAGTTCGACCTCTTTTCTTCCTTGAATTGAGATTGACTTAGTTGTGAGTAGTCCTTATTCTAGATCTAAAATTCCTAATTTTTGAGTGATATTCTCAACCATACATTCACAATTCAAGGAGTTTGTTGGTCTAACTATGACCTTTAATAGCTAAAAGTTGGTCTGCACAATATTCTAGGCTATGTCTAACTCTCCTGCCTACGTAGTTATGAAGATAAGACAACTCATATTTACCTATACTAGCTAGCATTATCCTTTTACTCTTACACAAGAGTTCTTGCATTAAAATTTCAAATGTTTCACACTTGAAACTTGGAGGGAAAATGAAAACACCTTAAACATGATGTTCATGCCATGAAAGGATCATTAAAAATTATTTGTTCTCTTCAAGCGTTATGAATATGCTCTTGCATTAGACTCCCTATATAAGAAAAGATTTAAACTCCAGTTCAAAAAAGTGTCTTCCTCATTCATGATTTCTTCTGTAAATTCCTGGGTCCCATGGTATCTTTGACAATGCTAGTGTTGGAGTTTCCTTGGTATGGTATTTGTCCTTCATCTTCTTGTTCCTTTCTCTCTTCTTATATAGGTTCCTCCTTGTATTTTTCCATCTTCATACCTCATCATCATATATGTCTTATTTGCCTTCAATTTATTCTTGTTCTATGAGTTATCTCATTGAATCATGAACATTGGACCATCTCTCAAGTTGTGGGACTTGCAAAACTTGAGATGGACCTCTAGAGAAGGTTGGTTCCTACTTCCTAATCTACCTTCCACAAGCTACTCCAGTGCAGGAAGAAGCTAATCTATCCTAATCTAACCATTCCAAAGAGATAGGGAGAGAGAGAGAGAGAGGGTTAAAGAGAGCCTACACTAAGTGGTGATACACCAGAAAAGGAAGTGGCTGATCATAGATCCAACTGCTTGAAGTGGAGAGAGGTGAGCAGAGGAGAGGGTGGACAAGATGCACCATAGACCAAAGATATATTTCACATGGAACACCACTTCAAATCCATTAAGCACAGCTCCCAGAACCTACAATAAACATCAGAGTATGCACAATATACCCTGCAATGATGAGAGGTAAGAAGAGACAACAAAATAAGCAAGGATGGACAGAAGCATCACGAAACATATTTTATTGCTCCAAAAGTTACACGGTACATCATCAGTGGGAAAGGGGTAAGAAAATTCCATTACAGAGCCATGAGAAGAGGCTTAGACTCCACATTCTACCCTAAGGAAGAAAGAGAGAGGGGGGCAGGAGGAGAAACAATGACCAACCATTTGAATATGCCCCTCCTTTACAATATATAGAAGAATGAGAGAGAAAGAGAGAGGGAAAATGAACTCTGTTCCAACCACCCCTACAATGCATTGAATCCTACTCTGAAATCTCAACCACCATCCCTTAAGTATTGCAAATCCACCTACAATCTGTCAAGTCTCGCTCAACATCATGTCTGTTCCCTGTGTTGAAGAAGGAAGAATGGTGGATCAAATCAAATCTGATCATAGTTGTTGAAGCAATCAGATCCTACATTAATGGCATGAAGACATTTTGATTTTTTACCCACCTAAATTCTCAAAATTAAGGGAGGCCTCCATGGTGAGAGGAGCCGAGACCTTTCCAAAAATTCTTCTCTTTCCCAAATTTGAGTTTCCAGTCGAAAGATATGGCTGTCTGAAGATCAGGGTCGTGGGCGCACAATATTTAAAAGAGTCTATGTCTATACCAGGTCCACGTGGTAGCCTCATGCATCTTGAAGATTCAACTCCTTCCTTTCACTCTTGAAATCATGCCAGACTGACATGTGGTGGCTTCCATGGGCTCCTCAGTTTCCTTTGTATTTTGCCTAAGTCCTTCCCATTGGTGGAGACACTGTGCCTGACCCGAGACACGTGGAGGCTTCGCGCTCATTTGGAAACTACCCCCAAGATTTTACCTTTGAAGTTACATGGATGAGACACGTGGAGGCCTCCGCAGGCTTTTGGAATTTTCAATGGCCGACCTTACCTTTTCAAACTCTGACCATGTGGCGGGTTGGCACTCATTTGGGAACTACCTTTTGGGCCGTGCCTTAGAAATTGTGCCAAAGAGACACGTGGCTCCTTCTATGGCTCTTGCCTATTTCTTTGTATTTTGGCTAAGTCCCTTTTTCTTGGTGGGGCCATAAGTCTGACCTGGACACGTGGAGGCTCATTGTGCATTTGGGAACCTTTTCCAAATTTTACTTTTGAAGTTGCGCCGCTGACACGTGGCTCCTTCTGCTGGCTCTTCTATTTAGACTTTTCAATGTTGATTCTACCTTTTCAGGCTCTGGACACGTGGAGCCCACGCTCATTTGAGTCTTTGCTTTGGGTTTGCCTTTGAATTTACACTGATGAGACATGTGCAGGCTTCGCTGGCCTCTATACTTAGCATGATTTGGGCCTGCTCCCAATTGATTTTTTGGACCCTGGGACACGTGGAAGTTGGTGCTCATTTGAGTCTTTTTTTGAAGCCTTTAAGTGTTGTGCCGATGAGACACATGGAGGCTTCCGTTACCTTTTATACTTAGTCTGATTTTTGGAACTTTGTCCCCTTTTTGACCTGGGACACGTGGAGAGCCTACACTCATTTGGGAACCTGCCCTTTTGGATTCTATCCTTGAAGTTGTGCTGAGTTGACACATGTGGTGGCTTTTCCACCTTCTTATACTTAGCCAATTAAGGCCCACTCTATCCCCCTTTTTGACTTCTGGACACATGGTGAGCCTATGCTCATTTGGAACCACACTTGTTTGGAGACTTTGATTACACCTTTGAAGTTGCGCCGAGTTGACACATGGAGGCTTCCACTGGCTCTGCCCCATTTTGACTTTTCAACTGCTCGACTGAGACCCCCATGGGAGTGGAAGCTTGGCGCTTGTTTGGAGACATTTGGATTTATCCTTTGAAGTTTGCCAATGACACCATGTGCCTTCTGACTTTTGAATCTTTTTCAATGCCGAAAGACCTCATTTTGAGCTCTCACTTTGGGCCCGCCTTTGAAAATTGTCCAAAAAGATGGAAGGCACCTTCCGTGAGTTATATTTTCAAATTGTAGCCCCGCAGTAACTCCAATTGGGAAAATTTCCAAAAAAAAGTCAAATTTCATCCTGGGCCTTCCTTCTATGCACTTAGATTCAAAAAAGACATTCCCCGTTGCCCCTTTTTCCACTTTACAAAAAGTAATCCTTCTCGGGCCTACTGGCCCACAATTATACTTGTGCCTTTTGTGAAAAGTGCAAAAATGTCAAAATGTCTCCCGCCCACTGGTCTGCAATTTTCCATTGGCAAAAAAGTCTTCCCTAGGCCCGTCGAGCCCGCTTTTGGCAAAAAATCCTTCCAAGGCCTGTCAGCCTGTAACTTTGAAATATGAGGAGTTAGAAAGAATTCTTGATATCTCTGGAAAGGGGAAGAAATTTCCTATCTGATGGAAGTGATTTTAAGGGTCCTTAAGTTATTAAAGTATGTAAAAATTTAGATTGAAGCACAAAGGGGAAAAATGGTGTCAGTTGACCCAACATAAGTGTGAGCTTATTTTGGTCAACAATTTGATGACTCATGGGGATCACCTTCCTACTAGGTGAAATGAATAGTTTCCTTGAAGAATCCATTGGGCATGGAGTCTTCTTGGTAAGTAAAAATCTGATCTGAACTTTGGGGCTGATCCCTGAGCCACTTGGAAACTACTTGGAACCGGAGCTAACCTCACCAGACTGCTACTTCCAACCTGTGCATGAACAAAACACCACAACACTATGTACAAAACTGGAAATCATACATATCTCAAGTGGAACATGCAGAGTGTGCACAAGCACTTCTTCTACTGAAAAAAAATCTACTCCTACTCCTACACTAACCAGAGAGAAAGGGGACTCAAACAAATCCTGCAACTGGCAGGGAGAAGTAGCTTCCCTTTCTCAAAAGGGGCAGCCATGCAAATGATTTGACACTGAATATGGCTGCTTGTATGAGTGAAAAACTGACTATAAGCTGGTCCTCCACCAAAATCATCAAGGTATCAACTAGAAACAAAGAAATGCCTCTTTTAGTTTCTCTTCATTTGGATTGAAGAGGCATTGCATGCTGATCCTTGGTACTTTGAGCTCATCCTCATGCCCTGAAGTGGGCATGACTAGTTTTGGCTTCTCCCTTGGCTCCAATGAAGCCAAGTACCTGATTGGGCAAGGTCTGGTCCTTTGAATTTTCCCATTGTTCTGAATTTCAACTCCAAGAATGGAGTCTTCTTGCTGACCTTCCTGGATGGATGGTGTGAGAGGGATGATGAAATCCTCTTGCTCCTTCCCTTCCTTCTTCTATGAAGAACATGGAAGATCATGGTCTTCCAACCTTGGTTTCCAGAGAGCTGTTATGAAGTGCAGGCTGTTGCACTTGGATGTTCTCCTTCATGGCAGCAGGCTCATATGCTTGGAAGGTGGATGATGGAGGAGAAAATGATGTGATCTCCTCAGGCTCCTCTCCATCAAAGCAATCCTCCAAGTCTGACAGGCAATCTA
This sequence comes from Taxus chinensis, assembly GCA_019776745.2. NCBI lineage: Eukaryota > Viridiplantae > Streptophyta > Pinopsida > Cupressales > Taxaceae > Taxus > Taxus chinensis. Next base: position 389,869 of record JAHRHJ020003754.1, read on the forward strand.
CCTCCTTGTTGTCCTGTTGCATGTGCTCTACCTCCTCCATGGTGTCCTCCTGATCTGAAACTTTCTCACCATGGTTCCCCTCTTCCTCAAACATGTAGTTTGAAAGATCAAACTCTTCTTCAACATTAGAGCTTGAAGGGGATGAAGTGGGAGGAAGAACTGAAGGTTCTTCTGTGGCCTGCTCCGCACTTGGAGCCTCTGAAACTATATGGTCCTCCTCCATCATGGGTTCATCAATCAAATCAGGCCCTTGAAATGAAAGCAAAAAATCTTCAATGATGCTTTCTTCATTAAGTGGCCTCAACTCTGATTTGATCTCTCCCAGCTGCTCCTCTTCAATGGGACTTGGAGCTGATTGTTCTTCCTCTCTCCTTACTAGTTGTGCAGCTTGGATTAGATCAACATCCTCTTTAGACAAAGTGCCATAAACAGACTGCTGATTTTCTTCCTCTTGTTCTTTCTCTTCTTCTGCTGCAAACTCAGCCTCAGCCACCACTGGCTCTTCAACTCTGACCTCCTCTGTTGGCTTAACCATCAAGGGGATCTTTGTAAACCCAAATCTAGCAGCCCAACTCTTCAGATTTTCTATCATTTCTTCTTTGTTGGGTTCCTCTTCTTGTTGTTCTCCTTGACTAGTCTCTTGAGTCTCTTCCCAACATGGACTTGGGAAAGCAAGAGGAGTGGTAGGTTGGGGTTCAACCAGCTTTGCAATTGTTTGTGGTGGAGAGGGGAGTGGAACTTCTTGTTTGTTTGGAGGGGATGACTGCTTGGAAGGGAAAAGGGAAGAAGAATTGAGATGAGATGGAAGACTAGGAGATGGAGAAGGGAAATCAACACTTGGGGCAGCAAGTGAGGGGCTTGACTCTTGATCATGCTGAAATGATAAAGTTTGAGAAGGAGAAAATGAAGGACAAGGAGCTGGTCACTGACTTACCCATTGACAAGGTTGTCTTGTGTCCAACTCATATGCCTCAATATCCTCAATCCACTGTGCAAGTTGAGGCAACATTTCAATCATGAAGTCAATCTTCTCCTGAGGGTTGTAATGTCTTGGCATAGGGCTGGCCCATGGACAAGGTGCCCTATAGCCAATCCTGAATGCTTTCATCTGTGTTGTAGCCCTTGAATGCACCATGCTGTGCCTCCATTTTTGAATCTCCTCTTGCAAATCAGCATCCTCCACGTAGCTATTACCATTGTATGCATCCCCTTGTTCTTGATAAGCTTCATGGCCAAACTAGGTTTGACACTGCTCATATGGGTAAGCATAATGGTTTGGATCTGATCATAATGCTGATCTGGAGGAGTTGGGAAATACATTGGAGGTGGACTGCACTGTTGTAGGTGTGAATTCCATGAGGGGAATGAAGTCATGATTGCACAACTTCATGAATGGTAGAATATGAAAGATGTGGAAAGAAAATGAATGAAAATGGATGGGGAAAAGGTCTGCAACTTCAGAGATGGGTTGTTGACCAGATGGAGTCACCAGATGTGCTTTGCATGTGCCTCAAAAGGCTGAATCTTAACAGGAACACACCAACCTACTAAGATGAAGTGGTAAGGTGCTTCAGACCTGTCCCACACAGTGGCAGGTGTGCCAAAACTATTAGTGTCCCACTAATCACTGTTAGCACACCCCTGAATGTCCTGGGATTTGAGATGGGGCATTCGGTGTGATTGCACAACATTGGACCATCTCTCAAGCTGTGGGACTTGCAAAACTTGAGATGGACCTCTAGAGAAGGTTGGTTCCTACTTCCTAATCTACCTGCCACAAGCTACTCCAGTGCAGGAAGAACCTAATCTAATCCTAATCTAACCATTCCAAGGAGACATGTAGAGAGAGAGAGAGGGTGAAAGAGAGCCTACACTAAGTGGTGATACACCAGAAAAGGAAGTGGCTGATCACGGATCTGACTGCCTGAAGTGGAGAGAGGTGAGCAGAGGAGAGGGTGGACAAGATGCACCATGGACCAGAGATAATTTCACATAGAACACCACTTCAAGACCCATTAAGCACAGCTCCCAGAACCTGCAATAAACATCAGAGTATGCACAGTATACCCTGCAATGATGAGAGGTAAGAAGAGACAACAAAATAAGCAAATGATGGACAGATGCATCATGAAACATATTTTATTGCTCCAAAAGTTACATGGTACATCATCAGTGGGAAAGAGGAAAGAAAATGCCATTACAGAGCCATGAGAAGAGGCTTAGACTCCACATTCTACCCTAAGGAAGAAAGAGAGAGGGGGAAGAGAGAAACAATGACCAACCCTTTGAATATGCCCCTCTTTTAATATATAGAAGAATGAGAGAGAAAGAGAGAGGGAAAATTGAACTCTGTTCCAACCACCCCTATGATGCATTGAATCCACTCTGAAAGCTCAACCACCATCCCATCAATGCCCCTGCAAATCCACCTACAATCTATCAATTGGTATGCCCCTATGTCTATTTGGTGTGTTGAAGAAGGAAGAACGAGGATCAAATCAAATCTGATCATTGTTGGCAATAGATGAGACATTAACATGAAAACCCCTAAATTACCCACCTAACCATTCAAAATTAGAGTTTCAGGTCTCCAGAAGAGGAGGTCGAGATCTTTCCAAAAAGTCCTCTCTTGCCCAAAATGAGTTTCCAGTCGAAAGATATGGTTGTCTGAAGATCAGGGTCACATGCGTGCAATATTTAAAAGAGTCTATCCATACCGGGTCCACGTGGCAGCCTCACGCATCTTGAAGATTTGGCTCCTTCCTTTCACTCTTGAAATCATGTCAGACTGACACGTGGTGGCTTCCTCTGCGGGCTCCTCGGTTTCCTTTGTATTTTTCCTAAGTCCTTCCCATTGGTGGAGACATTGTGCCTGACCCGAGACACGTGGAGGCTTCACGCTCATTTGGAAACTGCCCCAAGATTTTACCTTTGAATTTGCATGGATGAGACATGTGGAGGCCTCTGCAGGATTTTGGACTTTTCAATGGCTGACCCTCAGATTCTTTCGGACTCTGACCATGTGGCAGGTTGGCGCTCATTTGGGGAACTGCCTTTTAGGCCGCACCTTTGAAATTGTGCGTTGATGAGACACGTGGCTCTTTCCGCAGCTCTTCCCTATTTCTTTGTGTTTTGGCTAAGTCCCTTTTGCTTGGGGGCCATAAGTCTGACCCTGGACATGTGGAGGCTCAACACACATTTGGGAACCCACTCCAAATTTTACTTTTGAAGTTGTGTTGTTGACACTTGGCTCCTTCCGCTAGCCTGCCTCTACTTAGAATTTTCAACGGTCGATTCTACCTTTTTGGGTCCTGGGACACGTGGAAGCCTTGCTCATTTGAGTCTCCTTCCTGGGTTCGCCTTTGAATTTGCACTGATGAGACACATGGCACCGTAGGCTTCGGCTGGCTCTCCTCTACTTAGCCGAAGTCCCTTATGTTCCCCCGGAGACCTTACTGGCCCGAGACACGTGGAGGCTTGGCACTCATTTGGAAACCTGCTTGTTTGAATCTCCTTTTGAATTTGCACCTTTGAGACACGTGGAGGCTTCTCTGACAGGCTTATTGGAATTTTCAAATGGTTCGACCTTACCTCCCTGACCATTGGTGAGTTGGGCGTTCCTTTGGGGATGCTCATTTGGGCTACACCAATTTGACCTTTGAAGTTGTGCCAAAGTTGACACGTGGCTCTCTCCATGGCCTTTTCTTTACTTAGTCGATTTTGGCTAAGTCCATTTTGCTTGGTTGACATAAGTCTGACCAAGACATGTGGAGGCTCAGTGCACATTTGGGAACCACCCTTTGGATTTTACTTTTGAAGCATTGTGCCATGCTCGACACGTGGCTCATTCCATTGGCCTACCCTATTTAGACGTTTTAAATGATTGACCGCTTCTCCCCTTTTTGGACTCTGGGACACGTGGAAACGCTTGTTTGGTACTTGCCTTTAGATTTTCTTTTTGAATTTGCTGATGAGGCACGTGGATCTCCTTTTACTTAAATTTTGTACTTAACCGATTCAATCCTACTCCCCTTTTTGGGCCTGGGACACATGGAAGCTTGGCGCTTATTTGGGGTACCCGTTTTGGATTCTATCCTTAGAATTGCACCATTGAGACACGTGGAAGCTTCCACCAGTCTGTGACTTTTCAATGGCTGATGAGACCCCGTGGGCTCATGGGCCTGCACTTGAAAACTGCGCCATTTTGGTGAAAAATTTCCTCCAAAGTGCCCCACAGACCCCACTTTGGCCCACATTCAGACTTGGGCAAAATTTCCTGCCAGCCCCATTTTCCGCTTTTGGGGCAAAAAGACATCCTCGGGCTTAGCCCCATTTTCAATTGGGCAAAAAAGACATTTATCCACTTTTGACTTTAAGAAAACCTAATCCTTCTCAGGCCCACGGGCCTATAATTATACTTGTGCCTTTTATGAAAAGTGAAAAAAATTTCAAAATGTCTCCCGTCCCCTGCTGGTCCACAATTTTCCATTGGCAAAAAATCTTCCCTAGGCCTGCCTTCGGCCCACTTTTGGCAAAAAATCCTTCCAAGGCCCATCGGCATGTAACTTGCGAAATATGAGGAGTTAGAAGGACTTCTTGATATCTATGGAAAGGGGAAGAAATTTCCTATTTGATGGAAATGCTTTTAGGGGGCCTTAAGTGTGCAAATTATGTAAAAATTCATATTGAAGCACAAAGGGGGTTCATTGCACTATTATATCATCTATTTCATCATTTCCTTTATCATATCTAGGCCCTAAGTCTTTGTTTTCCTCTTCTAGGATCAATTTCACATCAACATTATCTTCCACCACATCGTGTCTCAATAATTCCTTATGAGTTTAATTAGAGAGGTATGAATCCTCTTAACTCAATGCGCTATCATCCTCTACCATCACTTGATCATGACATTGATCTTTGCTTGCCAAAATAGATCCTTCACCCTGCTGCATGTTAGTCATCATAGGCATTCTCTTCAACATTTCATCTTTACTTAAACTGAATTGAGATGATAAATCATAGGTATATTAATTATTATAATCATTTAAATAATCATAAACAAATTATTTAACTTTCATTTCTCTTTTATACCTCTCATGCTCATGGAATGCTTCTTGTTTGATTGTCATTTCATCTTCATTCTCCTGCTGGCTTGAGATTACTTCATCCTTCTTCCATAAGCTTCTTGGTGTCATTATCATATTCTCATGCCCATCACTATCAGTTACATCTCTTGAGGTGCATCTCCACCATTTCTTTCATTTTTAGCTACTAAAACCTAAGTTTTTACCTTAGGATCTGATTTCTTAAGCCCTTTAGGAACTATGTAGCCATGATCATAAGCCAATTTTCTGAGTTTTACCTCATTCATCCCCTTCATAACCTATGCATCTGCATTTGAATTCTTATAAGTATGAGAAATATCAGATTTAGAAGCTAAATTCATCTTGAAAACCTCATGTCTATATGCACTTTCTTGTATGAATTGGATCTTTGCAATTTATTTTTCATATGCATGATAAGAATAAAAAATTGTACTTATCTTTACCTCATCAACATCATGTTGCATGTTCATACCTTTTTCAAAAGCTTCTTCACTAAGAACTCTTCATTTTGATGTACTTTCTCTATTTCATCTCCAATGCATCATAGAATTCAGGTTCATCATCTATATCTTCCTTGTTTGACTTACATGCTTCTATTATCTCTTTTTGGATGCTACTAAGTGCAGTTATTCTTCTTGAGCTACTACAAGCTATTTCATATCTTCCTCATTTTTCCTCATGGATGCTTGATTGGAATCATTTCTTTCTGATTTCAAGGTCATGCTTTTGATATTCTCAAGACCATATTTCATCCCTATATACACAAACTAAAATAAAGAGTTAGAAATCAAAACAATATACCAAAACAACTTCATGAGTTCTTCCATCATGGACACTCTCTCATTCTTCATGCTTCCCTTTTCAAGTGCCTCTTTAGATACCTCTTCCTTCATGTTCTCTATGATGAGAACTCTCTTCTCTTCACATGGTAACTCATTCTTGATTTTCTATGAGTAACTTTCTTCATTTCTCTCTCCAAGGCAATTAGATCTTACCTCTTCTTCTTCTTCTTCTCCATCAGTAGCTCAATTGGCCATTTTACCTTCTTTTTCATCCTCTATCAGGCTTCTTGGATTTCATCTTGTATCATGGTCTCTACCATGGACTCTAACTCATCAATATTATTTCTTATCTCAACTATCTCTTCATATGAGATTATATCTCTTCTTCTCCTGTGGCATCTCTCTTCTTCTAAGCCCTTCACTCTTCTCAATTTCTCCATTTCACTAGATCTTCACCCAAGTCTTTTTCACCTTGGTCTATGGATCCTCTTAGTCCTCACCTAGGTATTTTTCACCCTAGTCTTTTGATCTTGTCTCACCCAAGTCTATTTCACCTTGGTCTCTTGAGTTTTTCTTTTTGAGCTTCACCTGCTCTTGGGATTATCTTTCTTGCCACACTACCTTCCTTTAGCCACTCTAGGCCTTGACTACTTATAGTCTCTTCTCAATCACTTGTGATCTGCACTGTACCATTCAACATTTCATCATTAGTAACAAATATGAATTCAAAAACTTCTTCTCAGCCCTACTCTGATACCAAAATGTCATTCTTAGCTCCATAGAATCAATCATGTTAGGTTTCACATTGAAAACCATAGTCCTTCTTGCATATTATTTGACCTTCAATAGTCATAACCCATAGGCCTTTGAAAACATGAATTATCCTTATCATGAGGAATAACTTTAAGGTCATAGTTTCAGTCATCAGGTCTGTTTTATAACATATATCTCTCAATCTTCATTTCATACATAACATACTAGTATCCTAGATCCAACAGAGTATTCAAGTGAAAGTTTTGTTAGATCCCCATTCCTAGGATCTATAACATAGTTAGTCTTCTTCATAGTTATAAACTCTTTAAAAATATAGTTCCTCACCTTTTTTATTTGGCAATTTTGTACCTGATTTGATCATAGCAATGATATTGATTCACTTGCCTAGAATCCTATTTCTTAGATTATTCTCTTTAGATTCACTTTGATCATGTAATCATATCATGGCATGTAGACCACTTGTAATGGTTACATCCTATGTTATAAGTAAACAAGGTAAAGTCCCCTATACATCTTCTCATCTAACTTGAAGCCATCATTAGATCATACGTGGAATTCATGACTTCTCCATCATTCACACCTAAATGCAACAAACTTGTATAGATCATCCAACCTTCAAGACTATGACATAGTAGCCTTGGTTACCTCTTGAACTCTGTTATCCTTTATGATAAAGTGCATTCAAACTATGGAATAAGAGAATTATCCATTTTTTCTACTTGTATATGATTGATTTCATCATAAATTATACTCTATAAGAACCATAGATCTTCCTATTCCTTGTTATATCCCTCATTATCTTCTTATTCCCTATGTTATAGTGATTCTTCTTTAGTTGATTTAGGTTTTAGTTTAGTTCTTTTTTCCAATCACTAGGACATATGATCATAGAGAAACTTAACTCAATTCAAGTACACTCTTTTCCTTGAGGTTTACTAATAAATGTATATTTCCTCTTAAGATTCCCTTAGAAACAAATTGAAGAAACAAAGGTTACAATCCTTTATAGGACTTAGTTAGATATGTCATGTGACAGTTGAATCAAAACTATTCCATTGCACCTTAAAACCTCATGAACATTTTGAGAATACTCTAATACATCATTCTATCATTCTTAACTCTCTTGAAACATGAGAAATTACCAAATTTGCATTAAATTTCACTTACCTGTTCACTGTCACTAGCTACATAGTCCTGAGAATTTTTTTCATCAATAACTTGTTCCACACGTGTCCGGTATACCTGAAATTTTGTATACCTCTTATCCTAGCCGGGCAGAATATTTGGTCCAAAATTTGGGTGATCATTTCATTGGTTAAAACTGAAGTTATCGATGCCCTAGTTTCAGGGCCGAGAGGCAGAAAATAGCTTATAAAAACTTCTAAAAAGGAGTTTCAAGAGTCCAAATAAATTGTTTTAAATTGTAATTTATCTCCCTCTAACTTTTCGAATGTGATAGTCAAGTTGCTAGTTTTTTTTAGTATGGAGGGTTTTAGGTCCACTGCCCTCTCAATACCCTCATGCACAGCCTCCCAAACATGTAAATTCAAGAAACAGAGACTTCTAGCTCATGGATTAAACATCTATCACATATAATTACTAAAACACATACTATGAAGGAGAATTTAGGATCTGAGGCTAAAAAGTTCAAATCCACTTTATTCATCTTCAAATACTGTCATACAACATTGGTTTTCACACAAATTCTTGCACTCCCACAGAAAACATCAACTCCTTCATGCAAATTATACACTTCTCTATCTCTACCTTGATTAATTTTACCTTCTCCTTCCTTGAATTTATCTTGAATTAGTTGTAGTAATCTTATCCTAGTCTAACTCCTAATTTTGGTGAGATTTCTCAACCATACATGCACAATTCAAGGAATTTGTTTTCCAATTTTGAACTTTCACAACTCCAAGGTTGATCTTCACAATATCCTAGGCAATCTTCTTTCCTCCTACGTAGTTATGAAGATAAGACAACTCATATTTACCTAATAATAACTAGCATTAGCACTTTTACTCTTACACAAGAGTTCTTACATCACAATTTGAAACTGTTTCAAACTTGAAACTTTGGAGGGAAACTTGACTAACACCTAATACATGATTTTCATGCCTTAAGAAGATTATTCACACTTATTCATGCTCTTCAAGCATCATGAAGGATGCTCCTGCATCATCCCTTCATTTTTATTGTTTTTAATGTTGTTAAAGGATTAGAAGGGTTTTTAAGAAAGGGCAATTGATTCTCAGTGACTTGTAGTTATGTCTATAAAAGTGAGAGAAGTTTTTGGAGTGCGGGAGTAGAGGATTATGGTTGTCCAGTCAATTTTTAATATCTGACACCCTTAAGAATAGTACTTCTGCCAAGATTTATGCCATTAAAGAAGTGTTATAGCTTTGGTCAATGTTCTCCATTTTACTTGAAGTTTCTAGGTATGTTTTACATCAATGTCTAGACCTATTTTCTAACCTTGTTGCTAACAATTTTCTTTAAATCAACAAATATATGTATATCACTCAAAAACCATGCTTCTCTAGTATTTTTCAAGCATTTCAATTTTTTTTAATCTCTTATGTTATTATATTATCTTATTTATATTTGAATTCCTCAATTGCAATTAGATGTTAGTCTAGTGCATTATTAAGACACAATCACTTTACATGTCTATAAAGGTACAATTATCTTTTTTAATTTTACAAATATGTTTATTTAATAGAAACCAATTTTTTCAAAAGCCTTTGGGCGTCATCACCTTAGTTAATTACGTCGATAGGTGTTCTATAGTGGATTTTTTGGGTGGCGGTGGATTTTCATGTCCATAAGTTGCTAACATTTAATTTACAACCTCAAAATTAACGCCTGTCTAATTATTACATGGAAATTTCAACCTTAAATTTGATATTCATTTGACCACCATTTAAAAGTTTTTTTTTTTCTTGAAGAATAATATACCAATTGTAATATCATTGCTATATGGTAGAGTTTGGAGCCCTATTCCCCCCTCCCCCTCCCGCCATTTCCCGCAAACTTCACACAATGATACAATTAATTTAACACCATTTGTAACTAGCGAATACAATATTTATAGGAAAATAAATAAATTTTCTAATCATTATAATATGCCAAAAAATAAAAATGCTGAAATACAATTTTTTAATTTCATACATGTACATATAGGGAGAGAAACAATGGGAGAGGAAGAGAGAGGGAGATGAAGGTTTCGGGAGAAGACCAAGGAAGAGGAAAGTGACTTTGTGGATAAACGGGAAAGTGTACCCTTGAATAGTGACTTGACAATAAAGAGTATAGTTCAAAAAGGAGAAAATTCATGTTATGGGATATTTCTTTATAATGTATTCTCTCTCTCTCTCTCTCTGCTTGTCAAAACGTAAAAGTTAGCTGAATCTAAAGAATGCTAGAAGTTAGACCTTCCAATGTGAAGTTTATCACCAAGAAACATGGTCAGTGTTATAGCTACGATCACTATGCCAATGGGCTTTAAAATTGCCTCATATAAATGTAATTTCTTTGCACCAAGTTTACAAGGTATAAGCAACCCTTGTACCAATAATTACCTACAAGAAAGGGATTATTATATTAATTGTGAAGGTATGCTTGTTTCGAGTTTGTAGCCACCAACATGAGAATAAAGTTATTAATACTATTTCTGATTGAAAATGAAATTCTTATGACACCAATGTCCCATATTAAACTCCAAACAACTAAATTGCACTCAATAATAGATGTGAGAATGGAAAACATAAATCGTTATCTTTGGCAAACCCCGTTCATATGTGAGGATACCATTTCAAAATCAGCTGAAAACTACACATGCATGCAAAATCTGCATATAAATCAGGGTTCACAGTAGTTATGTCAGCTGCCCTAAATAGGTATTAATAATACCCATGCGAAACAGGGCTTTAATAAATACAAAATCCCAGCCTGTTTCAAAGCATTACATTAAGCCCAACATGTATAAAAAAATTTCCCCAAACCCTCCAAAATCATTTCAATAGCAAGTGGTTTAGGGCAGAGGAGGAGGAGAATCGATGGAAACGTGATGATCTCCTACAATGTTCTGGATCATCTTCACAACATTGTTCATCTTAGGCCTTTCATCTACTTCCTCAAGGGCTCAAGCCAATGCAATCTAAAGCATGGCCACCATTTCTTCCTCAATGTTGGGATTTCCGTGTACCATTCCTAAACGGTGCAGAAAGGCCAAACCTACTATTACATCTGATGCTATCTTCATTAGCTTGCACCATTCCAAGGGTGATCTGTTTGGACCCATGTTTGTTGTTGCAAAACACACAACATTTCTGAACATTAAAAGTTTATCTTCAATGTATGTTTAATTTACTATCTTTTTTTTAATAAATACAATTTCCATATATTCAATGTTGAATACAACACGGGCTCAAAATAATACAGCTACATGGCTTCACAGGATTCAATACTTATTAAAGGTTCTGCAACCAAAGTTGGGAAGACATTTTAATTGTAGAGGGAACTCTACTAGTGACTATCATCATCTCAAGAATGTGAGTGCTAGTGGGAAGCTCACTAAATATGGTCTCCAATAAAGACATACACAACATTAACAATGTTCCAAATGACAATAAGAGTCCATTCATGCTGCTAAGAAATGGCCTCTAATGAAGTGATAATCATTAAGAAAACATATATTCCAAATAAAGATTCCATGTTAAAATGATTCTTAGAGGCAATAGATGTAGATTCAATCTTAATAGTGATAGTTTTTGTGAACTGTTATTGATCGACTTATTGAGAGATCCGGTGATAGTGGTAACTTGTTTCATCATGTCATCCATGAAAATACAAAAGGAATGAACTCAAATAAATTTAGCAGAATGGATATCCTTCAATGATTTCGAGCACCCTATTTAAACAACTCTAAATTACACATTCTAGATGTTTCAGCCTTCAATCAAAAAATCAAATCGTTAAAGAGTGTCTGGTGAGCCATTCAATCTTTAGGGTGATGGGTACTTCTACTAAATGAACCATTCAAACTGTTTTGATTTATAAAAAAATGGTTCCTTGAGAACAACAGTGCATAGAAAAGAATGGTCTCTAACCACCATGTCTCATCATTTTTTCCAGTTAATTACTACCCCGCGAAGATATAATCACTTTTCCACTGTTAACTACCATCACAAGAAGATAATCTAGCCAACTTTTAGCCAACAAAAAAGGTTAGTTTTCATTTTCCATGAACAGTACTCCGCCAGAAGATCACATCTTCCTGAGTTTGAATGGCACATATTACATTGCATCGATGAAATAGTGCTATTGAAGCAAAGAAACCATTAAACTTGATGGTGATCACCTGAAATTTGCCAAGGAATAACCCATCCTAATTTATCAAACCTTAAGAAAATCAGTACACAGAGCTAAAAGCAGCCTGTAAAAAATATCAGTGTTTCAATGGAAGTGCAGACATGTGGGTGTTCACTAAAAAAAGTTCCCAATCAATAAAGAGGAAACATTGAAGTTTGAGGGTAAGTAATGTGCATAACATACCATGAAGAAGAGAGCAAAGGCTACCATTGGGATGATAATCATAAACAAGCAGCTTCTCATCTTTAGCATAATAATAAGCCCTAAACATTGAAGTTTCAGGGTAAGTAATGTGCATAACATACCATGAAGAAGAAAGCAAAGGCTGCAATTGGGATGATAATCATAAACAAGTAGCTTCTCATCTTTAGCATAATAATAAGCCCTAAACATTGAAGTTTCATCCCATGAAGAAGACAGCAAAGGCTGTCATTGGGATGATAATCATAAACAAGCAGCTTCTCATATTTAGCATAATAATAAGCCCTCAAGCTCACCAGATCGACATACTTCAGACACCCTAGCAGCTGCATACGCTACTCAAAATCATTCCTACTACTTACAATAGCCTCTTTTACCTTCTTACGAACCCTCAAGAGCAGATCTATAGGCACTCCCAAAGCTCCCTTTCCCCAACATCTCAGCAGATGCTCGGAGAAGATCCTCCACCTCAAACTGCTTCGGCCCATGCAAGAAAACCAGTCTGCCTCGACTTTCTTCACGGATTTGCTATGAAATATTGCGGCTGTAGGCCGAAGACACCATTTTCTCTATATAAAACATCTTAGCAGCCTTTTCATCCCCCTATCTCTGCAGTATTTTCTCCAGTAATAGCAAAGAAACCCCAGGGTCATCAAAACCAATATGACAAAATTTCCCAATATGATTATAATATTGGCATTTCGACCCAGATTGATTAGACTCTTCATAACTACACAATATTAACCGGATATGAAAATCTTGGCCCTCTGTTCTATCGCTGGAACAACCACTGTTTACAAATTTTTCCCCACTGCAGGCTATAAGTTCACATTAACTGAAACATTGCAGATGGGCAGCAATATAAATTAGTTTGTAGATAAGTACTTAGGTTATTTATTGAGGCATCCAATCTTCGTAACTAATATGACAAAAAAATGTTAGAGGACAATATCCACTGCTGCATTAATAAATACACAGACCATAACCACAACCCTCGCGGCAATGGAGTTCGCAATGTTTCCATGTTTCGCCGTAAGGGATCCTAGGAGTTTTATTAGATTTTTTCCGTAATTTGCTTTACATTTACATGCGAAGAAAAAACAAAACATAAATAGGATATGTTTAAGCAATTGTATATATAAGCACTTCACTATGAATATTGGGCATGCCAAAAGCTACTACTACATTGTTGATACAGGATATAAGCAACAATGAAATATGAAAGAGAAGTTTGGGCATTGCAAAATACAATCTAAATAACAATTTTGTTAAAAAGTTTCCAAATTTCGTTGTTGTCAAGTCTTACAAGTGACTTCTCCATAGTCTCCAGCGTCTCCAAGATGTGACTAAAACATGTTAATAAAACTCTGATATATTTTATTGCATCTTTATGTATTTTGCAAATCTCATTCAAGCAATTTTTTCTCAAGAAATACTTACATGCATGAAAGCACAACAAGAGGAATAACGTGAAATAAAAACCCCAACCAACATCCGAGGGATAATGGGACAATACAGTCAATACCAAGAGTTTCCACCGAGGAGCAAAAGTACTAACCTTGTGCCGCCTGGTTCTACCATCACAAAGAAAAACAAGGCACCAAAAAGCCATTGAAGCATATTAACAAAAATTCAAAAAAAAATTGTCAACAAACTCTTGGAACTCAAAGAGTCAACAAACTCTTGGAACATGGAAAAGCTTAGATCATCCTCTATTCAAGAGTTTCTATCTATGAAGTTAGAAACTTGTGTTAGTTCGTTAATAATACAAAGCTGATATGAAAGATAGTTAGAATTCAATAAGGGCTAGTATGTGAAAAGAATGCATGTAAAGGAAAAACTTAATAAATAAAAGTAGTGATGTTTACCTTTGACAGTTCGAAATAGAAATGAGTTAATTGAATTATTATGCAATGTTGTTGTGGCCCAACATCTATAATTGTCAGCGACAGGCTCAGGTGATACAGAATGCAATGTTGCAATTGGTTCTTGATTTTCATAGGCTCAAATTCCTCATGGTTCAATTCAACATGCATGACACCCACACAACATGATAACAACTCTGATAAAGTTGGCTTGATCTGTTGTAGGATCTTTCTGAAATTCAGTCCAATTGCACCTGTTCAAGTAAACAAGCCCCAGAAAATAATTAGCTTAGGGAGGGTGGTAAATTTGTGCATTTGAGGATTTTGAGCTAACAACTAACAATGTCATTGCTAAGATGGAAACAATAACTACACTGTATTTGTATCTTCCCGTGCTAAATTATATTTTTTATCTCTGTCATGGAATTTTTGAATCTACATCAATGTTTACAGTTGAATGTTTTGAATCAAACTGCAGGATTGAGGACAAGTTACATGCAACTTACATTTGACACTGTTTCCTTTAGCTTTATCTGTGTTATCTATATCTCTACGTGCGATCCGTTGGAATATGAGATTGATTTTACCCTCTTTTTAGGATAAAACAGGAAAAAAGAAGTGAATGGAATGAATATTGATTCTTCTATCAAAAGTGCTTATCCACGGAAAAAATCACAAATATAAACACGAACCTTATAAAAAAGAATGTGAAATCATAAATACAAACACAAAACTTCAAATAAATAGAAACTGTGGGAAATGAAAAATGACCTGAAGGTTGTTCTCATTGCCACTCAAAAAGCTCAGAATGGGCTTCCGTTCATAATAAATAACAGATGAAGATAAAATTTGAAACGTGTTCCACATTTCATGGCAATTCAAGTATAGAAATAACTATGATACAACCAACCTTGAGAAGAAAGATTTGAAACGTTTACATAATGTCTGTATGCTTCAATTGAGGGCGAGAAGAAAAGATCCCAAATACAGAATCACCAATGCAGGACGATTATGAAATGAATTTGAAGGAACTGTACAGGATGAGCCGGCTCCCACGAGATTCCATGGGCCCCATGTACGCAGCAATCCAATTCAATTGCCGCACGAATCACCTTACAACCGCGTAACCCGTGAGGCAACCATGGTTAAGCGCTGAACCGTGGTTGGATCGATTTTTGGAACCGACAGTTGCCAGTAAAGAGTTCATGTTGAGGACCAGAGTATCATGGCGCCCTCACAAATAATGCTCTGTAGTACAGAGGCAAATCCGATTTGTCAGATTAATGGTTAAAATTGGAATTTTTAGGATTAATTGAGAAAAATGGACATTAATTAGGGCTAACACCCATTGAGATTTCTGCTGGAATTCAAATGTGAATCGATTGGATTACTTACCGGTATTGTTTCCGTGCTTCCCGTGTTTCATTTTCGCCAGCTCCACCTGCGTCTGCATGAAGAGTTGCATTCTCTGAATCTCCATTTCCCTCATGAATTCCATGCGCTGTTTTTCCAGATTGATGAAGTTTTGGAGCTTTGAACTCTCAACCCGTTCGTACACTTCGCCGAAATGCATGAGAGGACTGACACGGCCCTGAGCAGGGAAAGACACCACGACCGCATGTGGTGGACGTGTCACCTAACCATAAACTATCTACTTCCTCCGTTGGATTTCAACGACGCTCTAAGGATTAATGTTATCCATTCGATTTCTGACATTTGTCAGAATAAAAGGGTTCAACTTCACTACAAGAACGCCTTACGGCGTAATAAACTCTTAGATCTTTTTTACATGGTAGAAATCACGTCGATATAGAAGTTCAATGAATTTGATAGTTTCTAACTCAAGTTAGATAACTTCTCGCTCTAATGAATAAAAAGTTTGAAATAACATATTATATCAAAAATTAGATATTTTGGCCTTCAAAAAGTTAGGAATTTTCTAAAATTTTAATTGTGAAATATTTATTTTAATTAAATAAATAATTATATAATATTTTTAATATTGATTTAAATTATTTTTTATTTACCTATATTAATAATTATAATATGACGTATAACATAAATAATTTATTACAATATCTATTGATTTATATTAAAAAATTTAAATAATGTAACATATAACATAAATAATTTTAATAATTTATTACAATATCTATTGATTTATATTAAAAAATTAAACTTTTTTAATTGTAACATATAATATAACATTTCTAAATAATCTATTACAACATTATATATATATATATAACTTAAAAGGTTTTACACAGCCATACCCCACAAATTAGGTAGGTATATTATTTTTTTAATAATTATCATATTTAAATAATTTAATACCAATATTTTATAAACCATTAAAAATTTACTATTACAATTACATATGGTTTAGGCACTAGGTAAAAACAAAATAAGCAGAAATTATATGACAAGTTTAATGGAACAATTGATAATATACGGGATATCTTTTAATACAAAATATGTATTACATTAGCTAGAAACAATGAATTTACTGGTTGTCATTTTAGTATTTACTGCTACAATTTATTATAAATATCTCGAATTCTCCTTTTTATAGTTCTAATTTTACCGGTGAGGAGAACGTAGATTCGTGCTTAAGAAGGACTTCTTATGATGACGCCAATTTTTTATGTTTTTCGCAATACCGTCAACTGTGGTATTAGTTTAGGGACGTCACAGCACATCATGACAGAAACTTCACGGCCGTTAGATGAAGGCGATCGACGATCTTGGGACATCCACATGGTCTATAGAGCTTCCTGGTAGTTTTAATGCGCAATCGTAGTCGCACAGACGGTCCATGGATATTCATATTCATATTCGTATCTGACACGTGATGAAATCTGTTGCGCCACGTTGGAGTTTCCTTTATTGTAGAGATTTTCGAAAGAAGGGCACAGTGCAATTGGGCAGCAAACGGCGAAGGAGGCTCGACACAGCTGAAGGGAAATGAAAAGCTTCAAACCTTTGTTAATGAAGCAGGCTGTTTTGAAGCACATAATAAGAATTTGAGGCGGCGCGAGGAGGCGGAGACTTGAAGAAAGCCGCAAGAATTTATTTTACTTCCTTCATTTGTTTGGGCTATGGCGGAAGAAAGAGGAGGCATAACAGATGATTACAAGTCTCTCCCGTGCCTGAAATATTGTTAAACAAGGTACCCGCCGTTGGATTTCAACGCCTCTGCAAGGAGGATTTTGGTCCCTCTGATTTATGACTTCTGTCATAATCAAAAGGTTCGACTCCACTACAAGAACGCCTTCGGCGTAAAATAATAATAAATTAAATTAAAAATAAGAAAATATGTATAGTGGAGTTAAAGCCCTTCCAACAAATTTCAAAAGTATAATACAAAATATATAATGCCATTAAAAATATTTTCCCACCCTATAAGATCCCAAGGGGTGATCCTTTAGACCCATCAATCATTAAAACAAAAGAAATGATAATATAAACAAATGGAGCATGATCATGACCGGTAGTTCCCCACCGAAAAGCCAACAAATAGTATGGTGCTAAGGATATATGAATGTAGATAAGCATATAAATATTGCAATACATGAGGCAATGGCCCTACGAACCTTAACTAACCCATAAAGCGAGGGTCCATGGAAAGCGTATAATCTCATGTTAGGAGTTAGGATGGTAGGGCACAAAATAATGGTCAACATACCTTAATTTTCACTAGAATGACAAACCACCGTACGACACGCAAAGTGGACCTTTTGATAAGACCCTACTCTACCCAAAATGATACGGGTGCATTATTCTTGATCCCATAATTTTTTATTTATTTTTGGATAAATGTATGAAACCTGTGTGCGCACACACCTAGTTGTGGTAGAGGCTTAGTTGATTGCTAGGATCTTATTAGTATTATTATATTTGTGTGTTCATTGGCGTGTTTTTTAAATGTATATCATTTATTGATTTGGTTTTTACGTCGATAAGATATTCGACTTCTTTTCACTCCTGGATTTTTTATTTTTTTCGATATGAACCATGTTTTACCTTCTTTTCTACATTTTTTTATGTTTTCAATTTATTTTAGCTCTCTTTCCCAGTTTTTGATCTTTTTCTATTTTTTTTGGGTGAGATGTTGATCATTTTTAACTCCATCAAAATACTCAGATTTGTATGAAAATGGTCATATACATTTTTCGGGCCTTTTGGCCCAAATTTGATATATACGGGAGTTTTCGGCTTTTCTTTGTCGACTTTCGTATTCATTGTATGTTCGCTTGCGTGTCCATTGGGTCCAAACTTGAATTCAATGAGTATAAATATAAAGGTATACTAGTGCATTAAGGGACAAGTTACAAGTTACATGAGAGCAAATCCATATAGAATTTGTAAGGAGAAAACGTGTTACTTCGGAAGAATATTTGTACCAAAAGTTTGATTTCAAGCACGCATATTCTCTTAAATGTTACATGCATTGAAAAGATAAGGGTTAGGTCAATTGCACTTTGTTGAATGCATTATGCTTTTTTTATTGCCATAATGTTCTCTAGTTAAGGGGGCTAATAAATATCGAGGAAGCTTAAATTTTCTCTAGTTTAACACAAGTCCTGAAACACAAACACATCTTTGTACCAAAAGTATTATTTCAACCACATAAATTCTCTTAATTGTTGCATGCATTAAAAAGACGAGTGTCAAGCTAATTACACTACACGAGACTACTTGTTGAATACATTATACTTGTTTGTTGATTGCCACAATACTCTCTAGTTAAGGGGCCTGATAAATATCAAGGAAACTTAAATTTTCTTTAGTTTAGTAGAGGCCCCAAAACACAATTGTTTTCCTTACACATTTTGCACATCTAGAGCTCGAATTAGGGTTTTGGAGAAAGAGATCAAATTACCGGTAATTCGCAATACATGCACACAAGCTTAGACATGTTCAAATTATGGTTTTCGAGAAGGATATCAATTTCATAATGATTCATAATAAATTCACACAAACATAGACATACTTTCACATGCTTGAGATCTATTGGACAAGTGCTTGAAGTAAAAAGATATAGAGTTGGCACACATATATCTATATCCATATAAACACATGCCCACATCTATCACTGACTTCCTAGATTAGGGTGTGAATTCATATCCAATTATGTACATATAGAGCCATTTTAGTACCGTCCCTTCCATTTTTGTACCACATGAAAATGGTCTAATCTATGGGAAAATGGATAACATGGATTTGATGCATCGATTCTTTAGGAATTCTTGAGCTTTATTTCGAGTCCTCATATTTTAATTAATAACTATTTACAATATTGCGAGAATGCTCTAGATAGCAAATTTTATGCCATTCAATCAATATTTATTAATTAAATATGAATTATGTTTAATTTTAATGTGTTGTTGTTGTTAGTTTAGTGCATGTGTTAATGTGATACCAATTTCTACATCTACTTTTAGTGAACATATGTTTATATCGATTACTCAACCTAAGGGTTTTTCCTTTGATAAAATCTACACAGTTAGTTTTCAGCATGGTATTTTCACTTTGTGTAAACCTTGATTTCATTGTTTCTTTATGTATGTTAGATGCCCATGTTATTAGGGTTTTTTCCTTTTCATTGTTTATAAATTGATTTAAACCTTAGTGTATCCTAGTCTTGATATATTTCCAAAATGTCATCTTTCATTAATGTCAATACATAATAAAATATTTGATTGTGACTACGAAATTAAATGTTACATGCAAGCTAAGAATGATTTACTCGTGAATGTTAAAAAATGTGTTATGGAGAACTTGTATATGCCTATTTTTCACTCTTACTAGAAATTTTTCTCTTCGCAAGAACTATTTGTTGTGTGTCTTGTTGTGCCATTAATACATTCATATGTGCATGAGTTATAGGAGTCAGCACGTAGTTACCTCTTATTCTTCATGCTGACTTGTCACGCCAGAGAGGGAACTATGATGAGCTCACTCGAAGTGTGGAAGGATCCAAGTTTAATTAAGGCCAACTTAGTTGAAATGGGGTTAAGATATTTACACACACAATAAAATTCTAAGAAGTAACTGCAATACTTTTACGTACAAACAATATCATTTCTCCAAAACATACTTTACACATATACTAATTATCCACATTTATAAAACATTCAAGTTACTATCAGGCTCATCTCTACAATTACATCACACATACTCCACTCACATAACATACTCAATACTAATGATGAATTCAATGCTCAAATACTAACCGCCTTTACAATGGACACTTCACGGGGTATTTACACTAGTGAGGACTTTCCCTTCACTAATCTTATAAGAGCTATTAATAGCCCTCAAGTTACATCTACTAGTTAAACTATTACATTCAGGAGGTGGTTATGTATAACCACTCACCGCCCATACTAGAATGATGCAGGGGCATCCTAGACTTAAGAAAACATGCACTAATGGATGAAGCACACGAGAAGTGGAAAACTGATTTAATTTAGTTTAAATATGATTTCAGAGTAAGTAATGTAATAAATGATGGTACAAATGATAAAATGCAGTAATGATGCAAGTAATAAAGTTTGTAAAGTATGTAACCCTAAGTAAGGAGGAGAGACAAGGATACTTAGCTAATTTCTGAATGAACAGGAAGTGATCTGGGCAGGTGCAAGTGTTGAACATATTGTAAACAAGGTCATCACCGGTCACTATAAAATTTGGAAGTCACGAAAAGAATCGGACAGGGCCACCCGCAACAAGACAGGGGCGTCTAGGTGATGATGACTGGATCTAGGCATCGGTGACTATGTAAAAGCTCATAATATGGTTTCTCATGTGTCGCAAGGATTTACAAATTTTCCCTATTGATTTCCTGATATTCACTCCTTGATCGTCGAAGACACTTGTAACCTATAAAAGAGAATTTCACATACACAAGCCCATAAACCGCATCAAACCTAAAAAGGAAAATGTTGAATGGGAAGTCGGAATGACCTTGATGGTCACCTGAAGAGTGAACTTACAACCGAGTGCTACACTACATCTCAGAGTTGTTGGACCCCTGGAATAATGACTAAGTATGAAGGTGTTTGGGTGCGTGGAAACCCAGTTACAGGATGGCACACAAGGAAAAAGTGTGCAAGAGAAAGGTCTAAGGAAGCTTATAGCACGCGTGACGCGCGAAAGGAGGTTAGGGACTTAACTGATTTGAGTGCCCAGGGTAGAACACGTGAAAATGGATAAGATGCCAGCCTGGCGATAGGTTGGCCTAGGAAGGAGCATGCCTGCGACGGAATCTTCTAGAAGGCCATCATGAAATCAAGTGCAAAGGCTCAGGCTTGGAGGAGCATGCTCGCATGAAGGACCACATTCGACACTTGGCATATAATTTGAGGGTGCGAGAAGGTGAGTTGGCAGCCCGGGAAGGTTATAAATACAAGTGCTTGCGTAGTAAGATGGGCATCGAGAGAGAGGATGATGGATGGAAGGATAGGGTGACATTTGCGATACATGGAGGGATAGAGAAGGAATTAGAGAGGGAGTGAAGCTCTGTAGAACTGGTGTGAGTGGATATTTGGGTTCAGGGAAAGGATGTACCAAGCATGGGATGTTATTTTTCTTTTTTTGTTAGCTTAGTTATATACATCTAGTGATGCACATGACTGCGGTCTACTCTCTGTGACCCTCGTAAATGATCTAATGAATACAATGAGGTTACCGGTTATAAATGGATATGAATCTCAATGGTTTTAATGCATATCTCTTTCTATGAGTTCTCTTTCCTTTCATACTATGAATGAATGATTGTATCCTTCTTTCTATTATAATCTATGTTCTGGATTCTATTAAAGCATTTGGTCTAAAGTGACTGCAAGGATCCGGAGGCCATTCTGAGCCCTATGGTTCTTATATGTCTTCACTTCTTTCCTAAAATACTTTTACACTAATTATAGATGGTGCTTCCCACTAAACTCACATAAAAGAGAGACTCGGACACATGCACATGCCTTTGGTGAGTGCTCACCTTCTTTTGGGTGATAGGCTGGTGCGCATGGGGTTCTTTCCTTTTATGCTAGGAGTAAAAATGAGTACATCTTGGTTCCATTGTTGGGACATCTTTTCAAAGTTGTAATGGGATATAAGCATGAATCATGATCTATGTAACGAGTAATGACAGATTGGTTAACATTGGAAAATGTTAAATTATGATTCAAGAGCATGGAGGATGAATTTTCTTAGAGATTCAGCACTGGACCTGAGTTTAATACACATAGATGGCTAGAATAGAACCTCTACCATGATTTGTATGAGACTTTTTTCTGCTGCTTCCCAGTAAAGTTATATGTATGGCTTTTAGCCTATGTGTCTAGATCAAGTTGGCATTATGGATCACAGACATGGACTAAAGAAGACTACCAAAGGTTGCAGGATGTAGATCTGAAATGGACATGTGTTGTAGATCACTGGTGGAGAGGAGTAGTAGCTAGCTACACTCTGGAATATGCCATTTCTATGTATTCCTGTCCAGAGGTTGTTGAGTTTGAATTTCTATGAGAACCTAGAGGGGTGCTTCTACGTGTTATCCCACTAGCTACGAAGATCATGATGGTTACTATGAGTTTAGAGTTATTCCTAATGGCTGGCTAAACCATTCTGAGCGTTGGGTAAGTAAGCTTGGGTAGAGGAAGATGGCAGATGATATGACAGAAAAGGAGAGGGAAGAAAGATGGTTGAAGTATAGCGAAGCACATGAAAAGGATATTGCTAGACGATGTGAGGTTGCTAGTGTGATGGATTTATGGAGACAGACGTTGCGGGAAGGAGTTGAGGTTCATGCAAAGGACATGGAGCATGAGCAGTTAGTGCTACCCCATCTTGGCAAGCACGTAAGGGAAACCTCTTTGGCTTATGGTGAGAGCTTGTCGCATGAAGAAAGGAGAGTCATTGGCGCATATATGAACCCACTTAGTGACTGAGCCTTGGCACTCGATTTTCCTGAACCAGGAAGAAGTATTGATCCAGTTAAAACTAGTGGAAGAGACAGATCCATGCCAAGGAGATATAATTTTTTCATTTCCTTCTTCTATGGCTGCACACATTCTAGTATTCAGAGGATTTTTTGGACAAGGGACAAGTGTACAAGCTTTCGGTCTCACATCAGGGAGTGGCGCGGGATAAAGTAGTGATAGCGGGGATGTTATCCCAGACCATCGGCGCACAATTTAGTGGGACTATGGGAGAACTTGGCACAGCTCCTATAGGCCCTATTCGACCCAGTGGTTTCTGGTGGATCTGGTGGCTTTGGAGGTACAAGACCCAATGGGCTTGGTGGATCAGGTGGTGGAGGAACAACTAGAGGGAACCAAGGCTCTGGTTCAAGACAAGGACCCCAGCCACCACTTCAAGTATTCTTTGAAATGTCTCTACATTTTCCAGATTACAGGGGCATTGAGGACACTGTAAAACATGTTCACAAGTGTGAATTGCTATGGCACGTGTGAAGGGTATCACAACCCCAGAATGGAAGGCTAGTAAGTTTTCAACCACGTTGCAAGGGTGCGTGCATAGCTGCTATAGAAATTATGACCCTCATCAAATGGTGGTGTACTATACTACCCTTAATAATTCCTTCTTGGAAGAGTTCCACATTATTAAGTTTGAGCAAAATAGCATCAGCGCTTTGAAGGAGATTCAGCAAGGAATGGCAGAGAGTGTACGGGAGTATGATGCGCATTTTAAAACTCTCTTGTCTAAATTATCAAATTATATCCATCCTTCTCAACATGCACAATGGTTTATTGGTGGATTGATCACCCCTTTTATAAGGGCCTTGTCTCATAAAAATTTTACAGACCCATACGAAGCATTGGAGGCTTCTTTATGCACCGAAGCTATTAGAAGTATTGATATTGGCATTAGCCCATTCTTGGAGGCTCAGATTACTGCTATGGCTAAGCAGTTGGAAATATTATCTATGCGAACTCAGCCCATGAAACTCACAGTGGCTTGTGGTGCATATATTGTGAAATAGAGGAGCATGTTAAGGATATTTTACCCCGGAGGATGGTATGCGTTGTGATGGTAGATTGTGAAATCTGTCATCGGGACTATGATGCAAGTAGATGTCCCTTACTTATAGCCTAGGATTAGGAAGAATGTATCTTGTTACTACAAGATTTGCACCTTCATGACCCATGATACTAAGGACATTAGGCTCATTGATCAGATCCATGAGGCCATTGATCATGGGGTACGCCAAACCAGCATTACTAGTGGGTCTAAGAATGATGATTTCCATTACGAAGAGCGCACAGATGGAGGTATGCACGTAGAAGAGGATTTCGAGGAGGATTTTGTGGTCGTGGTAACCACAGAGGAGGAATAAGTGAGTTCCCATGTGGAATGTGTTTTAATTGTGGATCTATAGAGCATTACAAGCGTGAGTTCCTGGACTTGTTACAGTGCTCATGGTACAAGAAGAAGCATAAGTATGAGGAGTTCCTGGAATTATTTGAGCATATGAATCAGTAGCACCGGAAGGACAAGGGCACTATAATGGTCAGTATTAAGAAGGAATATATTCAGTGGATACCCCGGGTAACATGGGATGAAGGTTTAGAACCTATCTTGGTAACAACAAGGGCAGAAGCCGTGCGCACAAGGGAGGTACCAAGACAGAAGAACCTGGTCTCAAGAGAAGAGTTCATGCAGGGAAAGTATCCAGACCCCGCACATCAAAAGGAGATATATCAGGACACCATGAATGTTATTTGAAGCTTACAAGGGGAGATGTAGTGTCTAAAGGAGCAATCCAGGAAGGAGGAACAAGGAAGGAGAGTCGAAGCACAAAAGGATAACCTAGATGAAGTCAAGGAGGTGTGTAAAATGCTAAGGTAGGAGAATATCATTCCCTTGTTAGGATCCTGGTTGAGAGAGAAGGTACCATGCGCTGGAGAGAGTACAAGAGATAGGTCTTGCATGTGAACCTTCCCCCTCACAGCCTCAACTATGACAAGGAGATTACATTGAATGCAGTTGTAGATGGATGGCTCCTTAGCAATATACTTATTGACACTGGCACAAAGGTTAATGTCCTGACTTTGGATGCATGGCATCAGATGGGAAGACCTGCATTACATCCATCTTCAAATGTGCTGTATATGGTGAACAAGACTAAGGCAATGCCCATTGGTGTCTTAAAGGATGCACTATTACTATACAGGGAGCCAAGTTTACTGGGGACTTCGAAGTCTTGGTGCTTGCCGAGGCAGACAACTTCCCAACACTACTTGGGTGCCCTTGGTGTTACAAAAACAATGCAGACCTTCAGTTCAACAAAGGCTACATCATCTTCAAGAACAAGGAGAAATGAGTCATTATACCCCTGGTTGATGGGAAGTCAACACCTTATATCAAACCATTAAGAGAAGAAGTTCTGGATAGAATATATGTGCGCTCAATCAGAGATCCTGAGATGATACACCCTACTAATGGAGTTATCCAATTTGAAGATGCTTAGTCAGTGAGTGATACCACTAGTTTGGCATGTGACAATTAGGTGCACACAGAACTTACGAGTTGATAGGATGGAAATTGATAGGGTTGGTGACCAAGGTAATAAAGGCACGCACAGTTAGGCACCTTGGAGGAAAATTATTGCCCAAGTATTTAGGAGGAGCCTTTCCTGATATCTTTCTACATGAGATAGAAGATCAGTGGAAGGATGAGAAAGAGCGTAGAGAGATGTTGAGTTACGCCTTTCTCTACACAACAGATCATTTGTGGGCGACATATCAAGAGAGCCTTTTAGAGTGGCGCGAGGTAAGAGTTTCTCTCTCTATCATATTTTCTAGGAGCAATATACCCTCCATCATCAAAGAATACCATGGGAAGGAGCCCACCTCTTTCCATATCCAGGAGTGTGAATGGGTCTGGAGAGAAGGTGTGGAAGCTTTGCCACCATCCCTTTGGGTGCACAAGTTGTATTTTACACTGCAGGGTTATGCATGCATGGTATATTCATTCGGAGACATACTGCCAGACAAGGAATTGACAGGAACTTGCAGCTGACCTTATCCAAACCTTTTAATATAGGAGTACCAAACCATCAGTTGATAAGGCCTTGTAGGGTATTAAGTGCCTTACCATGGGAGATAGTGCCAGGACGGAAGATAGACTGTTGGAATTACTAGGTGAACTAGGATTGGAGGCATGCTTTGAAGAAGTAGAGGATACAAAAGAGTTACAACTTGAGTGCGCATGTTTGGAAAAGGAAAAAGGGAAGTTGGTGTATGTGATTGATGGAGAGGAATCAGAAAGCTTAGATGTTAGCCATTCTGTAGGGACGCGCGAGGTAGTGGATAGTGAAGATGCTTGAGCGCGCATGCCTACCATGAGCCTTTAAAAATGAAGAAAGTTAACATCGGTTCAGGAGAAGAATGTAAGGAAGCTATTATTAGAGATTACTGGATAGAGAAGGAAGTATCAAAGATCATTGATCTGCTGCGTGAATTCGAGGATTTATTCCCGCATGGGTACCATGAGCTTAAAGGCATTCACCATTCGTTGGGGGAGATGAAGATACAACTAAAGGAAGGTGCATTCCCAGTTAGAAAGAGGCCCTATTGGATGAATCACAATTTACACGTAAAGGTTAAGGAAGAGATAGACAAGATGATAGCTTCCGGGATCAATGAGGCAGTGGAAGAATAAAAGTGGATAAGTCCAATGGTAATAAACATCAAGAAGGATGGGCGGATTAGAATTTTTGTGGACTATAGGGAATTGAACACAGTTTGTGTCATTGATCCATTTCCAACCCCCTTCACTGAAGAAATTTTGGAATGATTCGCTGGGCACGAAATCTATTCCTTTACGAATGGATTTTCAGGGTACCACCAAGTTAGGATTGCAAAGGAGGACCAGGAGAAGACAAATTTCACCACCAAGTGGGGAAGTTTTGCATATACAGTCATGCCCTTTGGGTTGAAGAATGCACCTGCTGTCTTTTTGCACATTGCAGTGCAAGCATTCCAGGACTTCATTCATAAATTTCTTCAGGTTTATTTGGATGATTGGACAATATATGGTCTGGTTAGAGACCATTGTGACAATTTAAGGTTAATGTTTGAAAGGTGTAGGCAGTCAAGGATATCCCTCAACATTATGAAATGTGTGTTTGCTACACCCTTTGGGACTCTATTGGGGCATATCATATGGAAAGAGGGCTTGCTAGTAGATCCTGTTAAGGTTGCAGTGATTGTGGGGTTAAGGGAACCTACTAGTCAGACCGCAGAGCACGGATTCCTTGGGCATATGGGCTATTATAGGAAATTCATTAAGGGGTATGCCAAGATCACCACACCCTTAGAGGAGTTGCTTAGACATAAGAGTGCCTTCCATTGGGGAGAGGCGCAACAGAGGGCATTTGATACATTAAAAGATATGCTTATTTCCGCGCCCATCTTATGGTTTCCCTCGTGGGACAAGCCCTTTCATGTCCATGTGGATGCCTCAGGGACCACCATTGGAGCAGTGCTTGCACAACCAGGTGAGGGTATTGTTGATCATCCTCTCTGTTTTACAAGCAAGAAGTTCACACTAGTAGAACAAAATTATACCACTACCAAGAATGAGGCATTGTCAATGATCTACGTGCTCTTCAAGTTTAGATAGTATCTGCTGGCAACACCCTTTGTATTCTACACTGACCACATGGCATTAAAGTATTTAGTAAACAAGCCTCATTCTTCAAGGGTGCATATGTCGATGGGTGTTGTTGTTTCAAGAGTTTGAATTCACCATTGTAGTAAAGCCTAGAAAAAGCAACTGTGGACCTGATCATCTGTCAAGGATTGATTCAGGAGAGGACGTACACAAAGTATTGAGGAAGCAATGCCAGATGCGTAACTGTTTAGATTGTGATGCGTGCCCTCTTAGAGGATATTGGAGGAGATTGCGGTATTCTTAAAAGAAGGTATGGTGCCGGATGGAATGAAGGCATTAGAGAAGAAGCAGTTGGCCATATGTGTCGTGCCCTACATATTAATCAATGGATACTTATACAAATTTGGACATGATGAATTTTTGCGTAGGTGTGCGTTAGAGCATTAGCACCTGACCATCATGGAAGAAGCACATGGAGGAAGTGCAGGTGGGCATTATGTAGGGGATGCCACCACACAAAAGATATTAATTGTAGGTTTATGGTGGGAAACCTTATATAAGGATTGTAGAGATTATTGTAAAGCATGTGACCACTGTCAATGCATTGGAAAACCATGAAGGTGAGATGAAATGCCTTTGCGTCCTATCCCTAGCGTAGAGCCTTTTGAGAAATGGGCGATAGATTTTGTGGGACCTATTGCACCAACAACGCGTAGGACTGGGTCACATTATGTCATCACTTGCATGGATTATCTCACAAGGTGGGCAGAGGCAGCCCCAACTAAAGATTACATGGCAGCAACAACATCAAGGTTCTTATGGGAGAACATTATCACAAGGTATGGATGTCCATTGAGTTTGACCAGTGATAGGGGCACACATTTTCTAAATGAGACCGTGAAGATCCTGTTGGTAGAGTTCATGGTGGCTCATCACAAGGCTATGCCCTATCACCCACAAGCAAATGGAACCGCGGAAGCATTCAACAAAATAATAAGTCATACCTTGACCAAAATCTATGATGTAGGAACAAAAGATTGGGATGACAAAGTATCGGTAATGTTATGGGCTTATAGGACAACATATAAAAGACTAAATAAAGCCACACCTTTTCAATTGGTGTTTGGCATGGAAGATATTTTACCAGTTGAATTTATGTTACCCTCTTTGCAAATAGTGTGTGCAGGAGGATTAGCCGATGAACAAGTGCTAGAAGAAAGAATTGATGAACTAATGAAACTAGATGAGAGACGATCACTTTCCGATGGAGCCAAATAGTGGAAAAGGTAAACCAAAAGGCTTGGCATGATCACCATATTAGAAACAAGAAGTTTGAGGTTGGGCAGATGGTGTTACTATATGATTCCAAGTTTCTGCACCATCCTGGAAAGTTGAAATTCCATTGGTTGGGTCCCTACACAATCTCGTACATCCTTGAGTCAGGTGCATGCTAGTTACAAGTGCTGGATGGGACAAAGTTTCCTGGACACTTCAATGGTAGTAGGCTGAAGCCCTACTATAAATAAGTCTTCTTGGTATTTGTAAATAAGGTAGTTTTGCCAGTTAGTTTAGAAATTTCCTTTATGCTTTTCTTTCCTGCTTGTGTTTCCCTTTCACGTTGTTGTTTTGTTTTGCACATTGGGTGCTGGTAACCTTATTGTTGTTTTGGGAGAATTTTTGAGTGTGCAGAGGACCACACATCATTTAAGTGTGGGGTGGAGAAAAGTGAATAAGCGCATGATTAAAAGTACAAAAGTAGTTGTGTTGAAGAGCCTTGTTGAGTAACCCAGAATGAAAGAGGTAGATGAAGAGAAAAGATAGAATAGTTGGTGCCAGGGTAAAGCTACTTGTAGATCCCATGTACAAAAGAGGAGGAAGTGCAGTTAAAGTAACACGAGGTAGGTGAGAGCAAGGATCAGGATAGAAGAAGTGCCTTAGGCACGGGTTAAGCACGCGTAAGAGTCTCATGTCAGGTTGGTTTGGTTGCATGCCAGAAGGTTGGAGGAGGTTTCACGCAGGAAGGGAACATGAGCGAAGGCACTGAAGAAAGACTTTGGGTGAAAAATCCACATTAAATGAGCAAATTATGGTGTAAGTAAAGTAGCATTTAATGATCAGAAAAAGGAAAAAACTATAAATAGAGCGTCGGGGCACTCTCATTTTTACATTGCGAAAATGAAGAGTTGGAGATATAAGTGAGTTGTATGAGCTAGGGTTTTTAGATTTGATCGAGTGGAGGAAGATCTATGAAATTGAAGCTTGAGCAGCTAGTTTGAGATTGCAAACTAGAATGAAGGAATTACATGGGCGTGGAAGGAAGTGAAAAGATGTTTTCTTGTGAAGAATTTATCCAAGTTAGGGTTCGACAAACTAGGGCATGAGTTTAGAAGAGTTATATCAGGGATCTGAGATCAAAGGTTGGGAGAAGAAATGTAGAGTAACAAAGAGAGGGTAGGAGTGATAAAATTACCTCGACCATGACACCAAAGAAAGGAAAGGGCAAAGCTAAAGCTAAACAACCAGAACCCGAGGTAGATACAAACGAAGAATGGTATGTAGAGATGCAATACCTAGAGAGATTGATGATGGGGAAAGAATGGGAATCCCACTTGAGAAGCATACTGGTTAGTGACTATAATCACCGCACTCACACCATAGAGAAAGAAATGGCATTGGAATTAGTACGCCCCATTAACAAGCGAACACCTGAAGGTTTACCTATCTACGATGATAGTGTGAAGGTTAAATTCGTGAAGGCAGGGCTTATTGCAACTCTATGAGTTGCCTTACTTTGGGAAGCCAGAGCACATTGTACTCAGTGGTTGATGTCTTGGGTGCATAAGGACTACTTCCATTTTACTGGGGCCCAAGATGCGCATGACATCCACAGTTGATTTCATAGTTTATAGGCCTCAATATGTGAGGGATATAGCCTAGAAGATGATCCTTGGTGACAAGGAGGCTATCGAAGAGACCGTCACATGACATATGACTGCAAGAAAGGGTCGCGGTACTATGACATTTTAGACATCAAGGACCCAGTTATGAAGATGGCCACACATCTGGTTAAAAATATAAATGGCCAAGAAAGGTGGACACAAGTCAACAAACCTTGGCTACATGTCTGCAGAGAAGATTCAGAGGGGACTATATACAACTTATCCACATACATTGCATAGGAGATTATAAGTGCGTGAAGGAAGGGGAGAAGATCCTCTTTGGTAGTGTCCTTCTCACTATTGTATTTTAAAGAATTAGAGTGCCTGATGGGCCACCAAAAAAGCTTTGTGTGGGAGTATCCAGCCGAGGATCCCTTTGCCCATACAAAGAGTTGTGACAATATGCTTGTGATACCATGACATCCACCACAAAGCATGCACTGGAAAAGTGTTATACAGCTTAATGTGGAATGCATTTTGGGCTAGAGTGGAGGATCCCTGAACAACTCCCATGCACTCACTGAAGGGAGAAGCTGAGTTCGTGGTGTACCAACACTACTGCTTGGGAAATGCATTGATAAAAAATGGGAATCATGGAGCCCTTGGTGCAAGCTACCCTTTCACGATTCACCACCCCAATACTTTTAAGTCAAGAGTGAACAAATTTAAAGAGTCAAAGAAGCTAAGGCTGGACCTAGGAAGGTTAGATATAGAACCACAGAGACACTGAGAATCTAAATTACCCCAAATAAGTGCATGTATGTGGAGAAGTACATGTCACATGAGATACAAATGACTAGGCCTGATAATGCTTCCCATCGCTAGGAAGGACTGCACGCAACACATGTACTATGCACATAAGGTCAAAGTTTGAAGAAGGGCCATACTTAGAGGATGAAATCTCCATACCTGAAGACCCTACAGGAAAGAAGAAGCCAACATATAAGAAGAGAGGCAAAGAGAGAGGAAGGAGCACCAAGTGTGCAAACTCAGACAAGTGAGCATGCCATCTACAAGCACCAAGCCAAGCACATACATGTGCGAGAAAGAAGTCTCATGTAGGAAAAGGAGAAGAAGAGGTTCTAGAGGTAGAGGCACCTCACTCATGACCCATCACCAATGGAAGACATCACAGGAGGAAGAAGAGAAGGAAGAATCTCCTGATCAGTTGAATCCACCTCTCAGGAAGAAGCAAAGAGTGGACTGAAGAAACTGATTCAGAAGCAACGGATAGTCTTGTAGATGAAATACTTGGGTGAAGGGGATGGCGATGAGGAAGACAAGCCTGGAAAAGAAAAGGAGCCACATGTGTTTAGTGTCTATGAATCTGAGGAAGAGAGTGGAGAGGAGAAGAAAGTAGTTCAATTTTCATGCGACGCAAGGATGCACAAGGTGAGGAGGACATTGTGGATACAAAGGCAGATGAGGAGGATGTCAGGGAGAAGTAGGGAGTTACAAGTTTTCACAAAGGAACAGATTACTGAAGTGGCAGAGAGAGAAGGTGGCAAGAAGATGCATCAAGCCCTTGTGGACCAAGAGTTAGAGTGCAACATGGACATGAGTGCTTAAGGAAGTTGGAAGGAAAGAGAAAGTTGAAAAATAACATGGCAGCCTGGGGGGAGGCCCCAT
The DNA here is from genome assembly GCA_019776745.2 of Taxus chinensis. Classification (NCBI taxonomy): domain Eukaryota; kingdom Viridiplantae; phylum Streptophyta; class Pinopsida; order Cupressales; family Taxaceae; genus Taxus; species Taxus chinensis. The sequence continues at coordinate 422,181 of JAHRHJ020003754.1, forward strand.
TCTAACAGTTAGCTTCCCGAAAGGCACGTGCTCAGGAAGAAGGACTCTGGATGTAGAACAGAGACAGGTAATGGGCTCCGTGGATGATTCAAAGAAGGTGTTACGCACACGATTCCAAAGCACCATACCCACGGAGGGACTCCTAGCCATGGGATCTTTCATGAGGAAGGATGACATACCCCAGGACTAAGAAAATGCTCTCTTGGGCATTCGAGTCACACATTGACGAGCCAGACTTTAAAGTCTACCAAAAAGCACTCATCTCATTGCCAGAGTCTAAGGGAGGCAACCACTTAGTGAATGCTCAGGAGCTCATAGACGAGCAACTATGCAATGCTCTAAACAAAGTCGCGGTTGAGACCGAGGCTAGGCTAGTCACGTGGAATGACAACATTAGAGCATTGGAGGAAAATTTGGGGAAGAAGGAGGAAGAATTGGTAGAGAAGGCCAAGAGTTTGAAACTGGAGGAACTAATCAGCACACAGTTAAGGTGAGAGTTAAGAGATGAGAAAGTAAAGGTGCATGAGGCATACAAGAAAATGGGAGCTATTAATAGGACCATTGTCTTAAAGCACCCAGATTAGCGCCACCCATGCAGAAATATGGATCCTAGCCTAGAGTACCTAGAGGATTTGAACCGCACATACTCACCATGGAGAGATAGCCATTAGCCCTAGAATCTACAGAAGAAGGCGTGTGCTTGAAGAAAAAGAAGACAAGCTGAAGGTGGTCGCGCTTTTTGCTCAGTATAGCAAGGTCCTCATTGATGTAAAGATTTCATTCCCAGTTATGCTGAGGCTACATATGACAAATACGTGGATAGGGATAAGGTGGAAAGCACCTTGGTCGCCACCCATGAAGTGAGAACTAAAAGGATTTTCAAGAAGAATAAAGGGAATAAGGATGGAGAAAGAAAAAGTCCTAGACTGAAGTAGGAAAGAAATTAGAGGCCATTGAGACCTTGCTAAGGGGCTCAATCAAGAACACGACTAAAGGAGCTATACCCCCAAATCACCAAAAGGATGGACACACTTGAGGATTTGGTCAAGGAACTGGAGGAGATTGTAGAGACTTTGAGCACCCAAGGGAATTGGCCTGAGTTTTGATGAAGTGAGCGCCCTAGTGGGGGACCTCTATCAGAAGGCTCAGGACGAGGTCGATGCACTTGGGAATAAGTTGGAAGTAGAATCTAGCGGAAGGAATTTCCCAGTCTGTTGAGTTGATGTCCCCATTCTTCATTCGTTCCCCCTATTATTTCATTCCTTATTCATTTTGTAAAGCATAATTCTACATCTTGGTTCCATAAAGCAGCTTGCACCTTAGTCAAGTAAAATGTTTTCGAGGACGGAGAACAGGTGTAGTGTGGGGTGATGTTGGACCCCTAGAATAATGACTAAGTATGAAGGCGCGTGGGCGTGTGGGACCCTAGTTATAGGATGTGCGGGTTGAAGGAAAAAGGGTCCTAAGAGAAAGGTTAAGGAAAATACGCACGTGCGTGCACAAGAAAGGAGGTTTGGGACTTAGTCGTGATTTGAGTGCCCAGGGAAGAACACATGAAAAGCATGATCCCTTACGCGTGGATAAGATGTCAGCCTGGCGACTAGGTTGGCCCAGGGAAGGAGCATGCCTGCGATGGAATATTCTAGAAGGCCATCATGAAAGGAGTGGAAAGCTCAGATCTATGAGGAGGATGCTCGCATGAAGGACCACATTCAACACTTGGCATCCGATCTGAGAGTGCGGAAAGGTGAGTTGGCAGCCCGGGAAGGTTATAAATACAAGTGCCTGTGTAGTAAGATGGGCATCGAGAGAGAGGATGATGGATGGAAGTGCAGAGGGAGACATTTAAGATACATGGAGGGATAGAGAAGGAATGGAGAGGGAGTGAAGCTGTTGCAGAACTGCTGCGAGTGAGATATTTGGGTTCATGGAAAGGATGTACCAAGGATGGGATGTACATTTTTCTTTTTCTATTAGCTTAGTTATATACGTCCAGTGATGCACATGACTGCGGTCTGCTCTCTGTGACCCTCTGTAAATGATCTAATGAATACAATGAGGTTATCAGTTATAAATGGATATGAATCACAATGGTTTTAATGCATATCTCTATCTATGATTTCTCTTTCCTTTCATACTATGAATGAATGATTGTATCCTTCTTTCTATTATAATGTATGTTCCATATGGACTTCTATTAAAGCATTTGGTCTAGAAGTGAGATTGCAAGGATCTGGAGGCCGTTCTAGAGCCCTATGGTTCTTTATGTCTTGACTTCATTTCCAAAAATACTCTTACACTAATTAGAGATGCTTCCTCATAAACTCACATAAAAGAGAGACTCAGACGCCCGCACAAGTGATAAACCGATGCACATGAGTGATTATACTGGTGGTCTAAGGGTGATAAACTATGACTACATCATGCAAGTGTAATCTCTCCTTTTATGCTAGGACTAAAAATGACTACAATTCTCCATGTAATTAATACTTAATAACTGTTCTGTATAAAATATGGTATGCATGCGTATCATGCACCTCTAGAATATACTCATGGTGATTTGAGGACTTTCCTCATGCAACATTGAGGAACTAAAAATGACTAACATGTTGATCCATCCAGAACTGTATTCTTGTAATAGCCTCCATGTGCCTCATAGGTTTATAATTGAATTATCATTAGCTTATTATAATTTTTACTTGCAGACAATGTGTATATAACACTTTTCAACATATTTACTGGATAATAGATTTGAGGATCAAGAACATGTTGAATAAGAATAATTACCAAGTCGAACAACAAGCAATGAGATGATTGAAAGTACATTATCCTTATTGCTTGAGTCCCTTAATAGACATGAACATATCTTATAGGCATTTATACAATTCCCTAATAATAATTTCAGTAATTGATTGTCTGAAAAGATTCCAAACTTACACTTGATGTTATGGAACCTAATTGAGAATTTCAACTTTCAAGCATAATAGGGTAGGATATAAATATCATATAGGGACCTTTAGCACCTAATAGGAAAGAAACACATAATAATAAATATGAACTGGTTTTTTCTTAGTCAACCTTGAATTTGGTCTCTATAGTTTCAACATAAAATAGGCTTCAAGTTATCCGGCAAGCAGAATTTTTTTATGTATCTAGCTTGAATCATTTTGGATGCATCCAGACAAAGAATCATTTTGGATCTATCCAGACTTGAATCAATTACTCGTTTAAACTTTCTTAGGAATCATGTAAATAACTAACTTGCTACTTAATACCTTAGAATATGTACCCAACTAACATGATTCTTACAATGTCCATATAACTGAAACAAGACTAAATACACAATCAAATTGGATCAATCTCTTTATTGCATTAAATATCTCTATGACACAAGTCTATTTATATAACTCCATATATATATAGAGGATTGGAACATTGAAAGGGGGATTCGTGAGAACCGATGTCGAAAAGCGATGCACCACAATGAAGTTGCACTCCGATGGCCATAACGTCAAGCCAACGCAATATGCAAGATGCGCAAAACAATGGATGAAGAAGATTGCCAAGTAAGAAGAATGGGTCTACTCATGGAGACAAGATTGAACAAATAGGAAAGGTACAAGATAGGGGTAGTTGTGTAACCCCCATGCCTAAACAGTCGGGAAATAGACCTTAATGATGCCACTGACACAGTATGACATTGACTGATGCATATGAAGGTCACTAGAAGAGGAGTTACAATTCCAAATAATAAATGTAACTCCTATGACGCATTGACGCAAATGATACATGTCAGATATCTGTGGACAGAATCTGTACACTAGGGTCATAATGACTTCACAGTAGACCTATGACTCTCGTAAAAGGTGAGATGAAGCTCACCTGAGGTGATGTGGGATGAGTGACTAGATAGGAGCACAACAGAACACAACACATCCCCTAGGAAGTCGAACAGCCCGAAGGCAAGAGGCATCAAGGTAATGCCATGAAATCAGTAGAAAGGAAGAAAGGTGTAGAAAACTAAGTTAGGCATGTGTCAATGGGCCCCGGACATGTAAAGGCCTAATAAGGTGCCCATGGTGGTAAACAAACATATTTCTGGAGACAGAAGGAAGAGTTGAAAGAAGAAGGACTATATAGCCTAAAGTTAAGATGGGACATAAAGTTACAGGCAGGAATTCACCCCAAGAAGAGACCGCAAGTGAAGAAACTTCACCTGCAGTGAAGGGCTTGGTGAAGAATGAGAAGCATACCTAATTAATAGAGAGTCTGGAACATACTGTATGTCGAAATGATATTTTCATGTGATCAACTCCTAGTATGAAGTCCAGGATGAATCTCAATGTGTCTTCGTCCGCTGATGCTAAATTGATGTGTATACAAATCGAGATAGTGCTCATGTTGTCACAGTAGATAATGGTAGGGCCGCCAAAAGAGGATGCCAAACTCTGTCATGATACTCTGTAACCAAACAACTTCTGTGGTAGTGTTAACTGCTCCTTTGTATTTTACTTCTGTCTATGTTATGGTAATGGCGTTTTATTTCTTTTTGGACCAAGTGACAGGACCTGAACCAAGAGTGAAACTGTAGCCTGAGCTAGACTTCTGATGATCTAGATCACCGGCCCAATTTGAGTCTGTAAATCCAACCAAGTCAATCTCAGTCCCTCCTAAGTAATTAATACCATCTGTGTGAGTGCCACAAACATAGTGAAGGATCCACTTTGCTTCTTTTAAGTGCAACTCATGAGGCTCCTTGCATAAATATGGACACAATCCTAATAGCATACAATAGATCTAGCCAAGTGTGAGTAAGGTAAATCAAGCTTCCCACCAACTGTCGATAAAGGGTACCATTAACCAAGGGGGAAGAGAAATCATAAACCAACTTAATCCCAAAAAGAAAAGGAGTAGGTGAGGACTTGCAGTCAGACATGTGAAACTAAGCAAGCAAATCAAGAGAGTACTTAGGTTGTGAGATCATAATTCTTGAGTCAGATTGTGAAATCTGGATCCCAAGAAATTAACAAAGCAATCCTAAGTTAGACATGGAGAACTTGTTGGCTAAGGAGATATTCATAGAATCAATGATAGAGGAAGAGCTACCTGTGATCAACAAGTCATCAACATAGAGAACAAGAATAAGCATGGAGTCATCCTGCTCACAGAATATACACATTTGGGTCAGAGTGACACCGAGTGAACCCTGATGCAAGTAAAAAGGAGTCCATCTTGGCATACCAAGCCCGAGGGGCTTGTTTAAGGCCGTAGAGAGACTTCTTTAACTTTCAAATGAGGGATGGATCATGGACATAACCCGGAGGTTGTTCCATATAGATCTCTTCCTCTAGGTCCCCATGAAGGAAGGCACTCTTAACGTCCATCTGGTGGACTTCCCATCTGTTAGCGGCAGTGATGGCAAGGGTCAGTCGAATGGAAGTCATCTTCACAACCAAAGCAAAGGTTTCTGAGTAATCAACCCCAGCTACCTGGGAGAAACCCTTAGCTACAAGTCGTGCTTTATACTTCTCGACTTCTCCATTAGCTCCATACTTTGTTCGATATACCCACCTACACCGAATGATTTTTCTTCCTTTTGGAAGAGGGGTAAGATCCCAAGTGTCATTCTTTATGAGTGAGGAATACTCCTCATCCATAGCAGAATCCCACTTAGGAATCCCAGAAGCTTCCTGGAAAGAAGGTGGATCAGAAGCAAAGGTGAAGGAGTGGGGTCCAGTGAAGTCTGAGTGAGTACGTCTCTTATCTGAAGGATCTCCAACTAAATCTCCAGCACTCTGTAAAGTTTTCCTGGCCCAAAGAGGTCCAGAAGGTTCAGGCTCAGAGTCGGAAGATTCTTCACTTGAGTGAGAAGGGACATATTCCTCATCATCACTACTATTAGAATCAGAAGACTCAAAAGTTTGAGGATCGGGAGGAGCAGGGAGAGGAGGAACTTGCTCAACAACATCATCATCTGATGAGTCAGAATCTGAATCAGTGAGCAAAAGAACCTTAGTGGAAGTTGAAGTCAAGGATGACTCATCAAACTTCACACTCCTCTCATATAAGCTCATGTAGTTGTATGGTTCAACAATCGATATCCCTTCATGCCATCAGGATATCTGACAAAGATACAATGTTTGGATTGTGGATCCAATGCCTTGCATTTCTTCTTGGGAATCCGAGCCATAGCCTTGGATCTGAAGACTCGAAAGTGCTCAACATCAGCTTGTGTCCAAACCAGGCTTCAAAGGGTGTCATCCCTCTTACTGCCTTGTGTGGAACATGATTCTGAATGCAACAAGAAAAATTCACTGCTTCAGCCATATACTATGGAGGAAGGGACTTCGAGTGAACCATAAAAGTAGCCATCTCCTTTACAGTTTAGTTCTTTCTTTCTGCAACTCCATTTTGGGAAGCGTTGTAAGCAATTATACGCTGCAAATCAATCCCCTCAGAAGTGTATAAATCCTCAAACTTATTGCTCACATACTCACCTCCATTGTCAGTTTGAAGAACCTTGATAGACCGTTCCGCCTTGTTTCTCAGAAAGATCCTTAAAGTTTGAAAATGCTCAAAGACTTCAAACTTAAGCTTAAGAAAATATACCCAAGTATAACATGAAAATTCATCAATGAAGGTTAGTATATAGAGAGCTCTAGTAAAAGAAGGAGACGAAAAAGGGCCAGAAATGTCACTATGAACAAGATCCAAGGGATGAGTAGCTCTCTAGGATTTTCCCTTGTCAAAAATTTTTTTCAGGGTGCTTTCTAAGGGTACAACCCTCACAAAGACCCTTATAAAACTTAACTCGGGGTAGCCCATTAACCATTTTTTTTTGGCTCAATTGTTCAAGGTAACGATAATATAGATGTCCAAAACACTCATGCCATAGATTGTTAACCTCATTTGCATGAGTGAGCAAGGCATTGGGTGTTGAATCAGAAGAGAAGTGGGAAAAGGTATACAACTGTGAACGGTGATCTGCCTTTCCCTCAGCCACAGTACAGTGTCAGAGTTAAGCTCATGAACAATTGCCAAGAGTTAGGACCAAATTCCACTCGCATTCCTTCACCAAGGTGGGTGATTTGGTAAACCGATAGGAGATTGGTAGAGAGATTGGGAACACTCAGCACTTGGTTAAATGTTCCACCTTCTATCTCTATCGATCCACTACCGAAAACCGACACATGAGTGTCATCATCCAACATGATTTGGGACATGCCACATGGTTCAATGCTAGAGAATTCAACCTCTGAAGAAGCCATGTGGTGCGAGGCACCGGAATCAATAATCCAAGTCGATGATGGAGCTGATCTAGCTATGAGGGCCTTACCTTTCTTCTTTTCATTTTTAGTCTCCTTTGTATTAGAAGACTCACCCTTCTGAGCATTTTGTTTAACGAATTCAAGAACACTTATTTTATTCTTCTCAAGTAAATGAGTTAAGTGATCAATTTGTTTCCAAAAACAATGTTTCTCATCATGGCTAGAATTCTTACAATAGGAGCATTTATACTTTTCCTTCTTCGCCTTAGGCTCAGAAGTTGAAGTATGAGTGATGGGATTAACTGGGGGTTGGCTGGTCTTTGTTTATTACTTAGGTTGGTACTTAGTTTCTTTCTTCTTTTCATTTTTCTTTCCCTTATTTGCCACAAGGGCATGTGACTTGGATTTTAGAGTCCCCATTTGAATGAGTTTGTCCTATTCTCAAATGAGTTGGGACAAAAAACTGTCAAAGGAGGGCATATTCTAAGTACTACCCAAGGTGGCTTTCGTGGCGTGGAAATTTAAAACAAAAATAGATTATTCAGGACCTAATGGAGAAAGAATCGACAAGATCAATTGAGAGTCTTTCTTATCCACTTTACATTCCTTTAGAAGCATTCTAGTGTGGACAAAATTTGAGAAGAAGGCCTGTAGGTTTTCAAAGTCACTAGGATTTAACCCTAGTAGTTCATTCTCCAACTCATGCGCTCTCATGTCATCTTTCTTCCCAAACATATCGTTGAGTGTTTTCCACACTTGATTAGGTGGTGAGGAAGTTTCGATGTGAAAGAGAAATTCAGGAGAGATGAACATACAGAGAAGACCTAAGGCTTCTTCACAACGGTTGAACCAATTATATTTTTTAGGTTCATCATTAGGTTTGGTCTCTAACCCCATGGGTAACTTCGTATAACCCTTTACTTCGCAAAACCAATATAATTTTAGATTTCCATTAAAAGAAATTAAAAGGTGTGAGCACCGGTACTTTAGAGATATTCATAATGAAGAGATAGAACCAAATAATGCGGAAGGAAAGAGAGAGAGAAGAAATAAGCACCCTAGAACAATATTACACCCCTCGAGTTTGGCACTTTATAGTTTAGTGCGTTGATTACAATCAGATGCGACTATGTTCTGAGAACCATTTTTTCACTCACCTTGCAATTAGCATAATAACACACAAGAGTGGAGACAACAATCAAGGTTCGTAGGGCGCAACAGATAGGACACTGCATAAGCAAGCACAAGAACAGAGAGAAAACAAGAGGGGGAAGAGAATATCCTTGTGAGAAATAGTGTCTCACATCACATGAAAGAATCCCTTTGTCTGTAAGACTGTGGCAGATGCGTGCTCACAAGTCCACAAGCAAAAAAGGAAATAGAACAAAGCTCAAGAAACTCTGAAATGAGCTGAATATAAGCAATACAAAGACACCCCCCCAGAATGCGGCACTTTATAAAAATAGTGCATTTACAAATCTAATGATAATCCCATCATCTAGGTGTGTAAAAAAACTGTGCAACTTTGACTAAAGAAGTGCTCAAAACTGAGTAACGAGTCAAAAGTTATAGCAAAACAATGATTCTACCGATCATATTTTACTGGAAAATGACAATGAATGTAATTATTAAAAATAGATTTGCCCTAAATGCATGCAATTGGTTTATGTATGATCTAGAAATTAAATCTCTGAAATTTTAGCCATGTAGTTGCGAAATGGCAATCAATTAAATTAAATGCCAAGTTAAAGATGGAGCTGAATAGAAAAATTTAAGGGGCTCTAACCTTTCTTCTTTTCATTTTTAGACTAAAACCTTTGTTTTTAGTCCAGACTCGCCTTTACTAGCATTGGTTTTTTAACAGATTCTAATGAACAACTATTTTCAAAAATTACTTCTCAAAACAAAGTTAAGTGATCAGTATTAAAGAACCGAATAACAGGATGATGTTCATCATGTTTAAAATATTTACAATAGGAGCATTTTACTTTGAAATCTTTTCCTTAGGCTCAAAATCACCAGTTCTACTCAAAAACTAGTTGGACAGTCTGGTTACAAAAGGAATGTCTTTACTAGGTAAATCCAGGCACATGTTTCTTTCCTTTTCAAAGATCTTGCCCTTACTCCCCAGCAAGGGCATGTGAGATAGATTCTAGTGAACCATTGTGAATTGAGTATCAAGGTTCACGGTAATGAGTTGGGAAGCAAAAACTTGTCAAATGGAGGAGCATTTTCCATAGCACTACCCTCGGTTGGGCTTCCTCGTTACAGGGAAGAGTCTGAAACGCAGACTAAAGTATTCACAGACCTACACTTAGAGAAGAATTGACATAGAGCTCAATGGCTATGAGTCATTAAAGGAATATTCATAGTACAATTCCTGGCAAGGAGCAAGGAGATCTAGGGTAGAACTCACCAAGGCTTTGAGAAAATGACTCGCCAGATTTTCAACGAATCACAATGGTATTTAAGGACATGCAGTTAGAGTCAAATTGTACATAATTTCAACCCAAACACTTTCTATGAACATCTGTGACTTCCCATGATATATCGTCAAATTGATTTTCCATGCTTCATCAAAGTGTTAGGAAGATTCAAACCCATGAAGATCAAGTCGGGGAGAGACCGATTATACATGAGACACTTACCTAATGGGGGGCTTCAAATAATGGTTGACGCAAAACTTATATTAATCAGGTTCAATCATCTGGGTAGCAGCTTCTAATATTCTGTCAAAAGTAACATGCAAATAACCCTAGAGAAACTTCAAATAGAGATCAAAACCAATTCTAAGTTTAGATTCAACGTCCTCTAAAGAAACTTGAAAATAGGTGTGATTTATCCGGCTATTGATAGATATAGCTGCAGCTAGCTAATGTAGCTACATCCAAAACAATGATAGCTGAAGAAGGAAGGATCTTACAAAGGCACGAAGAACACAGCAAATAGACAAATCACACCCCAAGAGGTTTAAGTTAGATACATATAGTAAGGCACTAGATTACAATTAGATGATCGAAAACTACATGCCGGAGTAAAAAACCAGTTTGTCAATCACCTTAATCAGCATACTAACTAAAACGTAAGAGTGGAGACAACAATTAAAGTTCGTTGGGGTGCAATGATCGACAACATGAAAGAATTCACAAGATCGAGATTATAAACCTATGCACCATGATCAAGACTGCACTTAGTTGAATACGTAATGGATTCACGTAATCACAAGAAGAGTCCATTATGTTCTGAACACTTGTGGCATCTTGCACTCACAAGAAAAAATCCACTTAGCAATAGAGAAAAGATCAACAAAGTGTCTTGGCATGCTCATAAATGAATTCGAAATCCAGTTCATAAGGGTGCTGAGTACCCACCAGTGCATGACTCAATAGCATAGACCCTAAACTTTATAAAATTGTGCTTAGATTACATCCACTAGGTAATCACTTCATCATCTAGAGGATACACTGCAGGACTCATGACTAAATCATTGCTCAAAAACTCAGCTACAATATCAAAAGGTTATTGTCACAAATCAACCCTTACTGATGGAAAAATTTAATAACCCTGCAAACGGATTTAAAAAGTTGCCCTCTAGAAATTCAAAGGGTCTCGATGATGAAAGCCTTCGTTGGTAAACAATTTGAAATTTTGAACTAGGGTTAGTCATTAAAAATTAACTTGCAAGGGGTCTTCTAATAGGCTCCTATCATAATCAACGCAAGAGTAGCACCATACAAGTACTTCGAACATTTGTTATAGACACTGGAATTCTACACTCCCTTATTGTCAATAATTTTTCCTATTCACACTTACAATCTATCATATTAATATCCATTGGTTTAAATATTATTATCATTTAGGTTATCTAATTAAATCTAATTCAAACTCATTTCTAAATCCCTTTACCCCAACATATCTACTATAGACCATTTTATATTGCATAAAATCTACCGAGTCTTATAATATCCTAACATAATCTATTATTATTACATTATCCTATGATATATGTTAATATATCTAACTAAACCACCTAAAATATATCCTAAACAAACCCAGGCTAGAATAGAACATAATCTAGCCATTTACGACACCTCATCGGGCAACACATCATATTCTATAAACAAATTCATGATCTTATCCCTCAAATACACAAGGAATAAACTTGAATTAGGCAATTGTTTCAACTATTAACTAAATAAACTTGAATAACCTGAAATCGCTGGCATTTCGGTAAAATGCTAGTGATTATATAAGCATAATTTGCAGTCTCATTCAAGGATCATCTGCTTACATCTTTGAGCCCATTTTCTCTCATCCTTCATATCTTCGATTGAAAACATTTATCAGTAGTTCGTTTTCATAGTGTTACAATGAGGATTAGCATCTATATCATTTATATATTTGTTCCCATTTGGAGAATCTTCTTTTTGGCATGTCCAAGAGCCTTTGAGTTTCCCATTGCACATCCTCCTCCAGTTTCATAGATCCATTCAAGCCTCATGTTAGTAGCAATTCATCTCTGTCACTACATCACGCTTGTCATCTTATGAAGGAACACCTACAGATCTCACCATTTATAATCAAATCAGACATTGATCGTAAACACATTATATTTACATATTGTTTATTCTAACCCAGAATCACCTGTGTTTTAGCAAAACGCCGGTGTTTCCTGCCACTTTTATCTTTTATAGCTTTATCAGATTATTACTTATCAATTTTATATATTTCTCTATCCTTTCTAACATAATTGAAGAATGTATTTGTATATGCATGAAACATCCATGATAAAAATTAGCCTTTTATTATTACATCACCATTTTCATTGCCAAGGAAATCACGACTGTATTAATGATTTGGAACTTTGTGTTATACATGATCAATTGTTGGCATAACAACTGATTAACATGTTGAGATCCCTCTCCAACATCAGTTTATGATTTAGTGTGAAAAATTTCCAAAGATCAGGAAGTTAAGTGTGCCAATCTATAGTAGTACTGGGATTGACCTCCCGAGAAGTCCATGTCATGCCTCCTAATGCCATTGGGCCTGATTGGGTGTATACCCAGCTTCATCTTGTGGGAGGGTGTTGGCGTAATAGATGATCAACACGATGAGATCCATCTCTACCATCAGGTAGAGCTTTTGGTGTGACAGAAAATCGCATGGTATCAGAGTCAGGTAGTTAAGTGCGCCAGCCCCAGAGTAGTGCTGGGATGGGTGACCTCCCAGAAAATTCCCAGTGTCATTACCTCCTAATGTTGTTGGGCCTGATTGGGTGTATACTTGGCTCCATCGTGTGGGAGGGTGATTTAGTACTTTTTGATATACATTATACACCAACCCCTTTAGATCAATTGTAAAGCATCTTCGAAACCACTCAGAGGATTTGTGAGGCCATGAACAAGTTTTGGGAGACCTATTTTGAAATTCTTCGCATTCGATCTGATTTGTCTTGGTTCGAATAACACTACAAAGTCGGATTGGAAATTTGGGACTATGATGCTGAATCAACAAACCAAATTGAATTTACTGAAAAACTTGAATATCAATATTCCAACTCTACAACTGATTATCAGTACAACTCAAAGAACGATGAACCAATATTCATCCCTAATTTCTTTAGAGACGAGCATACTGATGATTATGACTTTGACCTCTTTGAAAAATCTAAGATAGATTATCCAGAGCTCACTTTCGAGAACCCATCATCATCTGAAGATTCTAACATTGAATTTGATTCAGATTTCTAGGTTATAGTTTATATATCTAGGTTTTCATTATATGCTATAAATTTGTAATAAAATTTTAAATATTTAGAACAATAATTATTATCCATCCTATATCATTATTGGCCTTATGTATCACTTGATTGCATAAAATGGTGGGTTGACATCCTTGTGAGGAAACCCCTTGGACTTCCAAGGACTGGCCTTCATTAGGAAGCCCACTTACTATTTTTACTAATTAAAAATTTGGTACAATGTCATTGATTACAATATCATTTGTAGGGTATGAGATCAACTATTTTGAATATGTGTTGCAACATCAACAAAATTCATACACATATGTGGGTAGTAGTAAACCCCATCATTTCGAGGTTTGATAAGTTTTTCTATCTTGTTTATTAGGTTAAATTGAAGAGATACAACTTTTCTAAACATTTTGACATGCCTAGTGGGACCTTGTCCCTTGTTTATTTGATTTATTTTAACAGTAAAATAATATATTTTTTCATTTTTTTGATTCTCTTTGTAAAACAAATCACCTGCGATTGGGAAAATCACCTGTAATTTCCATGTGTGTTTTTCAAAACCTAACAATTTGTAATTTTCTTCCTGTTTGTTGCTTTCTACTTTCTATTTATCTTGACCTGTTTGCAAGGTGTTGATTCTAGAGAGCTCATTTGCTAGATTGCTGGAATTTCTTGTTTTGAAAATTGCTAAAATAAAATAAAAAGGAAGCTTTATTAGAGGTGAGTCCTTATTCTTCTTTTTATTTTCTATATTGCATTTATTTTCTTGTTTTTTCTCATCGAAAACAATCTTTCAGTTTGGGTTTAAAATAGAAAAACACATCCTTTTTTTATCACATAGCTTTAATTAGGAAGGTAAATTAGCTTCATCCACTTATTCTACCCCCACACACAACCAAACAACTTATAAATCGAAAATGCACTTAAAACAATTCCTACCTAGGTGGATACTTACTTGGATTTGATCAACAAGAGGAGAAGCCGATTCAGTGTTTTGGCCGAGTATAATCACCTATCTGTCGGTATATATTGGCTAAGAACCCAACACCCTTATCACTGTGGGATCATGAAATGAGGGGGCAGGCCCTAATACCGTGCCTGTATCGACAGTAGTATAGAGTTGGGCCTCACATACCTTTGGGTATATCGAGGAATCTTACCTTTAACATATTTCAAACCAGCCCTAGATTGCCATTTCCTAGGACCCTCGTTAACCATTTTACACATTTCACCTTATAATTAAACCAAGAAAACTTAAAAATCTATCTTGCATGCTTTTGATTGCTATGTGTAATCAACACATTTTAGTACATTGTTGAATAATTTTTGTGTGTGTTTGCTTACAATGGTACAAACAAGACAACAAGATTGCAATCAAACTGCTGAAAATATTTCTAAACCAATATCAACACCTTTGCAGCAAAAAATTCCCTTATCCACTCTATTATTTACACCATTTTTGGTAACTTTTTTTACTATTTTATTGACACCATCATTTACTACGTCATTATAACAACAAAGCCCATTTCATCAACTGATTGCATCAACTCCTCTAACTGATGATCAACGATCTTGGAATGAATAGAGGAATAATACTAGGGATAATTTTAGTGGTGAATATTCATAATATGGTGAATACTCCATTTTGAAAAATTGGAAAAGGTGAATTTTCTAGCACAGGTCAGTGACATGTTCACCTAAAAATTACAGTTTAGTTTTTTTAGGGGTCAGCTTCACCTACCCATTTAAACTATCCCCTATATAATCCTATATTATTTTCCAGGAAGAACACTAATAGATCACTCATACCACATGGGATATATGTATTATCAAGTACAGTAAACGTGTGAAAGGAGAGCAGAGGCTACAGATGCATGATAGGAGGGAAGAGGCTATAGATGCGCGAAAGAGAGTTTGTTGACCCGCAACAGGGAGAGTTTGTTGACATGCGACATGGAGAGTTTGTTGACACATGACATGGAGAGTTTGTTGACATGCGACAGGAGTGCAGAGGAAGTAGACGTGTGACAGAGACTTTGTTGATGCACAACATGGAGATTTTGTTGTCGTAGGATCAGAGGGCGGAGGCTGTAGATGCACGACATAAGATTATCTCTTACGCGTCAACAAGGTGGTTGACGTGCGTCAACAAACCTCACTGATGCACATCAACAACCTTGTTGATGCACGTTAACTAACCTCATTAACATACGTCAACAGGGTTATTGATGTGCGTCAAATACCTTGTTGATGCACGATAGGAGATTTGTTGTCGCACGTCAACAAGGTGGTTGATGTGTGTCAGTGAGTTTCATTGATGTGCGTCAACTACCTTGTTGATGCATGACAACAAATCTCATGTTGCATGTCTGTAGCCTTCTGTCACACCACTTAAAAATTAGGCAAAAATTTTGTTGTCGGACCCCCAAAAAATTCACCTTTCCACGAAACCAGTTTCGAGGATATTTGCCAGATATTTTCCACCTCTAATTTCTAAGAGGTCTCTTAAAATGAACCTTGAATAATACAATGAATAAATGAGATGTCTTTTAAATTTTGCACGTCAATTTCGTAGTCAGGATTTCAATACATTTGAACAAGAAAACACTGAACAACCATATTCCCCTAGCTCATAATAAAAATCTTCCGAAGCCTATTTATTTGAAAGAGGAGACCCTATTTTTGAATAAATGTTAGATTCAAACCCCATTGTCCTTAACCATCTACTCCAAAAACATCTACAAACATTCCTGGACCCTTGTTCGGTTCCTCACAACAAATTGAATTTGAACCATTTTCATGTGCTTCCGACTCTACACATCCTATCGATTCAAATAAAAAAAATATATACCAACCACCATCTTCATATGATCCTTTCTCTACCATGGAAATATGAGTTTCAAATCAGGTACCTATCATTCAACAAATACATTTGTATTCACCTCTGATTCAAACTTGATGCAGCCTAGAATTTACCAGATAACACCCTAGACACACTGGCACATCACTCAACCTAGACTGAGTGCTCACCCGAAGCGCGCAAAGGTACCAGGTCCCTCTTTAGGGTTATTGTAGTAGGATGTTAGTGTGATGAAGGAATAAACATATAGATCTATAACTAATCCATCATTCTATAATGCATGCCATATTCAGATCTATGAAAGAACAAGTTTAAACAATATCATGATTGAATCAAGAACATGCACTACTCGATTACACACAGGAATGACACTTAGATTCAGCCAATAAATTCCATCTATTAATAAACATAGAAACTCCTTACAATATAGGCATTCTATACCAATGCGCGCATTGATATGATACAGTAATCCAGTCACATGAACATACTTCTCTATGCTTACCTCTTATGCTCTGCATATACCTATATATCTCTCTCACCTCTCTCTCTCTCTCTCAGGTAATTCACTACATATATATAGGGTGGGGAATTTCCCTTCACCTCTTATCCATTCCAAAAATAGGCTGCATGCTACTAATATCCATGCATCATTTACAGGCATAACCACACATGCAAGTGTGTTATCTATAGACCTCTTACAGTTAACTGAAGTGACAATCCTATTCTTAGCTCATCTCCATGCAAAACACTTTGATCTGATCCTCTAAAGATAGAAAATGTGTGGCACGCATGTTTCTACATCGTTGGTGTGTTCCGCATGCCATCTTCTAAAAATAGGTCTTCATGCTCAAAATCAGCTAAGTCCTGAATGTTGAACTTGCCCTCCACGTGCGGGTTCTTCCTGTCCATTCGTGCCCTTAAACCTGGCCTGCTTTCCCATGCAGACTTCTTGTGTGAGTTCTGTCAAGTGTTCTCTGATCAACATTACCCCACACTAATCTCATTGTCACCCCGACAATGGGTATCTCCAAAAATTGAAGTAAAGAATAGAAGAATGGAAAGAATAATAATGAAAGAATGTAGATGAATAAAGAAGTTTTATGAGGCAGCCTCCTCTGTATCAGTTTGAAGTATCAACTCTGGATACTCCTCCTTTATTATGGCCTCTAAGGCCTATCATTCAGTGAGTGCTTGTTCTTCTTTTTCTAGAATCTCCACAACAATGGACTCCAATTCATCCCTCACAATCTCCCCTTTTTCATTTTGTAGAACCAACACAATGTTGGACATTGAGGTCATTCTTCCTTCTAGAAGATCCATTTTCTGCGCAATGAGCTTCCCAAGCTCTTCCAGCCAAGTCTTGTGCAGCTCTTGTGCTACTACAGGGCCTCGTGCTCTTGCTTAACCATTGAAATCTTTTCTGCATGGCCCAATGTTTCATTCTTCATTGCTCTCTGGACCTCATTGTTTTCTTCTAGGGTCTTTATGTTGATAAGCGCCTCTGGAGCTGTGCAGATGTTCAAAGCTTGGTCTGCTTTCTTCAATACTTCTTGTAGCACTTGTAACAGCCCTTCATAGGATGCAATCTTTCACATCACTGAAGATTTCTCTCATTCTACCTCTTGTTCTGAATTCCTTGGTGCTGGCATGCATAGAGGTTCATCTTCAAGCACTAGGTCCACCAATGTAACTACATAGTGTATTGCTGAAGGAAATGTCTATGGTACTTTTGGCTCCAAGTGTGGCCTAGCCCTTACAACATTGTCTACAATATCCTCTATGATGCTGATAAATATGTCATTTTTCTTCTACGCTAAGTCACTTTCCTACTTTATGCATGCTATCTCTGCATCCTTTGCCTTTAGCTCCTCATGCAATGCTCTTATTGTTGCAACTTTATCCATGTTTCTTCTCACAACTTCAGTAGAATCCTTCACCAATGTGTTGCTGACCTGCTCATCTGACATGACAGTAGGCTTTACATCATATGTCTAGCTTGTGGTGCCTTTTTCAGCCTTCTTGAAACGCATGACTCTTTGCATATATCAAATTCAGGCTCATCCATATGGGTGTGCATTGACCATGATAGTTTCTTTCGAGTGTGCACAGTCACCATATCCTCATCCATTAGCTCCCAGCTGAATAAATCCTTCTGTGTTATCGTGCTCTGGAAGCAGGCGCTGACAATTTTACCTACGTCCTTTGCATACCCCATGGCTGGTGGAATGTGCTCTCCACTCATTCTTCTAGACCGTTGCTTCTTAGGGAATTTAGATTTCAAATTTGGGACTTGTGTCTCCATGTCCTGAATAGTCTCTGCAGCTATCTCCTCTGGTACCTCTTCGTCCTCTCCTCTTTCCTTTGATTCCTCACCCTTTTGTTCTTCTATGTTCTCTGGAAGTGTAGGAGAATTAGGCGTGCTTTCCTCTGACTCTTCCACCTCCTCATTTAACTTCAGTTTCCTCCTTCTTTATGTGGTTGCCTCCTTCTGTGGAGAGAGTCTGGGTGATCTGCGCACCATGTTTGGAGTAGTACCTTGGGTCCTTGTTCTCCTGAACACCCTCTTAAATCTATGCTCCCCTTGGACTACATTCAAGTCCTCATCATCCCCCTCTTGTGGCTGAGGTGGTGTAGTGGCGCACTCAGCTTCACCCTTATTTGTAGGATGTCTCCTACCTCTATGCTCCAAACCACCACTATCTTCGCACTCCTCCTCCTCATCCTCCACTTCAATTGGCTTTGTGGGCTTAGGCACTGGGATATTCTCCATTGTATGCTTTCCCTTTGGTGGTGCTGGAAGTGCGAACTCACCTTCCACATACTTGTTATTCTCCATCTTTGGCTTTAGTTGGAGATACACCAGTGCTGCTCCAATATCTCCCACCACCAAACTTATTGGTTTAATGCTCAAAACATCAGAAATGAGTCTTTCAATATATGCACCCCACCCTGGATACACATATTTCTTCCTTAGTGTGTGGTAGTTGCAGTCTACCTTATCCGCGTTGAACATCAGTCACCATGCATCTGTAAACCTGTGTACTGATGCCTGGAAGTACCTTGCTATGAATGCATATGGAAACTTGCACCAAGGACTCCATGCTCCATCTTTCATGGCAAACTGCACTATACAGAAATGTTGGTATACAAAAAACTGAACTACCTTTCCAACCACCGAAGGCAAGTCCTTAGGGATGCGCCATTCTTCCTCAAAATCCGCACGGAGCCTATCATACCACTTCTTAGCCCATTGCTTAACCTACTCTGTCATGGATCCCTCACATAAGTACTTCTTGAAGTGCTCTGTAGGTGATTTGTGTTCCATTGGATACTCCCATACCTTCTCCTTTGGTCCATCAGGTACTCTGATCTCCATGAACACTAGTGATAACAGAACAACTCCAAAGCTGATCTTTCCTCTTGCGTGTGCTTCTTCCATGATTGTCTCTGTGATATACCGCAAAATTTTGTAGACTACTCCTTCAGACATCTTTTTGGAAATGTGCAGCCACATGGTGTTCACTTGTGACCACCTTTCCTGGTCATTGAGCTTTGTAATGAGATGTGCGGCCACTTGTACAACTGGATACTTCTTTAGTTTGTTGATGTCCATACTGCGTGGACCCTTTGTATATCCCAACTCCTTCATGGTCTCCAATATTGAGGTTTTATCTGTCAGATCATCTCGTAAATCGTCTCATGTGCCTTTCAACCCTGTTACCGTGGAGATGAGCACAGCTGAAATTTTGACTGTGTCCTACAAAGTAGAAAAAATCCTCATGCACTCTACTCATGAGCCACTGGTACAAGGGCTCATACTTCCCAAAATAAGGGAGCTCATAGAGTTGGTAAACTCCTATCCTCTGCAAGAAATTATCACCAACATCATCATACACCGGCATATCTTCCGTCGTGTGTTTATTTGTCTTTGTTTTCAACAACACGTCAAGATCCTTCTTGTTCTCTATGGTACGGTGATTTTACTCACTCACTTTTCTTTTCCTTATGTGAGAATCCCATTCCTGGCTGACGATAACCCCCTCTGGATATTGCATCTCATAAAAATTGCTTTCTGGGGCCATTTCTTCTTCTTCTTCTTCCCTTCACTCACCACCTTTTTCTTTCCCTTCACTCCTGCTACAACTGCTTTCTTGGGTGCCATTTCTACCTTGCAATCCTTTGTAGATCCTACTTTCAAATTCTGTAAGGTGCGAAGCAAACCCTAGTTTGATTCAGCATGCCCTAGGTGAAATTATGTGCCCATAGCTTGTCTTTGTCACCTTGCTTTCACTCAAACCCTTCACCACTGGGGACACAAGCTTCTTCTACGCACAGATCTCTTCATCACGACTGGTTACACACCTCTCGCACCTTAAAATGATCACTCGGCTCTTCACACTTGGCTTCTTTCAAATACTCTTAATCACAATGGTAAAAATGAATTCACATCCCATCCTTATATAGATTTTAAAATTTTGATGCATTTATTGCTCCTTCACCTACCAAATATCCTCTCATTCATTGACCAAATTCGTTAGTTTGGCATGGTACATCTTTATGCCCCAGCTATAACCTTCTAGCATGCCTTCCTACCCTCTGGTCATAGACTTCTCTTCAGCACGCACCCATACACCTGAGTACCTCATCATTGTACCTTCTCCTGGTAGTTATCATGGCCTCTGCTTACCTCACGTTATACTGTTCCTTCTTTCATCTCCATCCTTGGTCACTTTTGAGAATCAATCTTCTTTTGACTTAAAGCACACCCATAACAGCTTATTCCTTTCACCTTTCAATTCCCACAGTCTTGTACCTATGTATAAACAACCACCCCACACTAAAAGTATGTGTAGTCCTCTGCGCATAAACATTCTTCACATAGTAATTAGCTTCATGCGCGTAAGCGTGTTTATTACACAAGAACAACAACTAAATTGACAAAGCATAACAACAATGAAGGAAATACATTAAGGAAATAAAGAATTGAAAACCTAATATAGATGGCAATATTGCCTTATTACAAACACCAAGAAGACTTATTTATAGTAGGGCTTCATCCTACTCCCGTTGAAGTAACCGGGTAGCCGTGTTCCATCAAGTGCTTCTAACTGGAAAGCACTTGATTCAAGTATGTGAGTGATGACATACGGCCCCAACCAATGTACTTTAAGCTTTCCTGGATGGCACAAGAACTTAGAGTCATAAAGAAGTACCATTTGTCCAATCTCTAACTTCTTATCCCTTATGTTTTTGTCATGCCATGCTTTCTTCCTGGCCTTTTCCTGCTTCTGACTCCATCGTGCTATGGCTCGTTGCTCATCTAGTTGAATCATCTTCTCAATACACTTTTCTAAATCTTTCTCATCATCTAGACCTCTAGCACACGCAATGCACAAAGAAGGTAACATAAATTCTATAGGAAGAATGGCTTCTGCGCCAAACACCAACTGAAATGGTGTGGCTTTGTTCAATCTCTTATAAGTTGTTCTATATGCCCAAAGAACAACTGACACTTTATCATCCCAATCCTTTCTTCCAACATCACAATTTTTTTGTCAAAGTTTGGCTCAAAATCTTGTTGAAAGCCTCAGTAGTTCCATTTTCCTGAGGATGATAGGGTGTAGTCTTATGGTGTGCAACCATAAACTCATCTAATAGGATCCTGATTGTCTCATTCAAAAAGTGTGTACCCCTATCACTTGTCAAGCTTAAAGGACATCCATATCTTGTAAGAACATTCTCCCATAGAAACCTAGCTGTTGTAGCCATTGTACAGTCCTTCGTAGGTGTTACTTCTACCCACCTTGTAAGATAATCTATGCAAGTAATGATATAACGCGATCCAGTCCTACGCGTGGCTGGCTGAAAAATAGGTCCTACAAAGTCAATGGCCCATTTCTCAAATGGTTCTGAACTAATAATAGGTCTCAGTGGCATTTCATCTCTTTGTCCTAGTTTTCCTAGATGCTGACAATGGTCACACGCTTTGCAATATGCCTTACAATCTTTATACAGTGTCTCCCACCATAATCCAGTGAGTAGGATCTTCCGGGCAGTCGCATCACCTGCATAGTGGCCACCTGCAATACCACCATGCGCCTCCTCCATTATATCCTTGCACTCATGCTCTAATACACAATGACGTAATACTTCATCTCTGCCTAACTTGTAGAGGTCACCACTGATTAACATAAATGGTGCCACACGTATAGTCAAGTTGTTTCTTTTCTAATGCCTTCATTCCTTCTGGTGCCATACCAATTTGTAGAAAGATAACAATGTCTTCTAATTCTGAGGGTGCATGTTGTAACCTATATAACTGTGCATCTGGCATAGTTTCTTCAATTGTTTGTGCTTCTTCTCCTGAGTGAATTCTAGACAAGTGGTCTGGTCCAGAGTTACTTTTCCCTGGCTTCACCACAACTGTGAAGTCAAATTCTTGAAATAGGAGTACCCATCTGCATATGCGCCCTTGCAAGACTGGTTTGTTCACCAAATAATTTAATGCCATGTGATCTGTATAAAATACAAATGGTGTAGCTAGCAAATACTATCGAAACTTGTGCAATGCATAGATCATTGACAAAGCTTCGCGCTCTGTAGTTGTATAATTCTGTTCAGCAGGAGTCAACTTCCTACTAGAAAAACAAATTGGATGATCGACAATACCTTCTCCAGGTTGAGCTAATATTGCGCCAATGGCCATGCCAGAGGTGTCCACATGCACATGAAATGGTTTATCCCATGAGGGAAAATGTAGAATGGGCGCGGTAGTAAGTTTCTCTTTTAATATCTCAAATGCATGTTGTTGCGGTTCTCCCCAATAAAATGTACCTTTTCCTTTTAGTAACTCTTCCAAAGGTGTGGTAATTTTTGCATACCCTTTGATGAACTTCCGATAGTATCCTGTATGACCCAAAAATCCATGCACCTCACTTTGACTGGTAGGTGCTTCCAGGCCTAGAATGACTGCAACCTTAGCTGGATCAACCAGTAACCCTTCCTTGCAGATTATATGTCCTAACAATATTCCAAAAGGTGTAGAAAATATGCACTTCTTGATGTTTAAAGAGATACTCAATTTTCTGCATCGTTCAAACATTAAGTGCAGATTGTCACAATGATCTTTCACAAGCCCATATATTGTCCAATCATCTAGATAAACCTGCAAAAAGTTGTGAATAAAATATTTGAATGCCTGAACAACTATGTGTGAGAATACAACAGGTGCATTTTTCAATCCAAAAGGCATCACAGTATAGGAAAAGCTGCCCCATTCAGTAGTAAATGTAGTCTTTTCTTGATCCTCCTGAGCAATCCTAACCTGATGATACCCAGAAAACCCATCTGTGAAGGAATATATTTCGCGCCCTACAACTCCCTCTAGTATTTCCTCAGTAAATGGCGTAGGGAATGGGTCTGTTACACATGCATTATTTAGCTCCCTGTAGTCCACACATATTCTAATTCATCCATCCTTCTTGATACTGATCACCATTGGACTAACCCATTCTGACTCATCAAGGGGCTTGATAATTCCAAATTTCAACATTTTATCAATTTCTTCTTTTACCTTCTCGCACAAATTAGGAGTCATTCTATAAGGTCTCTTTCTCACTGGGTGTGCCCCATCCTTAAGCTTTATCTTCATTTCCCCAAGTGATTCATGCACGCCTTTAAGTTCATGATACCCTCGAGGGAATAAGTCCTGATAATCCCTGAGTAAATCAATGATCTTTGCCACCTCCAAGTTTGACCAGTAGTCTCCAATTATGGCCTCCTTAGGCTCAGCCTTTGATCCTATATTGACCTTCTTTGTCTTCATTGGTTCATGGTATGCACATGTATCCTTATCTGCACTATCCAAGACCTCGCGCGCCCCCTGTGAATGATCAATATCCAGGTTTTCAACTTCCTCATCATCCATGATGTACACCATCTTTCCTTTTCCTTTTCAAGACAACCACGTTCAAGAAATATGGAGTCTTCTCCTTCTTCTTCAAAACACGTGCCTGATTCTATCTCGCCAAATAATTCATGTATGAGTTCCTCCACCTTTGTACTATCTCCCATGGTTAACCGCTTGACAAATTTTAATGCCTCTTCTATTGGAGGTTGGGAAGAAAAATAGGCAAAGGTATGGATCATTCCTATAGTCAAATTCTTCCAATTCCCAGTCTCTCGATGTAGTTCTGCATATACATACCAGGCATGTGCACATCCTTGTAGAGTAGAATACAATCTATGCACCCAGAGTGAAGGTGGTAATGCTTCCTATCCCATTGTCTAGAGTCTCTCACACTACTGAATGTGATGCTGAGCAGGTTGATCACCATTATAAGTGTAAATCTATGTAGGTGCATTGCTCCTTACAAACCTGGTAGATAGTGAAATTTTGATCTCCTTCCACTCCATAAGATTATCTCTATGAACTACCCACCAGCGCGTTGTTGTCCTGCGCAATGTGTATACTAACATATCTCTTCTCTAAATGTGATCTGTCCACTGTGCTTCCATGGCTTTTAAAAATACAGGAAGTTCTTCTGCCCCAGTATACCAAGGTACTAGCTACCTATCCGTTCGAATAGAATGAAGTCCCTTCTTACGCGCAACCACATTTTTCACCTCACGCCCTACTAGTTCATATGTACCATGAGCCCAATTGTCACAAGCAATACTCGTAGTATCACTAATAGAGTGAGAATCCTCCCACTGTAGGATGCCTTCCTTTGATGGCTCATTGACCTCTGGATCCTGAAAAGTGCGGACATAGATTCTGTTTAAGTCCTCCTCACTTAGAGGCTCAACATATGGTGTAGAATTCCCATCTGTCAAAGGTATCACAACCCTTTCCTCCTTGTTCTCAAAGCTGATATACCCCTTATTGAATCTCAAGTCAGCATTATTCGCATAACACCAAGGGCATCCAAGTAAGGCTGGAAAATTGTCTGCTTCTGCAAGTGCTAATACCTCAAAATCCCCAGTGAACTTGGCCCCTTGTATGGTTATAGATGCATCCTTCAAAACCCCTATGGGAGTGGCCTTAGTCTGATTTGCCATAAACAACACATTAGATGATGGCTGTAATGGGGGTCTCCCCATTTGTACCCATGCATCTAATGTAAGCACATTTACTTCCACACCTGTATCTATCAGAATATTCTCAACAACCATCCATCCACAACAACATTCAGGGTAATTTCTTTGTCATAGTCAATGCTATCAGGGGGAATATTTGCATGCAGGATCTATCATCTGGTCTCAATACTTGTGCGTGGAGTGTTCCCTTTTAACCAACTTCCTAATAGTGGGATGATGTTCTCCTGGTGCAACATTTTGCACACTTCTCTCAGATCATCGATATCAGTTTGGACTGTCTCTGATGCTTTCTTCTACTCCTTTAAGTACTGTATCTCACCCTAAAGATTCCTTAGCACTTCCATGGTATCCTAGTAAAATTCCTTCTGATGAGCAGGATCTGGGTACCTTGCATGCAAAACCTCCTCCTTGGTGATCATAGGCTTCTAGTACAATGCCTCTCTTGCATGTGCCACTTCAGCATGTGGTAATCTTTATAGTTAAGGCCTCAGGTTCTGGTGCTATCTTGGGCATCCACTGATTTTCCTCCATGCGTTGGATCCTAACCATCCTGATGCCTTTGTTTTCCTGCTTATGTTGTTTACTGAGATGCTCATATAAGTTTGGGCACTCCTCATAGCTATGATTCTTTCCACAAAATGAACATGTAACATTCTGGGGACATTCACGCCTATAATGATCAGGGGATCCACATGTATAGCATGTTCCTCAAGGAAACTCACTTCTTCCTCCACCGTGCGGCCTCATCCTCCATATCCACCATGATATCCACATCCTCTTCCACGACCTCCTTCAAAATGGCCCTCATTCCTGTCATAGCGCATTTGATTATGATCCTGATCCTGGTGCTCATTCTTACCCTTAGAATTATCTGTTACACTTGTTTTTCATACCCCAATGTCTATAGCATCCTGGATCTAACCAATCAATCGACAATCCTCAATATCATGGGTCGTGGACCTGTAAATTTTGCAAAAGTAGGATACATTCTTCCTTATCGCACGTTGTAACAAAGGACAGTGACTAGCATCATGATTCAAATGAAAGATTTCACAATCTAACAACAATGAATGTATAGACCTGTGAGGGAAACTATCCTTGGTGTGACCTTCCACCTCACAATCTGTGCACCAAATCCCTGAGCATGTTTCACAAGGCTGAATTCGTTGATAGCTTCTCTAACTGTTTGGCCATAGCTGCAATCTGTGCCTCTAAGAATGGACTAATGCCAGTGTCAATGCTCCCAACTACCTCAACACACAAAGTTTCTTCTAGTGCTTCACGTGGATCAGTGTATGTCTTATGTGACAGTGCTCTTCTGAATGGTGTAATCAATCCTCCAACAAACCATTGTGCATGTTGGCTGGTGTGAATATCATAAGAAATCTTAGATAGAAGTGTCTTAAAGTGGGCATCATACTCATGTACACTCTTAGTGGTGCCCTACTTGATATCTTTGAGCGCGCTGATACTTTTCTGCTCAAACTCTGGGATATAAAACTCTTTTAAGAAAGCATCCTTCAATGCTGCATAATCCACACAAGTTTGATCAGGGTCAAACTTTCTATACCAATTGTGTGCACGTCCCTGTAAGGTAGTAGCGAATTGACTTGCCTTACATGCTCAGCATTCGTGATCCCCTTAGCGTGCCATAAGATTTCACACATGTGCACATGCTCAACAACATCCTCTATGCCTCTATACTCCGGAAGATGAAGAGACATCTCCATATAAATATTTTGTGGTTGTTACGGGCCTTGACCACCTGATCCAGAACCTCTTGTGTTTCCTCTACCTCTAGAACCACCAGATCCACCAGAACTAGAACCACCTATACCTCCTGATCCTCCACCTGTAGCTGGAATAGGACCTGTAGATGTACTCCCCTATGCTCTGACAATAGTACTATACTGAACCCCTACAGTCTGTGAGGTAGTTCCACTTCTAGAGGTGAATCCAACATTCAGAGTGCTTATGTTCTATGTGGACAATGTGCCTGAAAACACACCTCTGAATAACATTGAAGTCATTTGTCCTTCCATTGAGGTACTTGCCCTCTTACTTCCCAAATTGCTTGTTGATTACTTATCATACTAGATACTGGAAAACCAAGTGCAAGGGCTAGGTCACTAGGTGGATTAAGATGCGCGCCCACGGCCTAGGTAGTCTCTATTGGCACACTCCTGTGTGAAGCCAAGGGGGGATCTCTGTCATGCTTTCCAAGATGGGGGAGTTCCTGATGCTCTGGCTCCATGTCTTCTACATGTGAGCTTCAAATCCTTCACAAGCCATCTCTCTCCTCAACGCCATACTTTCTGCAATGGTACGTTGCTTCTCTATCTCCCTCTCACATGCCTCATTATACTTAAGCCACCTCTCCTCTCTCTACCTTTCTGCCGCTAGGTCTACCATCTTTCACCAAACCTGTTCCTACCCTCACGCGTGGTGAGGTTTAGTTAGCCATCGGTTTACTCTCCAGGTTCAAAGTTACCATCAAGATCTTGATCGCCAGTGGAATGCCTTGCAGATATGTTCCTCTAGGATACCGTAAAAACTAGAATTCAGCTACCTCCAGGAAAGAATATGTCGAAATTGAATATTCCATAATATAACTGTTTAGAACACCATGAAACCACGTATCCACAGTGTGAGTCTAGATCAAATCAACATCATAAAGGGCCTGAAATTCTTCCTGTGTCCAAACAAGTGTGCGATACCTCCAATTCCACTTAGATGCATACACAATCAGCCACTCGTATAATTCTACTGGAAAGATGGAGAAAAATCTCTCATATAAGCTGTCATACAGATTTTGTTCTACCCAAGTGTGTGCGTTAAACTCAGATCCACTACTGAACCACCATGCATATTCTTCCTCCAGATCGTGTATCCACTCCTCAATACTTGCTAGAGTTAACCGGTATGTCTTCATTGCGAACCATCCTGAAAACAACTGAAAAAGAGGTCCGGAAATGGAACCAATGATGCAGCCTAGAATTTACCAGATAACACCCTAGACGCACTGGCACATCACTCAGCCTAGACTGAGCGCTCACCCGAAGCGCACAAAGGTACCAGGCCCCTCTTTAGGGTTGCTGTAGCAGGATGTTAGCGTGATGAAGGAATAAACATATAGATCCATAACTAATCCATCATTCTACAATGCATGTTATATTCAGATCTATAAAATAACAAGTTTAAACAATATCATGATTGAATCAAGAACATGAACTACTCGATTACACACAGGAATGACACTTAGATTCAGCCAATAACTTCCATCTATTAATAAACACAGAAAATTCTTACAATATAGGCATTCTATACTGATGCGCGCATTGATCTGATGCAGTAATCCATTCACATGCACATACTTCTCTATGCTTACCTCTTATGCTCTACATATACCTATATATCTCTCTCACCCCTCTCTTTCTCAGGTAATCTCTCTCAGGTAATTCACTACATATATATATAGGGTGGGGACTTTCCCTTCACCACTTATCCATTCCAAAATAGGCCGCATGCTACTAATAGCCACACGCCATTTACAGGCATAGCCACACATGCAAGTGTGTTATCTATAGACCTCTTACAGTTAACTGAAGTGACAATCCTATTCTTAGCTTGTCTCCATGTAAAATGCTTCGATCCGATCCTATAAAGATAGACAATGTGTGGCTTGCATGTTTCTACATCATTGGTGTGTTCCGCACACCATCTTCTAAAAATAGGTCTTCTTGCTCAAAATCGGATAAGTCTGAAATGTTGAACTTTCCCTCCGCGTGCGGGTTCTTCCTGTCCGTTCGTGCCCTCAAACCTGCCTGCTTTCCCACACAGACTTCTTGTGTGAGTTCTGTCAAGTGTTCTCTGATCATTAATCAATAGTAGTACAATTGCTACCACTCACCTTGTTTCACAATATATATCGTAATAATAATTACCATTAATATCTACACCACAATCTTCTCTTACCTAATATATTCCACTATAAGCACCATAAATAGGAAGTGGCCTCCGCTATGGGTTTTCAATTACCACTATTTCTTCACTCAAAACCATTTCCTTATCAGTATATACAATCTTCCCAACATTTGGCATTTTAACAATACAACCCTCAAAAGAATCTTTTGCAATAACAAAACATCTCATCTCAACAATATATTCCACAACAGACCCTTGTGCAATAACAAAGCATCCCTTCTCAAAAATACATTCCACAACAAACTCTTCCTCAACACCAAAAAATTCCTTCCCAACAGTATATTCCTCAACAAAATATCCCCCAATAGAACATACCCCAGTAGAAAATTCCTTCCCAACAATATATTCCTCAACAAAACATCCCACAACAAAATGTTCCACAATACAACATTCCACAAAAAAATAACCCTTATAAAAAAAACATCCCTCAACAATACCAGATATACTCACTACCTAGCCAGTTTTCATTCCAATGAGGATTATCTGGGTCAGACATGATGATGACTTTGAGGTAAATAGACGATGTCTGGCAGAATGTCTCTTAGAAAATCCATTCTTTGTAAAGTATTAGGTACCAAAGTTGCATTATCTTCATTCTTATGATATTTTCTTCTCTTTGGGAATCATTAATCCATAAGGAACCCCATTTATCCATCATGCCATACAAATGCTATTTCTATGTGGTCCTCACATGTTGAGCAAAGAAAATCTGAATGATTCATTAATTCTGCTACAAAGAAGAAGTTCGCCATGGTGGCAAAATATTTCAATGCAAAAGGATATTTTCAATGCTTGAATACTTCCCAATATTCAACTTTGGGACCATCCAGGAATTTTCCTTCTTACGGGCTACACCTTTGGAGATCCTATGCGTACGTAAAGAACACATCGGCGTCAATTGGAGAGTTGACCATGTAACACGCAAAAGCTATATGTGCTTTGAAGGAAGAATCTACTAAGCACCATTAAATGAGTTGGATGAAAAGTTGCAAGTATGATTCAAGCCAGTGTAGAAATGGAAAGATTGAGTTAGAAGGAACTGATCAGCTATGCAATGTGAAAATAGGTTAAGAAAAGAAGTGATGTACCTTTTAGTGCAATAAAGATATGAATTGCAGAAGTGCAAAGCGGTGATTCCAGGGAAAGTACCCACCTTGGATCTAGCAAAGTATTCAAGGATGTGTACTTTCGGAAAATACCAAGTGTACTGGAGCTAATAAGGGAGTTATTACTTCTCCATCTGAAATCAAACTTATTGTGATACGAAACCTTTTTACCCCTCAAGAACCTTTTGTATTTACTATGTTTAATATACAGAGTGTACTCGAGCTTAATGGTGTACATGACTGTAAGAACTCTTGTCTATTGGGTATGTTCATTCTGATTATACTCAATTCAAGATGAAATTTCAGATCTAGGATCTGGAATAGATATCGCTCAGTAATATTATGTGATTTAGTGGATATGAACACTTAGTACTTCATCAAGTTCCTCCTACCAGAATGTTAAACAAAGTAACTTTAATCTAGGGGTGTCAGATACCTCACTTTCAATAATTTAGGTGAGCTATTTGATCAGCATGCAAAGGAGACAAGTCGGTGCATCCAAGATAGTTTTGTAAATTCTAGGTTTCATCACATTAAGAGTTAAAGAAGATCAGATATTCTTTGAAGACTAAACTTTTTGAAGGAGATGTGCACAAAATAGGAGACTCATGTTTCTACCCTTATGGAAAGCGTTGATAAGGGGACTCGTAAAATTTATGAACTTATTAATAATATAAGGTTTCAGAGAATAGTGAAATGAACATTCATTTAATGCTTGTATTCTCTGGTCTGATGATTCTCCATAGACTCTTAAAAGTCCATAAGGCCTCTTTAATCAGCATTTTAAGGAAGCCAAGGAAATATTGATTTAAAATAAAGTTATGACGGTACAGTTGTCCCAATGTTTAACTCAAGGATAGGCAGAAGAAGCATATTTGAGAATCATTCTCATTAGTATTGAAAATTGCAGTAGATCCTTGCAAAAAATAGTGGCAACTAACCGATAAGCATGCACCTTATAATGCACATGAATAAGAAACTTCTATGGGCCTTGATGAAGTGAATTACAAAACCTTGTTAAGGGAAAAAGATGTAATATTTGGCTAGATCGATTTGAACCTTCTTTACAGTACATGTTCATAAGAAATGGTTATTGAATGAAAACTGTGAAACTATCCTTTGTAAGACATATTGAAAAGCCATGACTTCTAGACAACTATTTAGCTCGTACACGGTCTTATAATACTATTATAATGAGTAAAGAAAGTTCTGGGAAAGAACCCCCGTCTCTTGGTCAGGTGTTTTGTTACAAAATGATCATTATGGCATATGAAAGGAGAAACACTTCAAGCTACATGATGCCCATATTATGTTGATTTAGAGCTTTCCTCCATTGCCTTGATGCTCTTCCCAAATAATTGGAGTACCTATTTATGTCAAACCCTTCCCAGTTGGGATGCAAATCAAAGATCACTTCAAGACACTTTATTAAACATGACTTTTGGGCACTCAGCCTAAT
Organism: Taxus chinensis; assembly: GCA_019776745.2. Taxonomy (NCBI): domain Eukaryota; kingdom Viridiplantae; phylum Streptophyta; class Pinopsida; order Cupressales; family Taxaceae; genus Taxus; species Taxus chinensis. The sequence goes on from JAHRHJ020003754.1 coordinate 453,712, forward strand.
GTAAATTCAACTTCTTATAAGGTGGTTAGAGTTTTCAGGGTCTGAATACATGTAATATTAGATAGTTACAAAGGGCTTAACCCAATACAAAGGAAAAGTTCATAGATACCATATTCTCTTGGAAGTCGTAGGAAGCATTAATCTTCTCACTACTTATAAGGAAATAAGAACTCAGTCTATCAAAGGCATTAGGTAAATTCTACATGTGCCTGTTGAAATTGATAGTTTTGCCTTCTTTTAAGGGACAAGGTTCACTTGCTTCTAACACAAAAGCATTAAGAGGGGATTCATTGAATTCTATTTTGATAATGAAGGAATCTTATGTTATGAATACATCTCAGAGTATACGTACCTTACTAAATGATTAGCAGAAAGAAATTGTTAGTTGAATTTCATAATTCACCCTTTTCTGGACACATTTGGGTATTACTAAAATGCTTGCTCATCTAAAACAACAATACTTCTGGAAAGGAATGAAAATGGATGTTATTAATTTTGTAACTCATTGTCTGGAATGTCAGCAGGTTAAGGCAGAACACATGTACCTTGCTTGTTTATTATATCCCCATAGCATACCATAGTATAAATGGCAAGTAATAAGCATGGACTTTGTACAAGGGCTGCCTATGTCGAGAAATAAACATGATGTTATCTTGGTAGTTGTAGACAAACTAACAAAGGTAGCTCATTTCATCACTGGAAATCTAAAGGATGATTCTCCAATGTTAGCCAAAAGATTTGTGCACAAAATTTTTAGGTTACATGGAGTACCAGAATTGATTATATCTGACAGGGATCCTAGAATGACATCAAGATTTTGGCAAACTCTTAATCTAACATTTCTCTTGGAACTAAACTAAACTTTAGTTCTTCATATCATCTAGAAACGGTTAATGATGGACAAACTAAGAGAGTAAATCAGGTGTTGGAAGATATGTTACGAATGTATTACATGGATCAACAGTATAAATGGGAAGAGTATCTCCCATTAGTTGACTACATTTGCATACAACAACACATATCACTCTTCAACTTAAAATGGCACCTTTCGAGGCACTTTATGGAAGAAAGTGCAGAACCCCTGTTAGTTGGGATAGTATTAAGGATAGAGTGGTAATTGGACTAGAAATCCTTACTGAAATGGAACATACCAAGTTAAAATGATTTGTGAACGATTGAAAGGAAGAAGCAGATAGGTAGAAGATCTATGCTGACCTAAAGTGGGTTGACTGAAAATTTGAACTTGGTGAAAATATTTTTCTTCATGTTAAACCCAGAAAGAGTTCTATAACTTTTGGCAAGGCTACCAAGTTATCACCTCGTTATGTGGGACCTTTTGAAATTGTTCAAAAGTAATCAATCCTGTAGCTTATCGATTAACATTACCACTTGCTTTTGTCTCGCATGCATGATGTTTTTCATATTTATTTTCTTAAGAAATACGTTTCAGACTTGTCACATGTTTTAAATTGGAATTCCTTGCAGGTCAAGACCCAGGAATAATCATGGTTAAACCCACACAAGTGCTGGAAACTTGCCAATTGCATTTGAGAAATCATGAAATACAACAATGTAAGGTCCAGTGGGATCAGTTTAACGAAGAAAGTGCAACTTGGGAAAATCTAGAAGAGATGAAAATTGCTTTTCCCTTTATTTTTGAACAGAATGGAATCTACATTGACTGAAAATAAAAAATATAATTATTATGAATTTATCTTTTTCATGCACCCTGAACTGTTGTTACTTTCTCCTGAGCATTCAAGTGTTGATATATGATTTCTTCCGTATAAGGACATGTTCCTTTGGTTTTTGGGAAGTCATGCTTGATATGGATTGTATCCTCTCTGCTCTTGAAGATCTTTGATTGAACCAGAATATGATTGGACGTTTTCGTTTCTTTCATTCTTGCACTTGAGTTCAACCTGATTTCTGGATGAATTGTGGATTTATCCACCTTTATGACTCAGCCTTGGATCAGTTGCATTGATCCAAGGAATGTTTTAAGTTTATTCAGGATGAACAAATTTTATTGACCTTACGAAAGTTACAAGGTCTGATTGAGTTTTGAATGATCAATCCCGGAGTTTAACTCAGGCTGATCATGATAAATGGAATTTGGTTCCAGATATCGTAACATCAGGAAAGGCCTGGACCTTAAGCCAGGTAAGATGTTTATGTTTTATACCGAAAGCTAAATTTATTGATGCCAAATAGAATCCTTTACAGGAATGTTTTATCCAGTATGGACTCTAACACTGATTGGTCCTATTTTGGGGACCTAGACTAGATTCGTTAAGGTTAATAGTCTTAACCTAAACTATAACCTATTGGTTAAAATAATTGCTAATCTAACCTAGCCCTAAACTATGAGCTTAATACTCAAGAGATAACTACACCTAGCGCTATGGAAGTGAGACTAATGTCTTATCCTATGATTTAACCTAAGTCACTAACCTATCTTAACTAATGCTAAGAAGGGAGGGGGACCTAAGAAGGGTCGCGAGTCATGGGTGGTGGTTTCCATGGCATTTAAGAGGGGGATAAGGTTGAAGGACTTGGAATGCTGTCAGGTTTGGCGGAGGATAAAAACTGCTAATATAACCTGACGTGGCAGTATCACCAAGGATGGGAATGTTTGTTTGTTTTCTTGTGGCGATCACCAACTTTGGTGGTCGGTGGCAATGGAAAATAGGCGGGAGGATGGAAGTAAATGCAATTAATGAACTTTGGTTCCCGAGCGTGGATTGCTTGGGAAGGCATGCAAGTGGAATATTGTTTGGTTGTTTTGTTTTCCATGCATTCCATTTTTCACTCTGCTTGAGCACTGGTTCTTCGAACCAGCCATCTACTCTGTGTTGCATGGCAACTTTGAGAGTTTCTAGCTTCCTTCTCTGTCGGGGGAAGTATATAAGGCATGGAGGTAACAATATATTGTTGTTTAATCTTTCGTGGAAGAAGAAGAGAAGGTGCGAGCACATACAGAGGTCTTCTTCAAATTTTTAAGCGACACTATCAGGCATGATAGGCCCTAACTTTTAAAAATCTTGCTTTCTTTTAAATGCTTTCATTAGAACAACTCTGTTCAGATGATTTTGTACAGTTGGCTTGGCTGGTAGCAATGTATTGGTTTTCTTCTTTTCTTGTTGATTTAGGAATCCCTGGTTATACGTAGACCCTGTTGAAATCTACTTCTTTTATCTTCTCTCCTTGCTGTGATTACAATATGGGTTCAACTTCTGTAGAAGTGTTTTCTGTGATTACAGTATGGGTTCAACTTCTGTAGAAGTGTTTTCTGTGATTACAGTATGGGTTCGACTTCTGTAGAAGTGTTGGCTGTGATTACAGTTATGGGTTCTGTGATTACAATAACTTCCTTATAAGTGTTTTATGTCTCTTTGTCTGACTGAGGTATTGAGTTTCCAAACTGTACCATGATAGACGTCGTGCTTGATGATTTCATGTTTGAAAAAAAAAACACGGAATGAACTGTTGTGTCAAATTTGGTTGGTTTATTTGATTGTTGCTTAGTTGTATGAGCTCTACTATTACTTGGCAGCTTCAGGTGAATATAAAGTTGGATTGTGGTGAAACTGTTAGTTCCTTCTATAAAGCTCGACTGGTTCAGTCGTATGAGTTGGAAATATGTTGAATACTAAGCCTGTACCTTTGTTTGAAAAGGGTCTGGATGTTTCTATGATTATAGGTTCTGTAAGTAAGGAAATATTTGGTGTAGCTGTTGTTTTTTCTTTACTTGGATAATTGGAACACAGTTTGACCAAGAGAAAACTTACTTTGATGAACTCTGACCCCTAACAATTTGTGGGTGATCCTAGTTGCATGAATGGAAATTAGTTTTATATTTGGAAGGAATGGACTGTGTTTGATGTTACTTTGACCTTGAATCTATCATTAGAATTTCTATTAACACTGGAACTATTTGTGGTATCTTGAACGTAATAACAAACTATCCAGTGATGGCTGGAAATAATTAGTTTAATCTATTGATAAGTAACGATAACAGTTACCCTAATCTTATTCAAAAAAATTAGGTTTTATTTGGATCAGGATTGTGGACTGATATTTGAACGTATATGTATTTCGTTTGTAACAATCTGTGGCTTTTGTTTAATGTGCAATTGCAAGACCCTAGGGATCTAAGGGCAACCTTTTAAATAGTTCTACCAGATTGGAGCTAATGGTAAACTTGGGTGTTGATTTTCTTGCCTTCTCTTCTTCCCTAATTGAATTCAAGATTGATTGTATATGCATTACTCCTGGAAATTGGTACAGTCCTGAACTTGTTTGGAATGGAGATCTGAATTCCTCTGTTTCTTTCTCTTAGTTGTAAAGTATATGTTGATATAGGATTTTTGGAATACGAAAGTATTCTCTCCCTTTCTGGAAATTATGAATGCTTCCTTCTTTTGAATTTCTATATGAATTCCTCAGCATGGGCACGAGATGAATAGACTATTAAAGTTACGTGGAGAGAGTGGTAAGCGTTGTATCTTGACAGAAGTCTCCTTTCCTTATCTTTAGCTATATTATTACTCTGTTTGAGTAATTCAGTTATCTACTTGTATAAAAGTAGTATTGTAGTAATAGTTGGTATACTTATCAATGTTTATGAAATTATACATAAAGTATAAAGGAAAATCCATCAGTTGAACTTGCTTGAGGCTATAATCTGTCTTTGTTTGAATTGTTTAAATGCAAATCTGTTGGTTACATGCGTTGGTAAGATTTCATTTCTTTAATGGAGTAATTATATTAGGATTGATACTGCCCTTGGTTTTGGATGGCTAGGTATTTAAGATTCATTTTGTTTCTTCTTATTCTCTTGTGTAAGATGAATCATCCGAAAGGATTTAAGTTGAAATGGCAGCTATAATATGAGTTATGTTTTAAAGTCATATTAGAATGGTAGAAAGATAAATAGCGTGATTCATGTTTATGGATTTGATGAAATGATTTCATTTAAACAGGTTGTTTAATGGAAACAATTGGTGGAATGCAATTGTTTTAAGAATTAGTGCTTATCATGCTCAGTTCACTGAACTGACCTGTGCTAGCAATTTTTGCAGATGGTCATCGTAAGTGGTAAAGGCTTGCAGATCTGATATGATGCACAGATAGCTTAATCTGGTTTTTATGATGAATTCCAACATGATTTCTCTAATTGTACTATAGGAAGAAAGTTATTCTTTTGCTAATGATTATTGTATCAAAATATGCCGAAGTGCATAAGTTGTAATTGTATGGCTTGGAAATAAATGAAATGGGGAATTGTTACTTACGTGGCGGCATTTTTATTTGTTGAATTGATCTTCTCATGTCGGAATGAAGGAGAGTGTTTTTTATTATTATACGCCATGGGATCTAGATGGATTCCCTAAGTAAGCCCTGTAAAAATTATGTGACTGAATACTTCATGTTTGGCTAGTAATTCTTTTATTTTATGAATATGGCTAATTTGGAAATTAGTTCACTGCTTTTAGGGAAGTTGGGGTTGAACTATGCCCTAATAAGTAGCTATAACTGGATGAGTATTCTACTACTCCCTAATAATGTTCTAAGTCAACGCAATGCAATGGATGGATTAAAATCACCATGTCTTATTAGCAATAAGTCTGATATATTCAGTCTTCAGGGTTGATATGAACCCTTACGGGTTTAGTTAGCTTCCTTATGAGAGAACTTAGGGTTATTGCCCTATTATGAGGAAATAAGATTATTAGGAACCGGTGGACACCTTGACGAGGTCACAAATCTTATTAAACTTCTCTCTGTGAAATTGAACTTAATTACGTAAGGCAACTCAAAGGTGTGGAACCCAGGGTTGGGAAAGACTACCCAGTTAGGAGGGCCTTTAATTCAAATTCAACTCAACTTAAGTAACTTCTTGAAGTTATGTAAATCTTTCCGAGGCAGTATTGTAGGATGTTGACACATGTCAACTGCAGGGTTGTACCTTTGAGAAGATTAGGATCTTCTCGAGGATACAACAATGCAGGTGACATATGGCAACACCCTTTTGCATTGATCGTTAAGATTTACACCTGAAACTCGAACAAGATTTTCCTTTGGGACTGGTTAGGACCATAGACATGTTATGAGGCAGCCCTTTGAGACTCGGGGTACCTTGACACACGGGGTAACAGTGGGTGACCCAGTATGTCAGCTTACCCCTAGTCTTCAAGAGCATCCTTATAACGTGTGTTATGATATTAACCCATTCCTAAGTGAAAACTTGGGACAGGGGAGACTGATAGAAGTCAGTATATGATGTTCTATATAACATCGGAGTGGGGTGAAGGACGTATTCCAGATTGATGAGTATGCCGTCAAGGAATATGAGACATGAACAGTATGTTTCAAATCTTTGGCCAAAGTATCGCAAGCTGCTGATTGCGTTGTCCTATGTCACCTAGTCTAAGGGACGTGATGCCGATGAATGATGGTAACAATTATTCAGATAGGTTCCTTGGACAGAGCATTCTGAAATCCTGGATTAGGGAAGAGAACCGCAAGAGTGAAGTGTTTAGATGAAAACGCCAACTCTATGATACACATGAATAGATCGGTAGTTCACCGAGTCATGGAATGAATAGATCGGTGGTACACCGAGTCATTACAGCTGCATATGGTTATCTGTTATAAGAATGATTGTTATGATCTGTGAGTTCTAAATTATGTATTTAGAACTAGAAAACACTTATCAAAAAAAAAATTCTTGTTCTAATGTACTAAAATGAGGATGTTACAAGTGCACTTCATTTGGATAATCCAAATGCACCCCCAAACCAAAATATTAACATATTTAAATAACATTTTCCAAATCATCCTCCATCTACTGATCACCACAAACCAATGTTTTCCATACTTATCATACCATTAATTCCATTACTAAAGTAATGCTTGTTATTGAATCTAAAATAATACATATATCTATTGAATCAACATCCACATCTATTGAACCGACAAACACACTTGTGGAAGAAATGTCTACACCCACACAATCAATGACGACAACGACAATGATTATTCAACCTAAATATGTATCTATTGAATGTTTGTGTACTATCTTAACATTACCATCAAAAGTAATTATCAATCCTATCTCCTTACAAATTTCACTCTCTATTATAGATACCCTTATAACTCCACCCTCATTCAAAAACATAACTATGATACCTCTTAAAACATTCTTAACACAACCATCTTTTCCTAAACCAACTTTGGGCCATACTTATCCACTCTTCGTAAAAAAACAAGTAATCTAACACTGACAAAACCTATAAATCATTTAGATTACATTAACCACACTATTCAAACTCCTTTTCCTCCATTAGCATCAACTTTCATACAACTACACCTAGTACGTCTAAAACCTGAAAAGGAAACCTAATAATCAAGGCAGTAATTCACAGGTCTTTAGGAGCCCATACTATGATGAAACATACCGTTTCTATGGTCCTCCACCCTTTCTTCCACCTACCTCCTAGAAAAATTATTTCTACCGTAAGCAATTCTCTTGTCATGCCAAGGACCTAGGATTTCCAACTCAAAATCCCATGACAACGGGACCTCATGAACAAGACACCATTCAAAATATTGAACAGCCCCTATTATGTTCCCTCTAGATAAGAATCCCCCACATGGTCCTTAGTATCTCTTATACCTATAAATCACCCTATTATTTCGGGTACCAAATCCTATCTATAAAACTATTGCATGTGGCTCTCGCCCCTTATCCATCCCAACACCTAAGAGTCCTTTCAGAACCAACAAAATGATGATCCTCTAGTCAAAACTCTCACCTCCATGAAAAGATGAGATATCTCAAAACTTCATTGTCATTTCCATATGGACCAAAAGGGAGTTATGCATCTATTCTTGGAAGACCTCCTCCTGTAATCACTCATCACATTACTACCACCAATATTACCTGATCCGTGAGGATGGAAACCCACTTGGTACGAATTTAACACCTCATGCAAATATCATAGAACCATGAGGACATTCTATTAAAAATCATAAATCCTTCCACATGATATGCACAAAAATCTGAAAAATACAGGTGTCCCTCCTTGCTAAATCACATATAACATCAACATCTTCTCTTCTTTCCATGAACTACATGTAACATTAACATCAACGTCATCCATCATCCTTTATCAACATCTAAGGAACCTATGTCTAAAAATCCTTCCTCATCAAGTTCTATGTTGTACATATTACTACTCATGCACAAAACTATGACACATAGATCCATTTGAGCCTAAGAAAGATATAAAACGTACATAGTTATACTTCCACCACCATAAATAGCTGCCCCATCAGATAAATATAAATTATCCATACATTTGGTTATTCTCAAAACATTTGGTTTGGCAATGTCACCTATTAACCCAAGGTGTCTATCCTCACTGCACCAATTTTAACTTCTCACCGTAATACAAAATCTTTTCATTAAGAGAATTACATCAAGATCCTGTCAAAATTTCATTATATGAACTCATACAAACATCACCACTTTACACAAAAAGCAATGATTGAAAGCCCTCCAATCAATAACATTACATTCAAATGATCCATCATCTTTTACAAACTTTGTAGGAGCTCTTAAAGAATCTATCCACCATATCATTTGAATCATTTGATATACCTTTCCTCAAACCAGAAGATCATGATTTACCACTTTTCATCTCAACTCAAATTAATGATGTCTCTATAAAGAGGGCAATGATTGATAGTGGTGCCACTATTAGCATTATATCCTCCCTTGATTTTGATCAACTTAAACTACCCAATATCGTTGTCACCCAAATTATAGTCTTATTATGATCCTTCAATGATACTATCACACCCATATTAGGTACCGTCATCTTACAACTAAAATTTGGTGTAAAAAATCCCCCAAAAACTCTTCTACATTATAGAAGGAGAGTTTCAATATAATATGGTATTAGGACGCCCATGGATATGCACTATGCGATGTGTTCCATTGACTCTTCATCATTGTATAAAAGTACGAACATGAGGGTCAAACATTCACTATTCCCATAGATCTGAATCCTTTCACTGATTGTTACATGTTGTATCATCCAAATGACGTACTTATTCCTAAATCAACATCTGAATCATCCAATGAAGCTTCCACTAGCATGTATATTCCTTCTTCTAAATTACCAGATTATTCTTCTCTTAGTGATGTTGTACAACACCTCACATTGGATGGATATCGTCTCCTCATGCTTAATCACATTCCTTCACCAAAAAATTATGGTCACGTTGACAAACAACCCACCTATGACCTTAATTTGGGAGATGTTATCTCATATGGTCTAGCTTACCTCAAAACAAATTTTTTCCATGGGGGACTTGATCATCCTTCATCGGGTAGTATTAATCAACACCATTCCATGCCCTTAGTTATACCCATATAGATAGAGGGTGCCCCTATCCCCTATGACGATGTGGGGGTGGGGGCTACTACCTCACCAACTATAGATACATTGTAGTTACTCCTATGATCTTGATCTGCCCTATATAGAGATATGGGGGATCTTGCGATTTTGAAACTGAGAGGTAGGGAGAAGTCAAATTGATCCACATCTAACATTGATTCTAATTCCTTGATCCAATGTGAATCACCACGGTCGGAAGAGAAGATATATATCTCATCTCACCAGCACTAAACGAATCTGGGTCAAGAGAGATAGGGGCATCGAGCATCTCAAACACTGGTTGGTGCCACCATCCCATCGGGTTTTCCTTTGATTCTATATTCCAAGACCCTGATTCATAGATCCCAAGTGATTCCTTGATTCATGGTGACCCAACCGTTGATGCCCCGGGGTCGAGCCCTATCTCCCCTATATGGCAGGGGCCCACCCAGATCTGGTCTGATCTCTATTCTATAGAGGGTAGGGGCCGATGATGCTTAGCTGGTCTTTAATTCCAATCCACATGGATATAGATATGGCTGATGGCCCCTCGGAGATGGATGGCCCTATGCTATGAGAGACTTAACTGGCCCATCTAGATCTCTATGTGGTGAGAGAGATGGATCCGATCAGCTTACTCTCTATAGTAGGCCCTCATCCCCCTCCCCATATATAGATAAACCCGAGGGGGCCTATGCCTATTAATATAGGGGGTAGGGGGGCTGATGCCCTCGACTAGTATAGAGAGATGGGCCCATCTATCTGCCCATCTATATCTATCTACGTGGGTGGGCGGCCTATCTGAACTCTAAACTATGAATGAAACCCTCTCTATCTGTATCTCTCTCTCTCTATCTCTATCTGTATCTCTCTATATCTTGACGAGACTCTATCTTCAGTCTCTCTCTCTATCTCTATATAGATCTCTCTCTCTATTTGTATCTCTCTCAGATATATATCTCTCGATCTATCTATATCTCTATATATCTGAACTCTATATCTATATCTATGAGCGACCCCTAGAGTTCTCTATGATATGAAAATGGTCCTATCTAACTACGGGGACCCTCTAGATCCCTATCTAAACAGAGGGGGGCAACGAACCTATCTATAGAACTTAACTAACTCGTTGGGGGAGTGCCTATCCAAAGTAGCCCCCCAGCTATGTATAGATCCTCCCAAGTAGAACTAGAACTGGTTAGTCGAGTTGAATCCACACCGGAGTATCTCCCTAGAGTTTAGATAGGGGGAGCTACTTTGGGTCAAGGTGCTACCGAGTGAGAGAGAGCCGGCCGGGATATCGGGAGCCATATAGTGCAGATGTCTTCGATCGAGATGAGTTCTACTATATAGATAGAGTTCCGAAGGTCCATTGCCATTGAGTGAAGGCACTCTATGTGCTAGTGGTATCCCCAGATTGTTGAGTCCACGAACTACTGGGGAGAGAGTGGCATGTCCACTGGGTCCAGACACCCTATAGATTATGTAGTGGTGTTGGCCGGTGACAGAACTGACTAGCAGTGGGACCTATTCCTACCTAACCCGGCCCCCTATTTAGTTTAGAATATATGGACCCCTAGCGATAACAAGTTTGTTTATCGAGAATTGGTCTATGCCCCAACCTCAAACCTCAAGCCCATCCCATCTATTCTATAGCCTAGCCAACCACCAGGGTTGAGTTGATGCCACCGGTTCATCAGTGCATCTATATTTGAACTATGCCCGACCTAAAGAGGGCACATTCTAAAGTGCCCCGACCTAAAGACATTCTAAAGTGAGGGTGTTCGTCAAGCGAGGGCTACTCCTATTGAAGCCAAGGGGAGGGGGGGAGATAGGGGAGGGGCAAGAGTGGTCGGTTAGTCCCCCTCCCCTTGGTAGCCGATTAATCCACATATGGTTCAGCACTTTTCGAGGTCTTGATCGTAAGTAAGCCACAGACCAATTGGGTGGTAGCCTAAGCCACCATCGAGCTAGAACCCACCCTTCTCTCTCTATCTAGAGGAGAGGTATAAATATATAGGTCTAGGTCTTGAAATATAGGTATAGTCGATCTCACCTCACCCACCGCCGCTCACTGAACTCTATATAGCCACCCCTGCCCCATACTGAAGGCCTATAGTTCTATCTGGGGCAGCTAGATTTCCACCCCCTATCTATCTCTCTATCTATCTATATGGGTGCCCCAGGCCTGCCTATATCTCTCTCTATCTAGCTCAAGATAGGATTATAGTAGGAGTTAGCAGCAGGAGTTTGCAGCAGGAGTTAGCAGCATGAGTTAGCAACACGATTTAGCAACAAGAGTTAGTAGAGAAGAGTAGCTCTATCTGGTTTGAGATAGTAGCTGGAGTTAGCAATAGCTCGACTCTCTCATCTCATCTCTAATCTCTATGGCCAAGCCAGCTACGTATCCATCCATCCATCCATCCATCCAACTAAAAATCCATCCCTTATAGTTCTGTAATATATCTGGGGGCTAGGGCTAGCTACTAATCTCTACTTAGAGAGGGTATGGCCATATCTCTAATCTATATATAGGGGGCAAGGGGCCATATCCCATATCTCTCTATAGGATAGGGCTACATCAGATCTTTGGGCATTGGCCATATCTTATCTCTCTCTCTCTCTCTCTCTATAGGATAGGGAGGCTCGCCTATAGAGAAGAGACTAGGGGGAGAGCGGAGCCATGCATTGATATATATATGGAGAGGTGGTGCCATATCTCGTCTCGATATGGGATATTGGCTTGGGTTTGCATGCTGAGCACTATCTCTTCTCTCTGTCGAGAAGTTTGCTGTGCAGTGTTGAGCCCTATCTATATATGGTCTCTCTGGGGATCGAGATGAACCAAACTATACTAGTGATCGAGACGTCTCGATAAGGGCTCTCCCCACCTGACCCAAGGGGAGAGGGGAGAAACAAACAACTGGGATAGGGCAGGGCCATGCCAGGTAGATCTCTCTCTCTCTATCTCTATATGGCCATGCCATGCTAGATACAATAGAGGGAGGAGTGGGCATCTCTAATCCATCTCTCTACTCTATAGGGTCTTGGCCATAGAGCATTAATCTAATCTGGCCATATCTTATCTCTCTGCCGCTATCTTATCTAATCTATAGGGCCATATCCCATATATAGATATATGAGTGGGCTCCCCCCCATATCTAGACTCTCTAGACTGTAGGGAGTACCATATCTATCTCTATATAGGGGCCATCAATATTCTAGACTCTTTAGACTCTAGGGAGTACCATATCTATATCTATCTATAGGGGCCATCTCATCTATCTACGTGATATCACTACTTCGTATATAGATTAGTAGAGATCTCTCCATATCTATAGATCTCTCTATCTCTCTATCTAGATCTATATGGGAGGATAGCCTAATAGAATAGACTAGGGGGAGCCATTCATTGATACGGGAGTATGCCTTAGGTGCCTATCTATTCGAAGGGGTTCATCCAGCCATTCACCTATATATTTATTCTATGGGGGGTTCATCCGGCTTGGGTGTAGCCTCCTATCTATATATGGGGGATAGGGCCATGCTCAGTAGAGGAGAGGGCATATCTATCTCCCATCTCTCTATCTAGGGCCATGCTTAGTAGAGTAGAGCCTAGCCAACACTTGCCAGATAGATATAGAGGGCCTATATAAGAGAGATACACCCATATCTAGATCTATATTCTAGATGGAGTAGAGCCAGTGGACGTCATCAAGACTATGCTAAGCAATATTAGCAACCGGGTTCGGTTCCCATATCTATATATAAGGGGCCATAGGCCTATCTAGATTCTATTCTATATGGGGGGTTCATCTGATATCACTTGGGGTTGCTGCCTATCTATATAGATATTGATACGGTTTAGTTGATACGGGAGTATGGCTTGGGTGCCATATCTCTCCATATCTCTATATAGGGGGGGACTAGTGGATGATCTAGAATATAGTAGTGGCTTGGGTGCCGTGCCATATCTATCCATATCTCTATATAGGGGGGACTAGTGATCTAATCTTAATCTCGCTTGGGTCTTCTCCCCTCTAGTGACTATAGATGGAGACATCTCGATAAGATTAAGATGAAGGGGCTTCCCACCTGACCCAAGGGGGAGAAGGGAGCCATGCATATCTATAGATAGGGCCATATCTCTATATAGGGTAGGGCCAGATCTAATCTCTATATAGGGCTAGGCTAGGTTAGGCTAGGCTAGCTTGGGTGCCATATCTCTCTAAACTACTAGACTAGTGATCTAATGTATCTAGAGACTAGTGATATAGCTTGGGTCTTCCCCCCTCTAGTGACTGGTGATCGAAATGAACAAGAACAAGATGAATGCCCCCCCCATATATATATATATATAGAGTGTTTTTTGGCCCACCTGACCCAACCCAAGGAGGAGAGCGGAGCCCCCATATCTATATATACACTTCGGGTTGCTGCCTATCCCTATATATCTGAAGGAATGGGGATGGGGGGGGGGTTCCTCTGCCTTTGGTTTTCTGTTCAGGGATAGGGACATGCTCAGTAGAGGAGAGGAGTGGGCATATCTATCTCCCATCTCTCTATCTATAGGGGTCTCCAAATCACCAAACAACTATATATAGAGGGGAGGGGAGGGGAGGGGAGGGGAGGGGGCCAGATATAGATTCTCTATCTTTGGTGAATTGCTATATATGGAGTAGGGAAAGTATACCATATAGAGAGGGGGTCGAGTCATAGCTATATATAGAGGGGACCAGATATATATTCTCTATCTTGGGTGAATAGCTATATATGGAGTAGGGTGCTGTTTCAATCACACAAGTTGCTGACCCTATATATATATATATATATATATATATATATATATCATGACCACACGGAGCATATTCCGGTTGCGAGATATATAGATAGGGTAGATAAGATATATAGGGCATGGTCGTAATCTATATATGTTTTCGGTTGATCATGTTACAATCACATGAGTTTCCGCGTTCATGGTTGTTGCTAGTTATGGCATGGTGCCCTATCCATATATGGGATATTACATATGTAATATGATTCTCGGAAGATCTATATAGAGGGCAGAGTGCCCCTCTCGATTGAAGAGTGGCATTTCATATTAAGTCAGTAGAGGAGTTCCGTCGAGGAGGAGGCATTTCATGGAATGGCGCCCTATCCATATATGGGAGTACTATATAATATAATACCGACATCAGTGAGTAGAGGGGAAGGCCAGTATTCTTCCCCATCCGTAGCATTTTAGTATTCTTGCATATACAGATAGGGGCATCAGTGAGAGTGAGTAGAGATTCCTGTCCATAACATTGCCATATACAAATAGGGGCATCAGTGAGTAGAGAAGAAGGCAGTGGGTAGAGTTGTATTCCAACATCAGTGAGTAGCTGATCTCATATATACATATACATACCGACCTTCTCTCTTTACCTCCCTTCTCTCAAGATATATAGATAGGGCAGATGAAGATATATATATAGGGTGACAATCACGCTCTATCCTTACGTTACTCTCTCCCGACGGCCTACCCTAACTAGATATAGCTTTCCTTGATTGAGAACGGGGCACTCTATATAGGCTTCTCTCAACCGGTAGGGATAGAAGGGCGGCTATAGAGATCCCATATAGAGTCGAGTTGGCACCCTATCCCTGTCTTTCCTGTCCTGTCCTGTCCTATATATAGATATGGGCCTCTATACATACAAATATGGTGACCCTATCTAACTATATGGGAGGATGACCCCTATCTATATATATATATGGGGCACTCCCCTAACGCCTCCCTTCCCCCGATGAAGATGGGCCCTCTCTCCATATATAGTTGTGAGTGATCAGGATAGAGTTTGCTATAGATGGCCCCCCCCCCCCTCTCTATAGATCTTATCTCTCTGACCCCCCCATATAGAGTTCTATATAGGCCAACAGTCTAGGCCCATATCATAGAGTTCTGTGGAGAGTATATGTAGGGGGACCGCCCACCCAGATCTCTTCTCTAGAGATCCCCCCTCTCTCTATATAGATCCTGAACTATAGGCTGTTGGGGTCCCCCATATATATAGGGCATCCTCCATCCGGGGCCCTATATCTCCACCTATAGAGAGTTTGGTTTCCCCATATAGTTAGATAGTGCCCCATAGTTCTAGAGGGCCATATAGAGATAAGGGGTTGGCCCTCTATAGAGAACTTATATATCTCTCTATCTCTCTATCTCTCTCTATCTCTCTATCTATCTATCTCTCTATATCTCTATCTCTCTCTCTATATCTCTCTCTCTATATCTCTATCTCTCTCTCTCTCTATATATATATACCTATATCTCTATCTATCTCTCTATCTATATATATATATAGATAGATATAGATAGGGCCCCATAGTTCTAGAGGGCTATATAGAGATAGGGGGTTGGGCCTTATCTATATATGGGGCCTAATCACGGGGCCGAGCGGAGCCCCTATATAGAGAACTAGCCATGATCTTGCATCCAACATGATTCCCGGGCCACCCTCTATTAAAATAGAGAGAGGGGGCCCTATCCCCTATCCCAATCTCAGCTTCCCTAACAGTATCTCTGGAGAGATTGGGGCATGTTAGATCTAGGTGCAACTGGATACAACATCCCAGTCCCCCATATGAGGAAGATAGCCCCCATTGATTCTCTTTGAATCTCAGCCCCTATCGGCTCCCCACCCCCCACCCCTTATAGAGGTGGGGTGAGGTGGAGAGGCACTTTCTAGATAGGTGGAGAGCGGGGCCATCTATCTATAGGGGGATTGGGGCCAAGGCGGCTATATAGAGATCTGAGATATGCTATGGTTATGCCAATATAGAGAGAGGGGCCCCCTCTCTCCCCCATATAGAGAGGGGGGCCTACTAGATATAGCTAAGAGAGGCACACTCCCCCCGCCCCTATCTCCCCTACCCTATCTATCTCTCTATCTTCTCTCTGGAGGGCCCCTAGAGAATCTATATATGGGGATGTCATCACCAATCCGGCACTATGATAATTCTTCACCGGAAACTCCTCGTGCTATGATTATTTACTAATGCAAAACCTTTAGTTTGGTGGATGTAATCTAGAAACACAACAACAAACATAACAGAAGAATACCATAGACTATGATAAGAAGGAATGATGATAAATCTGAAATATCAGAGTAAATATAATATTAACATGAAATTGTTACAATCTCACCCATGAGGTACTTCAAGTGTTATTGACTTCACTTGCCTTTCACCAAGACTATGGGAGAAACTTTACAATTACACCTCTAATGGCTTCTTCAACACACCTTTAAACTGATGGCTTCCTTTGCACACTTCCTACAATATTTCTCACTACTTCCTTCTATGCTAAATGAGGGGGGTGGCCTCTTTATTTATAGACTTCTAGGCTTATCCATCTTATCTCTAAGGTAGGATAAGAAATCCACTCTGGTACATGTAAGCTTATCTTTTAAGATAAGATAAACCTTATCATTTCACATGGGTTCCACATTTTTAGACTTTTTACAAATAAAATATACAAAATATTTATGACCTCACTCCTTGTCCTTATTACCAATATAATATTTCTAATTCCTAATCATGTAGACCCTACTTCTCTTCTTACCCCAACTTTGACATTTTAACATTACTGGACCACTTATGACAACTATTTACTTTTTACCACAACATTCCTATTGTACTTTTGACTTGCCGTACTATACATTATTGGCGGTGTCGTACTGGCAGCGCTGTTATCTTCTATTAGACGCTACTACTAATTATACTTAACAACATCCTATTCCTAATACATACATTAATGAAATAGAAATCACGGAGGAAAATTTTACTGTCGACATCTTCCCCCTTCCTAGCTTCTACTCCGTCCTCGGAGTAGACTATTCTGGTGCTTAGAAAATATTCAACTTGTCATGGTTTACCCATTTTGTAATGGGAGTGCCATCCAATTCCTCCAGTCGGTATGTACCATTTTCATGCACAGATGCTATTTTGTAGGGCCCCATCCATTTTGGAATAAATTTTCTCTATCTTCTTTTTTTGTATTTGGAATCATATACTAGAACCAAGTCATTCACATGAAATGGAGACCACTGGATCTTTTGATCAAAGTATTCCTTCTGCTTCATTTTATTCTTATAGCTTGTATCCTTAGCTATTTCCTTCATTTCCTCTAGTAAATGAAGATGTACCAACCTTTCTTTTACTGAATCACTTTCATCCATTCTTTCATTTTTCATTACTCTAACCGTGGGAATATCAAACTCAATAGGAAGAACTGGATCAATGCCATAAGCCAACTGAAATGGGGAGTATCCTGTTGCTGACTTTGATGTTGCCCTATATGCCCACAATGCTGCATGAATCCTTTT
The DNA here is from genome assembly GCA_019776745.2 of Taxus chinensis. Classification (NCBI taxonomy): domain Eukaryota; kingdom Viridiplantae; phylum Streptophyta; class Pinopsida; order Cupressales; family Taxaceae; genus Taxus; species Taxus chinensis. The sequence goes on from JAHRHJ020003754.1 coordinate 471,530, forward strand.
ATCCCATCTATGTACTTGCAAGGCTGCATCTTTTGCTAGAATTTGACACAACACAAAATTTGTTCGTTCCACCTGTCCATTTGTGCTTGACTTGTATGTTGTTGCCTTTCCTGTGCTTAATAGAAAATTATTGACTAGGGCTTCTACCACCTCATTAATGAAGTGGCTTCCTTGATCTGTTACAATTTATAATGGAAAACCAAATCTGGTGACAATGCGTTCATATATGAACCTTGCCACTTCATCCATGGAAGCTGTTTTCAATGGCCTAGCTTCAACCCACTTGGTTAAATAATCTGTGGTAACTACAATATACTTAATTTTGGCGTGAGGTAGTTAGAAGTGGACCTAAAATGTCTATTCCCCACTTTTCAAAGGGACCAAGTGGAAGAATAGGATATAATGGAGCTGATGAAGTCTTACGGTTACCATGTGTTTGACAAATATCACATGTCTTACAATAATTATAACAATCATTAAAAAGAGTGGGCCAGTGATAACCTGCATCCAAGATCCTTCTTGCTATAAGTTGTCCAGAGAAGTGCCCCTCCACATTGTACCATTGTGGGATTCTTCTAGCAGTTCCTTCCCTTGATCACATCCAACTGCCCTCTTGTACTGTCCATCAGGTCCTATTCGAAATAATACTCCATGCAGAATAGAATATGGATGATTGGCTTGAGTAATATTTCTCTTAGTCTTTGCATTGTCACCATCAGGAAACTTGAATTCATTCAGATAATTCCAAATATCTTTGTATTCACTAGGGATTGTGTCAAGGGATAACAATGCTGCATTGGGGAAATTATCATCATCACAAGATGATCCTAAACCATCATAGGCTCAAGAGAGTGCATCTGCATTGACATGCTTCTTTCCTGCCCTATCTATAATATCAAATTCAAATTCTTGTAGCAAAATTATCCATCTTGCTATCCTCCCTGATGAGTTAGGCTTATTTACAATATATTTTAGAGCCTGATGATCTATTATAACTAGAAATTTTTTCCCTAGCAAGTAATTCCTAAACTTCTTTACAGTAAAAATGATAGCCAGAGCCTCTTTTTCAGTTACAATATAATTTACCTCAGCACTGCTCATTTGTCTGCTCCCAAAGTAAATTGGATGTTCATTCCCATTTTAATCCTTTTGGCTCAAAGTACTTCCTAGTGCTGCATCTGAGGCATTAGTGTACACAATGAATGGCTTTCTCCAATCTAGATTCTTTAAAATAGGTGAAGACACCAAGGCTTCCTTTAGTTGTCCAAAAGCTTCATGCGCCTTATTTCCTATTTCATAAGTAACATCCTTCTTCAAGAACTGGGTTAGAGGCTGTGCAATCTTTGAGAAATTCTTGATGAACCTTCTATAGTAACCCACATGGCCTAAAAATGATCTCAACTTACTTCTATTAATAGGAAATGGTAAATCTTTGATTTTTGAAACTTTATCAGGATCAGTACCAATACCATCTCTGGATACAACATGCCATAACAAAATGCCTTTAGAACATCCAAAGACACACTTTTTAGGGTTTAGTGAGGCTTGTGCTTCATCTAACCTTTGAAATGCTGTCTCCATCTGGTGCAGGTGGTCCAACTTGCTCCCATAGATGTAAAAATCATCTAGAAATACTCTGATGAAGGTCCCAATGTAGGGTTCAAACACCCTATTCATCAAACGCTGGAATGTTGCTGGAGCATTACGTAACCCAAAAGGCATAACTCTATAAGCAAACGTTCCCCAAGGAGTGGTGAACATGGTCTTCAACTGATCTTTCTCTACTATACGAACTTGGTTGTAGCTGCTATATCCATCAGCAAAACTATAGCACTCTTGGCCAGCTACTTCGTCCAAGATTTGATCTGAAAATGGAAGAGGGTAATGATCCTTCTTTGTTGCCTTATTGAGCTTCCTGTAATCAACACAAATGCATAACTTCCCATTCTTTTTTATTGAGATCATAATGGGAGAAACCCATTCTGAATTCTCCCCAACAAATATGAATCTTGCATCAAGCAACTTATCTATTTCTTCTTTTACAGTCTTGGAAAAATTAGTATTCATTCTATATGGCATTTGCTTTATGGGCTTAGCACCATCTACCAGCTCAATAGAATGTTCTACCCAACTTACTTGACGGAGTTCCTTGTAATCAAAAGTGAATATGTGTATGTACCTTCGAAAGAGCTGGAGGTAGGATTCCTTCTCACTCTCCATCATAGCATCACCAATCTTTATTTTTTGGAGACGATCATCAACTTCTTCTTCAGATAATTTTATGGGGTCATGAGTTGGTGTGACTGGAAGGATATCCATGACTGAAACATCAACCTCACTTTCTTCATCTTTAGTGTCCACTTCACTGGTACTAAAGTAATTAGAGGATGTCCAATCATCAGTTTCATCACTTGAATCCACAGGTTCTGCCTTATGATGTCGAGGGATCACGTTTATCTTCACCCTCTCTCTACCACATCCAAGTTTCATGAAGCCTCCATTATAGTAGTTTCTTGCATGAAATATCCTTAGCCATGGTCTTCCCAGTAACATTGGGTACGCAAGAGTACCATTTTTCATCACCTGAAAGTCTACCACACATACAACACCCATAACAGATATTGCCACATTTGAAACTACACCTTCTGGTTTAGTTTTTCCCTTATTTAATGACCTTAACATAAGTGTTGAAGGGTGATCAATTTTAAACCCAACATATTCATTACAGACTCAATCATTACATTAACTGCAGCACCTCCATTAACTAAGACATCATGATTGAAATACCATTACATAATACCCTCAGCTTGTGGAGCATAGGGATCCACCTCTGCCTCCAAAACAGGGACCTCAACCTCCTTCCTTCGTCGAGCATTGAGTCCACTTCGCAGCTCTTGCCTCTTCTCAGAAGACATAGCCAAGAGTTGACCATATGTAATATTTACAGGCCTTTTAGACAGATCTTCCAAGATGGAGTATGGTCCTTGCCCCTGTGAAATTAGAAAATCCTGCATACCCAACTTTCTTCTCCTATGTTTCTGACTAGTTTCTCCTTTCATCTTCTTAGGATCATTTCCATCTTGATTATCTTTTTCTTTCTTTCTTTTTGTTACAAACACATCTACTTCATTATTTCTACTCTTATCTACTACATCAAAAGAATTCACAGGTGCTTTTCCTTTATCATTATCTCCTTTACCAGATGTAGAAGCTCTATCTGGACAATTATACTTATAATGACCCTTTTTATAACAACCATAACATACAACTTCAGAAATATTTCTTTTTGGACCTCTATCTCCTCCTGAGAACTAAATTCTTTTCCTTGAAGAAGATTAATAGTTAACTGACCCATCTTTTTGAGCAGATTTTCATACTCAGTAGATGTACTAGGTGAAATATTTGTGCTCACTGGGAGTGGTTGTGGATTTTGGACCAAAGGTGCTGGTGTAGGCTCTACTTTAGCAACAATTTCTTTGGGCTCCTCTTCCATGCTTTCTTCTTGCCTTCTTGCAATCTCCTTTTCTTGTTCAATGGTAGCTGGGCGGTCATACTTCACTCGTTGTTTGATCTCTGGCTTCATCCCAAGAATGAAGTGCTTACATAGGAGATTATCCATGCCATTCATCAACCCATCCGCTAATACTTCCTTCCGGATCTGGGCGTTGAGCTTCCTCCTTAGCTCTAGAACACGAGCATGATAATCCCTTATCTTCTCCTTCTCTCCTTGGGTTAGCTTTGTGATATCAATCATGAGATCTGCATATTTCTGTTGTTCACCAAATTCTTCAAGAAAACTTTCAGTTAATAAATCCCATGAATTTTGCACATTTTCACCTAGTGTTTCAAACCACCTAAGTGCTGAACCATCCAAAAAGGTAGGAAAAAATTCAGTCCATTGTTTCCTTCCTTCTTATAAGGCCATTACAAATATAAGATTGTTTAAACTCTTGAATGAAAGAGGAAGCATCTTCATTAGATTGGGCTGAAAAAATAGGAATCTTCCCCATTTTCAAAAGTAACCATAGTGAAATACCAACCCAAAAGTACAATCAACAAGACTTATGTGCACCAATAATTGGAATCACTGTAATAGAAAGTGACTTTACACCTTTCTATAGTAAAATAGAAATGACCACGGTAACTATGGTAAAACTTGACTTACTGCGGTAAAAATTGACTTTACTATGGTAAACACTATTCACAGTAAAAAGTGAAGTTACTACGGTAAATACTATTCACGGTAAAAAGTGACTTTACTGTGATAAATACTATTCCACAGCAAAAAATGACTTTACCATGGTAACTACTATTCATGGTAAAAATGACTTTACCATGGTAAACTTACTATGCACAATAAAAATAAGGTTACCCTCCAATTGATTTTTGACTAAGTGGGAATATCTCTCCAGAAAATCCACCAACGAGGAATGGTCCTGGCAACGGAACCAAAATGTCATCACCAATCTGGCACTATGATAATTCTTCATCGGGAACTCCTCGTGCTATGATTATTTACTAATGCATAGCCTTTAGTTTGGTGGATGTAATCTGGAAAAAAAACAACAAACATAACACAATAATACCATAGACTATGATAAGAAGGAATAATGATAAATCTGAAATATCAGAGTAAATTATAATATTAACATGAAATTGTTACAATCTCACCGATGAGGTACTTCAAGTATTATTGACTTCACTTGCCTTTCACCAAGACTATGGGAGAAACTTTACAATTACACCTCTTAATGGCTTCTTCAACACACCTTTAAACTGATGGCTTCCTTTGCACACTTCCTACAATATTTCTCACTACTTCCTTCTATGCTAAATGAGGGGGGTGGCCTCTTTATTTATAGACTTCTAGGCTTATCCATATTATCTCTAAGATAGGATAAGAAATCCACTCTGATGAATCATATTCCATACCTTAACTCTTATCTGTAAATGTAAGCTTATCTTTTAAGATAAGATAAACCTTATCATTTCATATGGGTTCCACATTTTTAGACTTTTTACAAATAAAATATACAAAATATTTATGACCTCACTCCTTGTCCTTATTACCAATATAATATTTCTAATTCCTAATCATGTAGACCCTACTTCTCTTCTTACCCCAACTTTGACATTTTAACATTACTGGACCACTTACGACAACTATTTACTTTTTACCACAACATTCCTATTGTACTTTTGACTATTTCCGTACTATACATTATTGGTGACATCGTACTGGCAGTGCCGTTATCTTCTATCGAATGCTACTACTAATTATACTTAACAAAATCCTATTCCTAATACATACATTAATGAAATAGAAATTACGGAGGAAAATTTTAGTGTCGACAGGGCTGAGGGCACCGACGACATTTATGCTATTCTTGGGAGGCCAAGGGCTATATGCCCCAGTTCTATATAGATCCTCCTGAGCATAACTATATAGAGTCCTGTCGGCCTATATAGATAGGCCCCCCCAGCTATCCACTATATAGATAGAGTATATAGTAGATAGTAGAGAGTAGGCCCCTATCTATTATGGGGGTTTCTCTATATAGTATATAGATCCTTTCTTCAGGTCCCCTATCTATACCGACTAGATAGAGTTATATAGTCACCCCATATATAAATAGGGCCCCAACCCCTATATATAGATGGCCCCATCCCCCTCCCCCCATCTCTATTATATCTTGGCTCTCTCTCTTATGATCTGGGTGGGCGGTCCCCTGCATATAGAGAGAATTATCTATCTCTCCTAGCCCTACCTATTGAGGGCAACTATATAGGATGGGTGACCTGACGTCAGACGAGAGCATAAATTCCCTCCGCCTCCCTATCGCCTATCCATATAGAGGGAGAGGGTGGGGGGGTCGGTGTGAGGGTGACTATCTAGAGTCGGAACTCTCATGACGAAGGGCCTTTAGGCTCTCAACCACCCGCCCAGATCCCAGGTCTCTCTAGATTGGAGATTGGATGGGGTTGGGGCCCTATCTATATATGGGGTGACTATCTATAGTCGCCAACCCAAATCTAATCTCTATAGAGGTGGGGCCCTCTCCCGGCACCTCTACTCACCATAGACATCTATCTATTTATCTATCTATCTATATGGGTAGGGGGGAGGAGGGAGAGGGGCTTGAACTTTCCTTTAGGTCTAGGTCGAGGGTCCCTCGACCTCCTCTAATTTCTGAATGATGCCCCTATCCCCCATACATAGTAAGGCTGCCCCCAAGATATAGATAGGTTGCAGACACTACTTTTCCCATAGATCAGCTTGCCCCTATCTAGATCTATATCTATCTATATAGATAGATAGATAGATAGATATGGCTCTAATCTCCCATATCTAATTAGTATAGTCTAGATTAGCATCCTGAAAGCAAAATTGGATCAGATAGATATATCCACCCATGGTTGCATAGATGGATATCCACCCGTGGATAGCTCTATCTAAGAGATGACCACCAGTGGATGGAGATGGAGATCCATGCACGGAACCCGGTCCCGAGTCTATCTATATAGACTCTAGTCTACTCTACTCTATATTGGGCCGGATAGATGGATAGAAAGATTGGCGCCCCTGGATAAAAAGATTGGCACCCCCAGATAGATGGATATCCAATGCCCCTGGTGGCCATGGATGGAGATCAAAGCACGGCTCCCCGGTGCCAAAAGGGGAGCCGTGATCTCCATCTCTATCTATATTGGGTTGGGGAGGGCGTAGTCATGTCCTTCATAGATCTACCTGGCCTGGACGACCCATATCTAATCTAGATAGTCTCACCCCCTTCCCTAATTAGATCACTAGTCTGGTTCATCTCGACCAGATGAACCCCCCATAGATATAGATAATCTAGATAGGTAGCAACGCCAAGCGATATCAGATGAACCGAACCCCCCAGGTTCTATATAGCCAGATGAACCGAACCCCCCTAGTCCTTCACTAGATCTATCCAACAGTACGTCAAGTGAGACACATGCATAACATAGTCTACTTCATCTTGACTAGATGAACCCCCCATAGATATAGAGAATCTAGATAGGTAGAAACACCAAGTGATATCAGATGAATCGAACCCCCCATAGCCCATAGATAGAGAATCGAGAGATTAGATAGGCTCTCGATGAACCAAACCCCCCATAGGCTGTATATAGATAGTCTTGATGAACCAGTTCTATATAGATAGGCTATCTCAACCATACTCCCGTATCAATGCATAGCTCCCCTATCTATCCCCCATGCCCCTCTCTCTATATAGACTCTACTCTCTATTGGGGAGCCCCTGATATAGATATAGGCTTATCGAGATGTCTTGATCACTAGTCTAATCACTAGAGAGACCCAAGCGGTCTGGTGTCTCGATTAGATTAGGTCACTAGTGATTACAATATAGGCTCAAAAGAGCCTAGACTAACCCAAGAGAGACACTATCTCTCTACTCTAGATGGCACGATACACTAGTCTGCTGCCATTTAGAGTAGAGAGATATGGCCTCGCTATAGATAGTCTAGTCACTCCAGTCTCGGTTTGATAGAGCCTAGACTAACCCAATTGAAGCTATATCACTACACTACACTACTCTGGTTACCCAAGCGAGACACATGCATAGTCTGGTTCATCTCACATTCTAGATATATAGGGCCCCCAGAGAATCTATAGATAGGCAGTTCTCGATGAACCTAACCGGTTCTATATAGATAGGATAGGCAGGCTCAGCATGGCATGTCTTAGCCAATATCTCGTACCGTATAGAATATGTATATATGGGGCCAATGGGGGAGCCCACTAGATAGATATGGCCAATGGGGGGAGGGGAGAACCCACACTATAGATATGGCCAATGAAACTCTATCTTTATCTCTATCTGGCACGTAAATTAAATACTATCTCCATCAACATTGGTATTACATATCTAGAAATTACGCCAATCACTTGCTTGCTTCAGTACGCTCTACTCTGTGTTGTGTCAAGGCCACCAATCAATCAAACATCTTGGCCACCAATCAGATTGGTCAATGAGTAGAGTATGGCCGCCAATCCAATCAGTATGGTACGCCAATTAGATCAGTCCCTCTATATAGATATGGGAGAAGTCTGGCCTGGCTGCCAATCAGATCAGTCAATAAGTATGGCCCCAGTCAAACATCAAGTCTGACGTCGATCGAGTTCCCGCGGCTTCCTAGATATAGATTCTATTTCTATGGGAGGGCCTATATCTTCATGGGGTCCCCCTATCTATACTAAATCCCATATAGATAAGATCGAACAGGGTTGGGGGGGCACCCTAGATCCATATATGGCACCGTTTAGGCCAGCGGAGTAGTAGTGAGAGCTCGCTGGTACTATCCTTCCAAGATGAGATAGTTCAGATAGGGGCCCTTTTATCTGATTAGAGCATCCAGTCAACACCCATATTAACTAGGCTAGTCCCTAGATATGGGGGCGGGCCATCTCATGATATCGCAGTCTAGGCCCCCACCTCTAAAGTCAAGTTGGGTTGGGAGGCCAACTGTCTATATATACATGCTGAGGTGGGGGAGGAGGCCCCTATTTATAGATGATCGGCCACACACACCGGATCATACCATACTGTGGTGACCGGATTCCCATATGATCCACTATGGACAGACTCTCAATGACATGCACCACTCAAACTCAACATTTAGGATTGGGATTGGAATGGGACACTTACCATCCATATCTATAGAAAACACTCCCTATCTCTCTATGGGATTGGAATAGGATGTCAATGTGCCACTAGACTACGGAAGGATCAATTGCCATATAGAAAGCAATATTGTTGATAGGGCGGAAGGATGGATTCTCAACCGACTCTGACTCTATATATGGCATGAAATGGCATGGCATGGCATGAACAAATCGATCTATGGATGCTAGACTACGGAAGGAACAATAGATAGGGCTCCTCAGATTAGCTTATAACTCTCTCTCAATGTCGAGCATCCATCCGATCAATGCATTCCGAGCCGATGCATTCCGATATGATACAGTAGGTAAGTTCATTTCTAGTCAGATCAGATTAGATTAGAAACTACACTACACAGCGGATAAACCATACAGACAGGGATGATCCCACCGAGCCATTAGGTTCCCCTAGCCTTCCCCTTCCTCTACTTAGTTTGGAATCCCTATCTCTATGAACACTCGACTTTTCTGATTGGTTGGTCGAGGGAGAGGGGCCCCGATGGCCTGACAGGGCCCCAAACTCTGGATAGGGCCATCCATTATGATACATGATATCAGTCATCAGTCATATCATGTACGTCTCCATCCAGCCATCCATTATGATACGTGATATGATACAATTAGTCATCAGTCATCAACCATCAGTCATATCACATACATAATAGATGTATGACATATCTATATCTTAGGACCCCCTCTATATTCTATCTTATCTCGGCTCTATACTAGATGGATTCGACCCAATAGAATTCCTTTCGACCGACGGCCCACTATACTCTACTATACTCTTTATAGCTGGGGGAGGAGCCCTATATCTCTATGGCTACCTATATCTAGAGTCGACATCCCCTACCCTCTAGTTACTGATAGGTGATAGGCGATAGATCAAAGGCCCGGTACCCCCTATGAATCTATAGGTGATAGAATAGATTCTGGGGCTCTCTAGAGTTGGCACCCTACCCTACCCTACCCTACCCTACCCTATATAGATCTCTCTCTCTCTCTCTCTATCTATCTCTCTCTATCTATATCTTTATCTATCTATCTATCTCTCTATATCTCTATCTATCTATCTATCTATCTATCTATCTATATGTCAAGCAACTCAACCACACGCTACCCCGGCACTGCAGACTCAAACAACCCTCTATAGATAGAGAATATTGACTCACATCTGGCCTTTCTATCTATATCTGTGACTCATGTCTCTTCATATGGGGCTCCGTCCGAACCGAACCGAACCGAACCAAACCGATATTTGGCTGGGCTGGCTCCTATTCTGAATGGGCCCCTATCTGAACTATGGTGATCTCAGAATGCCTATAGAAAGATATGGCCCCTCCCCTTCTATCATCCTCTCTATAGATCATATCATATGACTGCCATAGACATATCTATATAGGGATAGGGCCGACCCATTCATTTCAGACCATCCCCTACCTCTATATGGATGGCATTGATCACCTTTAGATCCGGGTCTCCCATATAGTTAGATAGGGCATGACTGCCAACTATCTAGATATGGGGGCTTGACCTGATTTTCCTGACCATGGCATTGATCATACAGAACTTTCGTGGACATGACTACCATATATAGATAGGCATGACCCATTCATTACCCTCTCCCCTCTCTCTATATCTTATCTGGGGCCCCCTTGCTATCTATTTTGATCTTGGAGATGGATAGATCTCTATCTACCTGGCCATAGAGAGATAGATCTCTATCTTGGGGCCCATCCCACAATATATAGATAGGGGCAAACCCCCATAGTCTCATTCAGGCCCCATAGAATCTATGGATAGGCCCCCCCCCCCCACCCCATAGAGAGTATAGATAGAGGCCCTCGTTGAAGCTGAGCCAATCGGCTGCTCTATTGGGCCAACCTAATTTTAATATCTAAACCTAATCCCGTCAATATACCAAACTAGAAAAAGAGAAGCGTACTGTCATCCGAGTAATGTACTCCCCCGATGGCCCACTCTACTCTATATAGCAGAGAGCATGGTGGCTATGCTGTATAGAAAGAATATTATGGGATGGGCCCTCTATATCCTTACCGGGAGGAGCCATATAGAACTATAGGGGACCCGACCGGGAGGACCCATATAGATATGCATTAGCTATTCAGATGTATATAGAATGGCATGCTGGTTAGAATAATCTCCGCCGCGATCGAGCACGGTCCATAACCATAGAGAACTGTGGATGTCACCACCCTTGGCAGCCAACCCTATCGGATGTCACCCCTATATAGAGACCATAGATGTATAGGGCCTCCCAACCCCTCCATATAGATCTATATGGTGATGAGAAACCAACCCCTATCTAATCTATATGGAGGGGATGGCGCCACTGGCCTATCCTATATATACCAACTAACCTTAATCCAACCGACCCCCCTCTCTATGTATGGGGGACTATTGTATTACACCTATATATGGGATGAGGACCCCCCTATATAGATATGGGAGCTGAGATATAATAGAGGGGGGGGAGAGGGGGTGTCATGCATAGTTTGCAGCGGCCCTATATAGATCTATGTTAGATTTAGTGTGGTTTATCCCCTTGCCTATCGGGCCCCTATACATGCTAGAAAGGGTGGGTGGGATGTGGGCCCCTTCCATATATATATGACAGGGGTTCGACCCACATGATTGTGATAGATTCATCACTACCCCCCCTCTCTATCTATATCTGACCCCACCCCGATAAGCCCTTATCTATGGTATGCACCCCCGGCGCCCGCCCCTGAACTATCTATGGACCTCCGCCTCCCCTATCTCCCCTCTATTCTATGGAGGGGAGGCCTATGCCTATGCCTATTAATATAGGGTAGGACAGGGGGTGGCTATATGCTACCCTCGGAGGAGATCAAGTTGGAAATGGATAATGAGGCCAACAACCCTATATATCTCTTTGGGCTAGGGGCCCTATATCTATATAACCGGAGTGCCACGATTGGTCACCATTCTACCAACCATGAATCCTATCTTATTCCACCTGGCATGATCAGGGAAAATAGGGTTCAAACCCATGACTTCTGACATGACAGGCCAGCACTCTAACCGACTGAGCTATTCCCCCTCTCCCTATCATCTATCATCTGCATCATCTATTCTATACGTGATATGACTGATGCCCCTATATAGATTCCCAGATATATATATATATATATATATATATATATATATATATATATATATATAGGGCCCCAAACAGCTATATCCGCACTCACCTGCCCCCCTGAACTCTCTTGGCTCGGCCCCCAATCTCTCTATCTATGAAATCTGATTGATCGAGATCAAGATCTATAGAGAGGGGAGGGGAGGGGAAAGGCCCGCCCCTCTCTCTATATCTCTATATGGAGGGTGAGGACAAATATAGATAGAGGGGTACTCACCCACCATCTCTATTCTATCTAGGTGAGGTTGAATATCTATATAGAGAGGGGGGATCGAGAGAATAGAATATATAGAAAGGGGGTTAAATATCTATATAGAGAGGGGGATTAAGAGAATAGAATATATAGAAAGGGGGTTGAATATCTATATAGAGAGAGAGGGGGAATCTCACCCGCGAAGGGTGAGTGGGGGAGGGGGGCTCACCTTTTAGTATGTATCGCCCCCTTTCTCTTGAACTCTAGATTTTGAAGATCCACCAGACAAGAAAATCCATTCCGCATTGCTGTTGAGTCATTGGACTCCTCCCCCAAGTCCGGTTGTGGATTGCGTCGGGGAAATTCCACCTAAGCTAGGTAGATAGATAGAATCCTTTCCCACTACTAAGAAAGAGCAACGAACGAAATGATTGGACCCATATAGAGTCATCTATATATAAGGGAGGCAGCGCTCCGGGTACTGAGAGTCCTCCCACTACCAACCAATAGACATCATCTAGCTGGGTCTTGCCGGTATCAACAACTGGATCGATCCTATGGAAACGGGAACAACAAATCACTATGGCTCTTGGCCATTTTCCCCTATTCATCCATATCCATATGTGGCCATACGTGAAAAGACGAGAACGCGGCTGCAGTGAATAGATCAGATCAAGAGGTCATTCCGTCCCTTGTCCCCAATAGGAAGAAGATGGGTAATCCATTTACAATATTGCTCCGATCTGACCCGGATGGTGAGCAATCCCAGTCTGCTTTTGGTAGAGGAAGGAGGCAACACTTTATTTGCTTCTTCTCCACCAAGCATGGGAGTTTGGGGATTGCTGTAGGTCGGTGGCCACCCGAGGAAACTCCGATTCGATCTGCTGGCTGGGAGGCACCTACCTCATCCTGATCGTAAGGAGAGGTTCACCATGATGTTTCTAGGTAAGGAATGGAGATAACACTCAGGGCATTCGTGCACGCAACCCCTCCACTGTGGACGGGGAGCCCTATATAGATAAGATATAGGCGGGCTTCCTCGACTTCCCTCTAACCCCCATAGAGAATCTATATAGGGGGGCCTCTCTAATATATTTCTTTCTATAGTGTGTCCCTCTCCCCCATAGAGTTCTCTATAGGGGCATATAGATATGATCTAGGGGGTGCAGGTGGATGTCAGGAGGCCCATCTATATCTATATATAGTTAGTTCTATATAGGGCTCCTCCCCCTCGTCCTCCCATCTATATCAATAGGGGTCAAATGAGAGCCGACGCTGCCCACTCCATATAGATCTGAGCCCCTATATATATATCTGGGAGCCAAGCCACCATCTGGGGGGGGGCCTCTGGATAGATAAGATAGTTTAGGGAGGGGGGTGCTGACTAGCACCCCATAGAGAGAGAGGCCCCCCCGCTAGTATAGAGAGATGGCCCCATCCAATATCCAATCTATAGAGACCTGGGATCTAGGCGGGAGCCTATAATCTACATATATAGGGGTGATAGGGCCATCTCTCTAGGGTACATCGTTCCCATTGCATGTCGAGAATTGGCTCCATACGCCCAACTCTTCATGCCTTCCTATCTCCATACTTTTACGGCTCTTCTTCTTACCGGATTTGCAGCAGACTCGCGTGATAGGCTCTCATCGTTGGAGGAGTGAATCCAGAATCCATATTCCACTTCATTTCATGGCCCACACCTATGTAGAGTAGATCATTCAACACCTGCGGCATGAACCAATTTTTGACCCATCGGCCCTAGTATCATAGGTGACCGAACGGCCGCCCCCTAATTACTGGACCAACCTGCTATGATAATTCCATAAACACCTAGCGAGGATATTACAGATAGATGAAGTATACCTATGTCTGAATCTGATGATACCATACCATGATCAGAGGGTACAATGGCCCGGGAAACCAAACTGAGCATAGATTTCACCACTGGAGCCATTCTAGATAGAGAAATTGGCACTACTTGGTGGAATAGGTTCTTTTATAGCTGATTTTGAACCATCTGCTAGAGGTTGCAAAAATCCAAATGATCCAACTACATTGGTACCCTTTCTACGTTGCACGAGAGCCATTACTTTACATTTGGCTAACACTGAGAAGGCTACTCCTAGTAGAAGTGGTATGATCATTCCGGGTATTTCCGCTAGAATAACAATGTAAGTTTCCGATTCCCTATTCACTCCGGGGTGATCATGCATGAAACGATGTCGACTTGAAGAATGGGACATATTCTCGAGCGGGACCTTTCTCTTCTCCACCAGAATCATATATCTGGCCCCGATGGGCCTCCTATCCATCTATGGGGGCCCTCGACATCTCTATATAGATATAGAGTTGGCCTGATAGATGACTAGTATAGAGAGAAGGCTAGTCTATATAGAGAGATGGCCCCCTCCCCCCTCTCTATTCTATCTTATCTCAGCTCCTGATCCCCTCTCTATTATATCCTTATCTTCTATGGGATCCCTATCCCCCTATCTAAATCTCTAATTCGGGGTGGGGGGCCATCTCTGAACTATCTTTGGGGCGGGCGCCAATGGATACTCAATATAGTTCTGTCTATTCTATTATATACATGATACAACTGACTGGGATGACTCGATCGGATCATTTGTATCACTATATTCAATATGCCCTGGCCCCTTCAATCTATAGAGGCCATATATATCTCTCTCTATATCTCTATCTCTATCTGAACTCTAGATATTCTGATTCAGATAGAGATAGAGAGAGAGATAGAGAGAGTTTCATTCAGATATTACGAGGAATCGATCTTGGATCTCTATCACATCTTAGGACTTGGGATCTTGGAAGTGAAGGTGGTCTTGTAATCGGGTCATCATATGGGCATCGGGACGACTCGCTCATTCCGAACATCAATCACCGAGAGGAATCTTGTTGGCGGGGTTGAGGGAATTGGAATTGAATTGAATGAATCAATTTGTCGATCGAGTGTGTCGATCGAGTGGGCGCCTCCCCCCCTCTCTAGATGTCTCGGCTCCCAGATATCTATTTAGGGGAGATAGATAGGGGGCCATCGGGAGAGGGGAGTTAGGTATGATATATAGATTCTAATAGTCCAGACAGATAGGTAGAGTCTCAATCGGAGTATTACTATAGTCTCGACTAGAGCATTACTATATAAAGTCTATAGTCTTGACCAGAGTATTACTATATACTATACTCAGATGGATCAGTGGTTTTCTATAATATAGACAGAGGGGCTCAGATGGATTCGATCCATTACTCAGATGGATCAGTTGTTTCCTATAATATAGAGAGAGGGACTCAGATGGATCAGTGGGATGGTCGACATCCATTTAGTGAGCAGATTCACTCCCGGCCTGGCCCGGCCCGACATTTAGTGAGCGTGAGTAGTGGGCAAAATGAAAAGGGGATGATCTAGATTCAAAAGCAGGGAACGACAGACCTATTGATTGTAAAGGTTGGGGCGATAGGTCGAATTGATCGTGTCATTTTAACAAGTGTGCAACGTCCATCATGGTCCATCCAAGTTGGTCTAGACTCCTTCTCCGTCACCACGAATGGGATCGATAGGGTCAAACAAATATGTAGCAAGGGGCACGTAGGGTCATTTATGCTCGTCAGATCAACGTCCACCCCCATTCACGAGCTCCTCCCCCAACTAAGCTATCTAGAGTCTATAAGAGGCTGTCGAGTCTCTAGGTGGCTATAGAGTCTATAGTAGATAGTATATAGTAGGCTATGGAGTATGTAGTCTATAGGAGGCTAGATAGTAGGCCTTCGGGATATAGATAGATAGATAGGGGCGGCTATATCTAGTTCGCACCCCCTATATAGATTAGAGATATGGGGATAGCCATACATATAAGGGTCGCCCTATATATAAGATAAGATAGTTCGGGGTGGGGGGCACCCTTATAGAGATATAGGTCGGTCAAGGAGTGAGCATAGCGAACCACCCTATAGATCTATACTATATGGCTAACCCCCCAACTTTAGAGCCTATATATCTATCTGGGCGCCAGGTTAGCCATATAGATCTATAAGGTAGGGGGAAACCCTCTCCCTCCCCCTCTAGAGACCCTATATCTATATCTCTATCTGAACTCTCTATCTCTATTTGAATGAGACTATATATATGGGGGAGAGGGAAAACCTCGTCCCCTTGATGTTGGATGAGTGCCCCACATATAGATAAGGGGCCCTCGATTGAAAAATCAATCGAGTGGTTCGCTACAAGATATAGAGAGTCTCATTCAGATAGAGATATAGAGAGAGATAGAGAGAGATAGAGAGAGATAGAGAGAGAAGAGACTTCAGAGTGAGAGAGTTTCATTCAGATAGTCGGTCTCATTCAAATAGATATATATATAAAGATAGAGAGAGAGATATAGAGTGAAGAGTGAAGAGTGAGATCTATATAGAGATAGAGAGAGAGATATGGAGATAGAGAGAGAAGAGACTTCAGAGTGATTCTCATTCAGATAGGGGACTGCACTCACCCCTCGTCCTCCAGATATAGATATAGGGGCGGACGAGAATCCCCTCTATCTACATTTGTCCTCACCCTCCAGGTACAATAGAGGGGCGGGCGAGTGGTTCACTACGCTCACTCCTCAATTGATCTCTCAATTGAGTGCATCTATAAAGAGGGGGGCCCTCAGCCGCCCAAGAATCCTATATAGACACTCCATATAGATATGGGGGAGCCTATATTCTATATCTATGGGGGGAGCCCGTCAGCTGGAGGCCCCCCTCATATATAAGATATAGAGGGAGGGGGCTCCCCCATATCTATTCTATATATAGGGGGGCGCCCTCCATAGTTCATAATTCTAGATAGGCGCCCGCCCAGATCTGATATCCCATAGAAGATAGAGAGCTGAGATATATTATAATATAATATAATATAATAGAGAAGGGGGGGGAAGGGGGCCATCTCTCTATATAGACTAGCCATCTCTCTAAACTAGCCATCTATATATAGAGGGGGAGCCATATATCTCTATCTAGAGGGGGAAGTCATCTATCGATCCCCTATCTATATATGGTCATTTCAACTCTATATACCATCACTCACAACCTCCATTGTCTATATATAGATGGGATAGAGATATATAAGCGGGGAGGGGGGGGGGGATAGGGTTATCTCTCACACCCCCCATATATAAATAGGTGCCACCTTCGTCGGGAGAGGTCTATCGCTCACACCCCCATATATAGATAGGTGTCACCTTCGTCGGGAGAACCTCGGGCTCCTCTCCCTCTTCCCATATAGAACTATAGGGCCTCCCCCAACTATAGAATATAAGCTATATAGAGTAGGCCACCGAGAGAGGGCCAGCGTTGGTTGGCGACTATAGATAAGATAGTCGCCTTCGACAATATATGGTTTTTTTGGCCTATATATAGTTTAGTTGGCCCTCTATACAATATAGATAGATGGCTCTGCCCTCTATTTTATCCGGGGGTCTGCCCATCTATATAGATAGATAGATAGATCTCTATATGTGGACAGGTGCCATATAGAGAAGATAAGATCTATAGGGAGGGGGGGTGCCATATCTAGATAGGCCCCCCCTCCATAGAATCTAGGGGAGCCCCCCTCCCCTCCCTATAGATCTTATCTTCTCTTTGGGGGGGGCCTCCTCTCCCGCCTGACGAAGGAGGGCCGACACTACCGCTTACGCGCACCTTTGTCGGGAGCCCTCGATCTTTGTTCCAATCTCCAATCAATAGGTTGGGGTCGGCCGAGGGTGCATAAATGACCCGCCCTCTCTTTAGCCTTTGCCAGATTCCAGATACTACAAGTCCTTCGTCCTAGATTGATTCCCTCTCCAGTCGAGTCTCCCATGAGTCTAGTCGGTCAAGCTGGATGCAAAAGTGCAGGTCAAGCCCGGGAGTCAGATATAGAATAGATAGGGGCCCTCAATTGACCCCCCTCTTTGAACTATCTTATTTCTATGGCAATCGAGTGGTTCGCTACAAAATAGAGATAGGGGGCTGCGTGAACCACTCACCCCCCCTCTCTATTATATCTCGGCTCTCTCTCTGGAGGGTGAGGTCTAAAGAGCCTTGCTCGGGGTGGGTAAGTGCCCCCCTATCATTTTGGGGGGCCCTATCCATTCAGAGAGTGCATGCAGTCTGGGTTTGCTATATAGAGAGATATGGGGCAGGTTCAATACTCCTACATTGGAAGAGAAGAGAACCAGATGATGATGGTTTCCATATAGATTTATAGCCCTTTTTTGTTCTATTATCTGAGGACTGGGGCTGAGCACCGCACCTTGTATAGAGATTTGGTGAATTATGATTACCCTCTATAGAGTCAAGATAGTCTAGTCTCTATATATCTATATAGATCTATATCTATATATCTAGATGGGGCCATCATCCCTCTATCTGATCAGAGCATCCAACCTTGAACTATTTATATGGCATTGCTCATTAACTAGGCTATTCAAAAGGTTTGGAAGTTGGTCCCCTATCCATATATGGTGTTTTATCTCTATATCTAGTGTCTGCCATCTAGTCATTTGATCTCTGGCTCTGTTGCCATACCATATAGAGAGTAGAGGGTGTTGACTATAGATATGACATTTGGTTGATTCGATGCATCCATCCAGGGACTACTGGGGGGCTGACAGTCGGGGTTATGAACTATTCTATAGAGGGCCCCAACGACCTACTGGAGAGAGCTGGGGAACGAGCCCAACCCTATATATCTAGAAGAAGAGGGGGGAGCCCCCTTCCCCTCTATTTCTATCTTATAGTTGATGATAGATAGTGGGACTGGTACTGGTACCAACCCGATTGTAGAGCTAGCCATTATTTTGGTTGGACCGGAAGGCCCTCCGGGGGGTACTAGAGGGGTATAGAGCTGGGCCCATCAGAGAATAGATGCTGGCTAGATTGGGCCCTCTGTCTGTGGGGGGCATCTCGTCAGATATTGGGATAGGGGGCTGTCCCCTTTTGGGAGGGGACACCCCCGCACCCTCCAGCTCTGAGGAGACCCCCCTAGACTCGGGCCCTTGCCAGCTGTACATTGTAGATTAGGCCATCGGTCTATGGGGGGTAGTCTCCCCAGAGATCGGGATGGGGGGGCTATCCCCTTTTGGGAGGGGACGCCCCCCACACTCAATCTTTGAGGAGAATCCCCCTAGACTCGAGCCCTTGCCAGTGGTTTTTTGAGAGCCCCCCCTCTATCTATCTATATAGAGGACTCCTCTCTAGATATGGATAGATCTATAGATATAGATGGAGACCCTCCTCTAGATAGAAAAAACAAAAGAAATGTCCCCTCCTCTATATATTCTAGAGATGAAAGCCCTTCCCCTATATCTAAATCTGAAGAAATCCCCTCGATAGAGATATCTATAGATGGAAGTCCCCTCCCCATATAGAGAGATATATGGGTTTCCCTAACACCGGAAATGAAGACTACCCGAGCTAATGAAAAAGGTGAAAATACCTTCTGGCTCAGTCCCATTGATTGATCATAATGATATCGTTGAAATGCGGCACGGACCTGGATATACAAGAACAGAAAGAAAATCACCTTGATACTAGACCAGATTGAGCTTGGGATCTTCTTGAATATGGGAAGATCTAGGATAGGCAGCTGATCTCCTGGAAAGAGCAATATACATAGATTGGGTTAGTAAGGATGCAGCTCCATTGACCGCTCGTTGGGCTTGATAGGTGGTGGTATCACACCCTTCTCAAAGGAACCATACATGACACTCTCACGTGATACGGCTCCATCCTGGGGGTATCCCTCTATTCCTCTCATTGTTGATTTGGGAATCAAGACTTGCCAGGGGGAATGAACACTTGCCATATATCTATATCTATATAGAGGGGGCTAATAGGGAGTTAGGAATGGGAATCAAGATGCCCGTCAATACTTGGTTATGGGCTTGGGGAGTTAGGATGGGCTACTGGCCATATCTAGAGTTCAGGGGTATTCCCAGATATCTACCTGGGCTCTCCCCCCTATATATAGATCTAGGAGCTGAACCCCTCTCTCGCCCATATAGAGAGAGGGGGGGGAGCCGAGATAAGATATAACGGGGGGGAATCCTTCCACATCACGAGTGTCTGTCATGATCATCATCGTGCATTCCATCCACTAACCTTTGGGGATAGGGGGCCAACCAGGTGAGCTTGCGAAGGGGAGTGAAGTGAAGGGGAAGATGTAAGATCAGGCTCAGATCATCCGTCTAAGATGAGATATAGGGCCACCGGGATAGATTTGGAATTAGTCAGGTTTGAAGATGAAGACGGCGAGGGGGGAGGTTAAGAGTGAAGCAACTAGACCAGCCTTACCGTAGGATGGAGAGAAGGGGATGGGGGGTCGAGGGCCCTTTCGTGTCTTGTCCAAGGCTCCTCGGAGCACTTCATCACATGAGTTGTAAAGGGACGAAGCTGCCTTGATTTGAAAGCATGCAAGCACCTACCGGAATATAGATTGGACCTGGCAGGGGGAAGGAAGTTCGCCTACTACTAGGTCAATCTCGGAGCAGAGATGGATTGGGTGACATCAGTTTGTATCCACCATTATATATACATATATATACTGACCTTCTCTCTTTACCTCCCTTCTCTCAAGATATATAGATAGGGAAGATGAAGATATATATATATATATAGGGTGGCAATCACGCTCTATCCTTACGCTACTCTCTCCCGACGGCCTACCATAACTAGATATAGCTTTCCCTGATTGAGAATGGGGCACTCTATATAGGCTGCTCTCGATCGGTAGGGATAGGAGGGCGGGTATAGAGATCCTATATAGAGTCGTGTCAGTACCCTGTCCCTGTCCTGCCTGTCCTATCCTGTCCTGTATATAGATATGGGCCTCTATACAGACAGATATGGTGACCCTATCTAACTATATGGGAGGATGGCCCCTATCTATATATATATGGGCACTCCCCTGATGCCTCCCTTCCCCCGATGGAGATGGGCCCTCTCTCCATTTATAGCTGTGAGCGATCGGGATAGAGTTTACTATAGCTGGGGCCCCCCTCTCTATAGATCTTATCTTTCTGGTGCCCCCCCATATAGAGTTCTATATAGGCCAACAGTCTAGGCCCATATCATAGAGTTCTGTGGAGAGGATACATAGGGGGACCACCCTCCCATATCTTTTCTCTAGAGATCCCTCCTCTCTCTATATAGATCCTGAACTATAGGCTGTTGGGGCCGCCCATATAGATAGGGCATCCTCCATCCGGGGCCCTATATCTCCACCTATAGAGATTTGGGTTGCCCCATATAGTTAGATAAGGCCCCATAGTTCTAGAGGGCCATATAGAGATAGGGGGTTGGCCTTCTATATAGAACTCATATATCTCTCTATCTCTCTATCTCTCTCTCTCTATATATCTATCTATCTCTATATATATATATATATATCTCTCTCTATATATCTCTCTCTATCTACCTATCTCTCTCTATATCTCTATCTATCTCTCTATCTATCTATAGATAGATCTGTATATATAGATAGATATAGATAGGGCCCCATAGTTCTAGAGGGCCATATAGAGATAGGGGGTTGGGCCTTATCTATATATGGGGCCTAATCATGGGGCCGAGCAGAGCCCCTATATAGAGAGCTGGCTAGGATCTTGCATCCAACATGATTCTCGGGCCCCCCTCTATTAAAATTGAGAGAGGGGGCCCTATCCCCTATCCCAATCTCAGCTTCCCTAACGGTATCTCTAGAGAGATTGGGGCATGTTAAATCTAGGTGCAGCTGGATACATCATCCCAGGCCCCCATATGAGGAAGATAGCCCCCATCGATTCTCTTTGAATCTCAGACCCTATCGGCCCCTTGGGGTGCCCTATCAGGGCCCTATATCTATAAGGACATGACTCTTGGGCACTGACCAGAAGAGAGAGGGCCACCAATCTATATCTATATCTATATCTATAGTTTTTTTGGCTGGGCCCATCTGGCTCTACCGGATTGGACACACGGTTCAGGCGTAAACCCCTATCAGCCCGGTCTACTAAATTAGAGACATTGGTGGAAGCCAGATCCATATCTGACCGGTGACCTTCTATATAGAGGCCCCCCCTCTATATAGAATGGGATGCTTAGATAGTTCAGATAGAACTCAAGGGGAATGCTGGTTCGGAACCATTAATCAGAGCGGCCCGGTCGTTGACATGGTCGACAACATCAAGAGAATAATAGTGAGGTAGTGGTGCAATCAACTGCATCCCCTAGAATTTATATGGGCATTGATGCACTCGATCAATCACTCACACACCAGCCATATCTCTATAGGGGAGAGTGTTGACGATGTTGTTTATTTACGATGAAACTCTGCGGATCATGCGCAGGGATGCTATAGGAGATTCTATATGGTGATCCGAAGCCCTCTAGAGTTCTATATGGGGACCAGAGGATGCCGATATGCCAACTCTATATACTACTCTGCCACCCGATCATCCTCATTCTATATGGGACAAATCCCTATATAGGGAGATGCTGCCCTACCCTATATATATAGAGTAGAGAGGCGCCCTATAGTTCAGATATGGGGGGGGGGGCTTCGAAGTAGTAGGTGTACTCGGCATAAAGAGTATAGAGGGACAGACTGGCGTATAGAATATATCACTTGGAGTACTATATATAGTTGGCATCCTCGGTAATGGGGAACTAGACGCAGGGTTGGGAACCAACCCGGAGAGATCCTCTCCTCAGATATATATATATATATATATATAGGCATTCAGTGTGTTCTCGGTCTCGAATAGAGAATGGTTGGGGGTGCAGTGGAGCATTCCTAGAGGGACTTCTGGCCATAGATCTCTATATCTATATATAGATCTATAGATAGGGTTATACTATATATCGAAACATGCCTGGACCTCATTCCATTCAGGATCTTTCCCCACCCCTCTATTCTTCACTTCCCCTTCATGTTCTTGGGAATCATAAGTGCCATGGGCTAACCCCATATATCTGACGGCTTCCAGATATATATCTATATAGGGCAATTCTAGATAGGGTGCCAGTCATATCATGTGGACTTATTGATTGACCCGCCCCTATCTCCCCTATCTATATATATAGATGGGGGGCCCCCTATTTGAACTCTGGGGCCCCGCTCCCGGCCCCTATCCACCCTTTAGGCCTTGGGGGTAGGGGCGCCCTAATATATATATCATATCTCACCCAGAAAACTCTAATGTTGGGGGGGTGGGGGCCCGGGGTAGGCGTGTTCATTCAGGTTTATTCACCAAGTCGGCCGCACCACCCCTCACTCTAGATAGGCCCCCCCCGGGCGGATGACCAGGATCACACTTACCTAACCTAGAGCGGTTGTCCCAGGGGGCACAACTATCTATCTCCATCTCCCCGGTTGCCCTATCCACCCTATCGGTTCAGTGCTCCCTATACTCTATATATCTCTTCCCTATATATATATGGCTGAAATAGATATGATATTAGAGAGAGGGACCTCTCTACCGACCAGTGCCATATATACCTTCATTGGGCAACACCACTTCTCTCTGATAGGGTGACCTGTAGAGATTGAGCTGAGTTGACCCCTACCCCGCCCACCTTAGATATTATGGAGAGGGGCTAGCCAATATCTAGCTGAGGCCCTATCTATCCTATCTCACTCGGATCTAGATAGTCTAAGATATAGAAGAGAGGGCTGCCCTATGGTTTCCACGGGGCATCCTCTATCAGCCATTCCAATATTGAAGTCGTGGAACAGCCCGCTATAGGTTTTATAGGGCCTATCTATATGTATAGTTAGTCAGCCTCCTATCTAGAACTCTCTATGGGGCTCGATATAGATAAGATCCAGCCTGGAATCCCAGGGCAGGGGCTCTGACTTGACAGCTGGGCAGAGATCCTATAGTCCGGTGATCCCACGTTAGGGAGTCCCTCCCCCTAGCTATGTATAGTACGGGGGAGTGCCAACTCCAACTCTAATAGATATAACCATAGTCACCCACTCTCTATATCTATCTCTATCTCTATCTCTATCTCTATATAGATAGCCTAGCTGGGGGCCGGCGCCATATATCTATCTAGATAGGGTCATCTCAGTCAGGGGGTAGGAGCAAGAGGTAGGAGGTTGAGCACCGGGCCGATTGATTGAAGTGCATAGCTGCATAGCCAGTGTCATGGCCCGCTTCATCTCCTATCACAATAGTCAGTGCTTCATTATGTCTGGAAATTGAACACTGGATAGAGTGGAGAGCGGAAGACCCTATCTAGAGTTCAGGGTGGGGCGGGAGGGAGTTATTAGTGAGAACATATAACATATATAGGGCCGTTGGGGCCCAAACTAGAACCGTGTGATCCTCAGGCCAATATAGATTGGTGATCCCCGGGCCAATATAGATTCATTCTCTTAGGACCTCGGAATCCCATATTCTATAGGGCTAGATTCTACGACCCCATATGGATTTCTAGGGGATAGATTCCCCATATGTAGATAGGCTAGATACTAGTGACTAGACATATATACGACTAGATACTAGCGACCATACCTTGGCCATATATATAGATAGAGCTACTAGATTCCCTATATATAGATATGGTTAGTGACTAGAATCCCTATAGATAGATAGATAGATAGATAGATATGGAGATATCTAGATAGGGCCTCCTCATCTCCCCTATTTATAGATATAGGTGACTAGAATCTCCTCTATATATAGATATGGGTGACTAGAATCTCCCCTATATATAGATATGGGTGACTAGATTCCCTCTATAGAGAGAAGGCCTGCCTCTCTCTATATCTATCTCTCTATCTATCTATCTATCTCTCTCTCTATATCTCTATCTATCTATAGGATAGAGAGTAGAGTGAAGTGGATTGAAGCCTATCTCTCCATCTAGGTCCCTGCTGAACTATAGATATGGAAACACAACTGGGGACCCCCTATCTAGAATTTTGAACTCTTGAGGGGGGAGCCCTGAACTATCTAGATGGGGCTGGATCATAATTCTGTATGAATTTTGTATGGATGCATGGTTATGATGGGTATAACTAGATTTTCACGTATGGAATTCTAGTTCTATATAGTATTGTCCACCCCAATTGGTCGTGGATCACTCAGAGGTTGGTTATAGAGTTCTAACTGATGAGGAGAATCCACATGTAGTGGAAAAAAAGTCAAATGGGATTGAACATGAACTGGGAGTCTTATAGAATCCTTCATATCTTGATCATTCACTCACACTAGTGATGCCAGATAACTATCCATAGTTCGTGATGGAGATAGAAGGGGACAGAAGATCGTAAAGATCGTACGGGTCCGTGGATAAGATAGAATAGAGAGAAAAGGGGAGAAGGGAGAAGGGAGAAGGTAGACAGATATAAGATATAGAGAAAAGGAGAAGGGGAGGTTGGATGATCTATATAGAGAATGGGTGATGCCAGTGATAATGTGTGATTCTGAATGATCCATATAAAGGGGTGATGTCAGTGAGATGGTTGTGGGATGGGTGAAGGAGAGAGGAGAAGGGCTGCCCATATATATTTCTCTAGATGGGGCCATCACTGGGCCCCCCTACCCCCTATATAGATTCTATAGGGGCCAAGCCGAATAATTGAGAATGGGCACCTTATCATATGGTGAATCAAGTCCCTCTCCCTTTCTATCTATCTATATATACTCAAGGGGCCATATAGAGAGAGATAGATAGAGATATAGAGAGATAGATAGATAGAGATATAGATAGAGAGATAGATAGATAGAGATATAGATAGATAGATAGATAGAAAGGGAGCACCAACCATATATAGATAGGGGCCCCCCTATATATAGATATCTGTTCTCTATCTGCACTATAGAGAATCTATATTTTATGGCGAGAGATCGAGGAGGGGGGAGTTGGTTAGTTGAGATCTAGTTGAGATCTATAGTTCATATCACATCTATAGTATTATAATATCTCATATTATAGAATATAGATCTGTTAGTTGGATAGATCTAGAGTTTGTATCATACTATACTCTACATATATATGACAGAATATAGACTATCCATATAGAATAGATCTCTATTTAGAATATAGATATATTCTATATGGAGGTTCATCTATAGACTAGATAGACTTCTCCAATGGATAGACTGGATGATATACTTGTTCGTTGGGTTGGCCTATCTACCCTATCTGTGGTGATGTGATCGTGCCGCTAGAGAATAGATCTGGGCCCAGATTCTCTTTGCTGGGATGGCTGCAATCAATCCGATCATATTACGTATGTATTAACATTGATTCACATGCATTGATGTGATCATGCCACCAGAGAATAGATCTGGGCCCAGATTCTATTGGCTGGCTGCAATCGACTAACAAACAATGACAATCAAATGAACGATCATATTACGTATGGAATATATATATAGATGGGACATAGATTCATTAGTTATGAACATTGATTCATTATGGCCATATCCATATCTGACGAAGTGGGGTAGAGTAATTGGTCAACTCGTCAGGCCCATGACCTGAAGACTGTAGGTTTGAACCCTGCCCCCCTCTCTATAGATCTCAGGATCTATATATCTGTGAAGACTTGAGAATCTAGGAGATGTATTCAAGTCTTCATGCCTATATAGATATTCTATCTGGGATCGTTATTCGTTCTTGACTCTATCTACTCCATAGATGCCATATAGATAAGATATATAGCCAAGATATCTATATAAGGGGGGGCTACTATAGAATAGATCCCTCACGTTGACATCTCTAGTTATGCCTTAAAATAGATATAGAGCTGAAGATATAGAGAGGGGGGGGGGGGCTCGGGAGACCGGGGCCAGATATAGAGCTGCCATTGGGGGATAGATATATAGCTGGGGGAGAGGGACTCGCCCACCCCTATCTATCTAACTATATCTATAGTCGGCACCCCATCCCTTATAGAGATAGCTGGGCTCCAGGGTTACCCAATTATAAACATAGATAGAAGGAGGCTCGGCTCTAATATATCTTATCTGAGATACCCTTGAGAGTCGAGTCTACTAATATCTATATCTGGATAGGGTCCTTAGTCGACAACTCATATCACATATATATCTATGTTGCTTAACTTGACCTTGAACTATGGGGTGGGGGCCCTGGTTTCTCATATCTATATCTGGAAGGGGAGGAGAGCCCTAATCTCTGTATGGCTCAGGTTGGGAGAGCACCACTCTGCTCCCCTCCCCTCAGCTCCACTCTGCTACCCACACTCCCCCTCTATATAGAACTCATCTAGGCCTAGGAACTCTAGAGAGGGCTCTTCTATTATATACGTGATAGAAGCAACCAGTGCATTACATATATAGGGGAGAGGGCTGAGAGATAGACAGTGCTCTGCCTATGCCTATCCATATAGAGGGGATATGGGAGATATAGATAGGGGGCCCTATATATATAATATATAGAACTGCGGATCCTAGAAATTCCCTCTAGTCCCTTGGGGGCCCGACCCCTTCATTTCTAGGCCACCTCACCTATATATATCTGACTTGCCCCCCCGATCTAACTCCACTTTTTCTAGCGGAAGTTATATAGTTATATAAGAAGAAAATGAGATAAGATAAGATAATATAAGATCTCTATATAGGGGGGGTGGGGATGGAGTTACCATAGAGAGTCCACTCGGTGAATGGATTGGGTCACCCTGATGGCAGTCCCATGAGCGATAGTTTTACATCAATGAATGGAGGGTGGTGAAGCAACTATCTAGAGGGGGGTTCAGCCCCCCCTCCCTCTAGATTTTATAGAGAAGGTAGTCATATGAGTGAAACCCTATCTATATATCTGTGAGATGAATGGTGGGTCCCTTACTTTAAATCACCTATATAGAGAGGGGGGTGGGGGGCCAGAGCTCTTGAGAGCCCTCTCTATAGAAGATGATCATAGATATATAGAGAGGGGGGCCCCTCTCCCCTCTCATCTCACTGGTTGCTTCTATCACGTATAGAAGGAACTGGCCCTCTCTCTACTTCCTATACATCTATGCAGTTGAGCTGAGCTATCTAGATATAGAGGGGGGTTCGCCCTTCTATTTATAGAGGGCATATAGAAGAGAGATCTTAGCTCTTCGATATGCCCCCGATGGATCAATCTATCTGGAGGCCCTCTCAACTATATCTATCCCCAATCTTATGTATCTGCCATATATAGATGGGGGGCCACCCCCCAGAGATATATAGGGCTCTATCTGGAGGCCCTCTCAACTATATCTGGACCCCCTATCTATATCTGCACTCACCCATATATATCTATATCTATATAACCGTCCCTCTCTTCCATATCTGGCCCCAATCCTATATATCTGCACTCACCCGACGATCTAATCTATAGAGAATAGAGAACTGGCCCTCTCTTCTATATCTGGCCCCCTATCTATATCTGCACTTACCCACCCCCCCAGAGATATATAGGGCTCTATCTGGAGGCCCTCTCTTCTATATCTTATCTGTCCCCAATCTTCTTCTATTATACATGTGGATGCGGTGCTGTTTGATGAGCAACTAGCAACTAGTAACTGGTTGAGCACTCTATATATATATCTCTGGTGCCATTTGATGAGTAAATAAGGTGAATGTTCCCTCTTCACCTATCTATATAGATGGGGGCAGCCCTTCCCGGTAATCACCGAGAGCCTCTTTATATACAAGCAGATATAGAGGGGAGCTTGTTCAGATATAGAGAGATGGCATGGATAGGAAGGAGCAAGCTATATGCAACATCAGCATGAAGGATATGTGGAGATGGCCACCCTCCACAGAGTGGAGTATTTGCCTCAATGGAGAACTATAGATATGGGGGGACGGGGCGGGCTCGCCGAAAAAAAATTCTATAGAAAGGGCACGTCCGTCCCAGAAAAGAAAGACTTCATGGTCCTGGTCCAATCCCAATGGTCTACTTACTCTATTCCCTGAGATCCTCGATAACGACTCCGAGAGACTCTACTTTGGTTGACCACCATACGTGTGGGTGTGGATTGGCCGGCTCTGGCTGCGGCCACTTCTCTCCCACTGGTGCCATGTCGCATTGACAACCGGGGCACCTCATATATAGATAGGGACGATGACCCACTTATTTTAGTATGGATTCAGGCCCTATATATAGATATGGGACTTGTCCTCGAAACACTTAGGGATGGGCCCTATCTATATAAGATTCTCCATATCTATAGAGAGGGGGGGAATGGGCACTACTAACTGGTTGGGTATGGACGACTAGACATCTATCTATATAATATAAGGGGCCCTATCTATATAAGATTCCCCATATCTATAGAGAGGGGGGGGGATGGGCATAGAGACTTGCCATATAGAATAGAGAGCCCCCCCCAACACAATATAGAAACGTTGTATCTAGAATCTCTAATCAGATATAGATGTAGACTTTCTGAGAGGGGGCCCTATATACAGATGGGGATCTATATAGATAGGGTGATTCGGGAATGAAAAGATATAGAGAGAGGGGGCCCTCTATATCTATATGGGGAATCAAGATCTATATATATGCCCTTGGGGAATGAACCCATATAGAGAGAGAGGGATTTAGGCCCGATGGGGATCTATATAGATAGGGTGATTTGCGAATTAAAAGATATAGAGAGAGGGGGCCCTCTATATGGATATGGGGCATATATATAGATAGGGGACTTGACTTTCTATATAGAGGGGGGGCCCATATATAGATAGGGATATCTATATATAGGGGGATTCGGGCCTCAAGAGGGACTTTCCCTATATATCTATATGGGGCCGAGATCTCAGAATTTGATCCGAAACACTTGGGGATGGGCCAGATATAGATATATAGAGATGGGGGGCACTCCTCATCCTTCACTGACTAGGCACTCTGAATGAAGAATGACTGGGCACTCTGAAGCCGATAGAGATGGGGGGCACTCCTCATCCCCAATCCAGAGGGGGCTTCAACAACATATAGATTGGGGTCGAGCTCAGAAGGGAGGGTCAGGGCCCCATCTATCTATATGGCAATCCGGAGTACTCTATTCTCTATAGCTGGCCGGATGCCCCATCTATCCCCTATACTATATAGAGAAGGGGGGCCCCGAACTCTCCCGCATCGGTTGAGCAGCTATATAGAGTCTGAGTATATAGAGTAGGGGAGTATAATAGATATATCGAATTCTGCGAGCCACTGGCCAGGCAGCCCCCTATCTATATAAGGCACTTACCATATAGATAAGATAGGAAGATCTATAGGGGGGTGGTGGGGGCCTCCCCAGATAGATATATTTGGCTCCTCGACTATATAATCCATATCTAGTTGGCCTGCATGAATGCTATCTGGGGCACCCCAATCTGTACCAATCTATAGGCCGTTGGTCGATAGCATCCCCATATAGAGATAGGGGTTTCCATATATCTAATCTGAACTATAGGGGTGGGGGGTGGCGGCTAGAGATAGAGGGCCATATAGATAGATGGGGCCGGGGATATGATATATAGGCATATAGAGAATCTATCTAGGGGGGGGCCGCATATATAGATAGGGCCTTCTCCCCCTCCTCTCTTCTCGATAGATCAGAATACAGAATCAGAATGGTTCAGGGGGCCATATCTCATATCTGGGGCCCAATCTCAATCGGGGCGGGGGAGGTTGAATATAGAGAGAGGGGGGATCTCCCCCCATCTCTATTCTATCTGGGGAGGCCCAATCTCAATATAGGGTAGGGCCATCGGGAGAGGGATCGATATGGGGCCTGCTATATAGAGCCCCTCTATATGTAGATCTAGATAGGGGCCCGCCCATTATTCCATATTTGTTTGCGCCGCCCCTTATCTATATGGCATAACCATAGAGCCCCCTATATAGATTTTCGAGATAGATCAGTTGCCCATATGGCCATCAGTTGCTCGAGAGATAGATCAGTTGCCCTATAGATCTATATGGCCGACCCCCCTATATCTCAATCTAATCTACGATACAAAAGAAAGGGAAGCCTGTCTATCTCCGGCCGTATCAACTACATTACATTACATTACATTACATTACATTACATTACATTACATTACATTATTAGGCGATGGGGCTATCAAGATAAGGCCCAGATATAGCCCATATAGATAGAGAGGGGCCTAGCCTAATATAGTTGAGTTGGCTCCTCTCCCCCCGATTCTCTATCTATGGCTATCGATCCCCTATCTATATATGGCTCTCTCGATGGCCTGGGCCCTATCGGTCGGGGGCCTAAAGGAAGGTAAGGTCCTAACGTCGCCTATGATATAGGGAGGGGGGTGCCCCAGATCGGGCCGAGCGCAGAAATGACCCGGGCCCCGCATCATCTATCATCTATATACGTGATATGACTACCCATATCACGTATATAGATGATAGAGTAACGCCTCGGAGAGCTATATAGAGTAGGCCGCTCGAGTGTGGGATTGAGCCCATATAGAGAGATCTGGCGGTGATGGTTTGGTTTAATTCATAGTCGGTTCAGTCACAGTCGCGATATATCTATAGTAGAGAATGCGATTTGAAACAAACAAAAAAAAAGATTGGGTTTTGGCCCGGGGCGGTTGACGGTTGGGGCGGTTCATGCGACGTATATAATGTAATGCGTTTCAACAATCGACGAGTCGCAAGATTTATTTTATTAGATGGAGATGGCGGTTGAGAGATTCGGGATCGGGCCCCCTCTATATAGATGTATGTATGTATGTATGTCTTCGGTTGAATGAAGCGGTTGGAGTCACTATCTATGCTATGATATTGAGCTCTCTATGATGTCTCAACCGATACGATATCGACCTCCCTCATCTCGCGTCACGTCGATCGGGGAGTTCGGTGCGGTGGTCGGGCCCCTATCTATATATTAAGAGCAAGCTGGAAGAATTCATTCTAGCTCTTTCAGAATTCCCGAGAGGGCTTTGATAATTCCCATGGGCCATGGGACCTATACCTGATCCAAGGGGGCAAGTGGGATTGGCCATACCTGTTCGGCCGGATCCGCTTCTATTCTATACGGTTCAATCGCGCCAAGCCAATATATAGATAGTTCAGGGCTGTCAATGGTTTCATTCACGAGCTGAGCTCCTTTCCGGTCTCCGGTCGTTTATGCAGGTACATAGGTAGGGCGGATTCCCTCCAGTTAGCATCCCGTCAGACAACTCAATAATCGTTCCGGCTGTCTTATCTTCTCTTCGGCCATCTTTTCCATTATTTGCAAGGGTAACGAGACGCTGGACTGGACAAATAGATCTGATCTAGTTGGGCCGATGGGATCACGAATCGAGCGTGATTGACCCCCGTTGGTTCATTCGCAACTCCCGGAGGGGAATTCCGGGAGAATTACAAGATCGTCCTCCGGCGAGGGTCACCCAGATCTCTATACATACCCCATGCGCGCAAGCCATATCTCTGGATCCATGAATTGATCGTCCTGCCCCCTATAGATCCTATGGTGCTCGGGTCACCCAGATATCTATACATACCCCATGTGCGCAAGACCATATATCTCTATAGGTCATCAATGAATCGATGGTCCTGCCCAAATCTATATATGTCGGGTCTACCCTATAGAGAGATATGGCGCAACGCCATATCTTAACAGATGGATGATGGATGATGAATTTAGACCCCGGTTGTATCACGTAGATAATGGATGGATACGTGCGTGACCTGACCATAGATCTCTATAGGGACAACATTGCATTGATATCACGTATATAATGGATGGAATAGATGATGTGTACCGGATGATTGATCCATCGTCTCTAGTGTAGGTGTAGGTGTGGGTGTGTTGCCCCCTCTATATATATGGCGATCTGATTCCATCCAGAATCTAGACATTTGTAGATCTAGATCTATTGATATAACCATAGAATACAGATCTTAGATCTGCCCCACCCTAACCCTGAACGTTCCATCTATCTGGCGATCTTAGATCTGATAGTCTGCCTATCCCTATCCCTTTTCTTTCTGATCGATCTGATAGCTATCCATCTAGATCTAGACTGGCGGGATGGAACGTTCAGGGTTAGGGTAGGGCAGTTCAGAATATTGATCGGTGCGGATCGTGGTTTTTCTCTATATCTGTATCCATCTAGATAGGGGATCATAGATCGAGGGCATATAGAATATAGATATGCATGTGAGGTGAGCGATAGATCTATAGAACGGGACCGACTCGACTCTGCCCAGACTAGATAGATGGATAGGTGGATTGGATAGAAGCGGGACGACTAGGAGAGCCGCCCTCCGAACAAACACGGAAACGAAGCGTGGTGAGCGCTATCGAAATATCTCATCTCGCCGGTCCACCATAGCCGGGATCGCCATATCTAGTTCTCTATCTGGGGTGGGGGGGGGCACACCCGATCTGAA
Organism: Taxus chinensis; assembly: GCA_019776745.2. Taxonomy (NCBI): domain Eukaryota; kingdom Viridiplantae; phylum Streptophyta; class Pinopsida; order Cupressales; family Taxaceae; genus Taxus; species Taxus chinensis. Next base: position 504,983 of record JAHRHJ020003754.1, read on the forward strand.
TTGTTCCCGATCCATCTCTGCTCCGAGATGGACCTAGTAGCAGGCGAGCTTCCTTCCCCCCGCCGGGTCCAATCTAGATTCGGCAGGTGCTTGCATGCTTTCGAATCGAGGCGGCTTCGTCCCTTCACGGCTCATGCGACGAAGTGCTCCGAGGAGCCTTGGACAAGACACGAAAGGGCCCTCGACCCCCCATCCCTTCTCTCCATCCTACGGTAGGGCTGGTCTGGTCGCTTCGCTCTCGACCTCCCCCCTCGCCGTCTTCGTCTTCGAACCCGACGACTTCCAAGTCTATCCGGTGGCCCTATATCTCATCTTAGACGGACGATCGAGCCCGATCTTGCATATCCCCCTTCACTTCACTCCCCTTCGCAATCAAATTGTGGATGGCAGGGAAGCCTGTGGGCACCCAGGATCTATAGAAATTCTTGCTTGTATCAGGCTCCCAGATCTCTCTATATAGGCCCACCCCCCTGAGCTCTCTCGGCTCCCAGATTTCTATATAAGGCTGGAGGGTGAGGGCGAGAGCCCCCAGATAGAGAAGATATAGAGAGGGGGGCCGATTGTTTTAGGGAATTGGTCAGTTAGCCCCTCCCCTCCTGAGTTAAGAAGGGCCTCCGGGCGGCCATATCTATTCTATAGAGAGGGGGTTGGAAGCAGGACAACCTGTCCTCAGCAGGTAGGGTTGGAAGCGGGACAACCCTAAGTGGGGAAGGTGGGGGTGTGGAGCACACCTATATTCTCTATATAGGGGCAGACTAGACAAGAAAGAGGGAGATGGGCTCTGTAAATAGATAGATAGATAGGTTCGGGCCACTCATCTCATAGTCTTCATCCCATCGGGATATAATCTATATGCCAAGGAAATTGAATCTGTACTCCCCACCTATCCATATATGGCCCAAGGTCACCCCCATAGATATATAGCATCACAGTCCCCCCCCACCTCTATATGGGTGGGACGGGGTTTTCTATTCAGTCCTCCCATATCTATAGAAATAGAAATGATATCTAGGGGCACTCGCCCCTATTTATGTAATACATGGCCAGGCCAAGATCTCCATCCCTGTCAACACTCTCATTTCATGTTTCTAATCTATTATGTCCACCCTTTATTCCCATATAGATCTAGAGGGGTATCTCATTCAAAGTTCTATATCTCTATATAGAGGGCCTTTCTCCCTCTCAGTCCACACACCCATCTATATAGATCTTTTGTCCACCCCCCTCTATATGCCACAGTATTTCCCCATCGACCCTCTCATATCACGTATATGATCTATCCTCCATCATCTAGATTCTCATCTGTCAGGCTGGGTTCTCTCTTTAGTCCAGGGCATAGATAGATCTATATATAGATGGAAATCTATACCTAGCCCCTCACCCCCTCATCCAGCCCTATATATCCCCCCTATATAGAGATTTGGGAGCCGAGAAATATAGATAGGGGGCTATCTATCTGTCTGTCTTTCATCATATCACGTATAGGATCTATCCTCCAGCCTCTTCTCTCTTAGCCAAACTATGGATATAGGCCCCCCTCCTCTCATTCAGAATTCTAGATATAGGCATTCACTCTTTAGCGAAGGGCACCCCCCATAGTCTCACTCAGGTCCCCCTCTCTCCCCCCCCTCTCTCTCTATGGGGGAGCCAAGATAAGATAGAATATAGAGGGGGGGGCCATCTATATCTGGTAAGCGCCCCACCCACCTTCTCCCACCTACATCATATATTATTGGCCAGTTCCAAACCAAATAGTATACATTGTCTACTAGAAACTCTAGTAAGGCGAATGTGGGAAAGAGGAGTCCATATATATTTGCCTGGATTCAGCCAGGTGGGCGTATCCCCATATAGATAGAGGGGGGGGCATCTCTCTATAGAGATCCCTATCTATATCTGGGGGCAGCTATGACCTGAGAGATGGCCCCCCCCCCACCCCCTCTATAGATTCCCAGATAGAGAGAGGGGGGCACCCTCTCTCTATCTGGGGGAAGTCGACAGCTACTTCAGATATAGATAGGCATATATATATACAGATAGGGCAGCCTAGCTAGCCCTAGCTATATAAGACTTTGGGGGGGGGGGTAACTCTCTATAGTCGACACCCCCCTTATATCTATATGGGCACCTTATCCCCTCTAGATTCTCTAGGCCCCCCAGATCTATCTATAGGGCCTCTATATTCTATTATATTCTCTGGAGGGGGGAGGTGATAATAGGGAACTATAGATAGAGATAGTCACCCTCCAGATAGCTATAGTTCTATATAGGGAGGGGCGGGGAGATATTGAGATATGGGAGTGCTGACTAACTATAGATGTAGATGCCCTAGATAGAACAAAACTATAGGGTCATCTCTACCATCGCCTACTATATAGAGATAGAGGGAGATCGCCTACTATATATAGATAGAGGGCAATCCCAGTACGGACCAGCGGTTAAAGATATCCTAAAAGAATCTCATCAAATATAGATTCTATTTCTCCCGGGAGCAACCCCGCCCTCTCCTCTATATACTCGTACTCGGCTCCGCCCTCTCTCTATATGGATATGGATAGACCTATCTATATATGGCCGGTTCACTCGAGTCAGCTCGGGACAACCCCCATATATAGATAGGGAATATATAGATATATATATATAGATATATATATCTATTGGGCCCGATGCCCTATCCCCTATCTCCGACAGAGGGACAACCCCCATATATATATAGATAGGCCCACTCCCCTCCCCTCTATATAGATGGGGATGGGAAAGATCTCCTACCCAAGGCGGCTCCCTCCCGAGATGGGTGAAACGAACTGGTGAGAGAGATAGGATAGTTAAGATATCTGCCGCTGGTTGGCCGGGGAGAAGAGCATCAAGCGGAAGCGGTGATGGCACGGGATATATAGATAGGGGAATTGTGGTGGGCCCTATACCCTTACCCTATATAGAACTGATGCGGTGGGTCTCTATCCGTCTGTGGTAGTGTGGACCAACCAACCGATATAAGATGGTGGATTATAGATCATAGATAAGATAGTCACATAATGCAGAAGTGAAGGTGACCCCATATATAGATAGGGGTCAGATATCTATATAGGGCCTCCCCAGATCTATAGATAGGGGACACCTACCCATCCGGGCAGTCAATCTCCACTCCATAGTGATATAGAGTGATTGACGCAGGAACAAATCATAATGAAATGTATCTATATAGTTCGCATCGTGCTCCCGAGAACATAGGGGATCCGGCATATAGAATGAATGGCCCCCATCTATATATATAGAGGGGGAGTAGAGAGGGCCCGCCCCGATATATAGATATGGCTAGAGAGGGCCCGCCCCGATATAGAGATATGGCGATGTTCGGTCGCTTGCCTATATATAGATATGGAACTACAATATTACCCGAGCGATATAGAGTATAGGGGCGGGGCCTATCTAATCTGAGCTATAATAGAGGTGAGCCATAGATCTTTCTAGTGGAGGGCCGGGCATATAGAATCTAGAGTCTCACGCCCTGGGGTTCAATGGACTTCCAAGATAGATAGCCCTATATATATAACTGATCCTGGCATACAGATAATTTCTTGAATCTGTATGGTCGGGAAAGGCAATAATCAGGTGCCCCTATAGAGAGGTTGGTTGAGGAAAGGATGGTTTCGCCGACCCCCCTCTATATAGATCTCGGATCTATATATGGGAGATAGGGGGCCCTCGAATATATTGGTTGATCTCTATATAGGCATTGACTCAATTCGAGATATATAGATAGGGCCACTCACTACGCTACGCTGCGCTCACCCTATATATCTATATGGCAGTGGAGTGCCGTTCGCCTCTCCCATATAGATCTCCCTCTTGGGTCTTCATTGAGTGAGGAATAGCATTATCTAACAATAGGGGGCCGGACGCCATATCTATATATAGGCAAGCAGTAGATATATTAAGGCCTTCCCCCAGATCTCTATATAGGCCAATCGACACTAATCAATCGCCGATCGGAACGGTGAGCCGGGTTCATAACCATCAATCGGAGCGGCCCGGTCCGCAGTCGGCGTAAGGGAAGCCATATAGATATATAGGCCCCCCCCGGCCGGCATCAAGATACGGGACAACGACAACTGGAACTTGATGCACTCGAGATGATAGGGAGGCCGCAGCTGCTTTGATGAGTGCCATGCCGTGTGTTCGGAGTGGGATGGGCAGAGAACGGAAACGACTATTCCAGTTCGGTCTCAGGAATATACGCTCCCGGCTACGATCGGGGGGGGCTATAGAATACTTGGTATTTATAGAGGAGCAAATACCAAGTATGGAAAGATATACCCCCCTATCTATATATGGGATTATCAACTGTCTTCTATATATAGATAGATTCGCCTATAGATCTGATCTATATGGTAGTCCTTGAATACAACTTCACGATTCCCTATATATCAGCCTCTATATAGGGGGCCCTCTCTATAGATCTCGGGATCTATATATCTGTGAAGACTTGAGAATCTGGGAGATGTATTCAAGTCTTCATGCCTATATAGATATTCTATCTGGGATCGTTATTCGTTCTTGACTCTATCTACTCCATAGACGCCATATAGATAAGATATATAGCCGAGATATCTATATAGGGGGGGGCTACTATAGATTAGATCCCTCGCGCCGACATCTCTAGTTATGCCTTAAAATAGATATAGAGCCGAAGATATAGAGAGGGGGGGGGGCTCGGGAGACCGGGGCCAGATATAGAGCCGCCATCGGGGGATAGATATATAGCTGGGGGAGAGGGACTCGCCCACCCCTATCTATCTAACTATATCTATAGTCGGCACCCCCTCCCCTATAGAGATAGATGGGCTCCAGGGTTACCCAATTATAGACATAGACAGAAGGAGGCTCGGCTCTAATATATCTTATCTTATCTTATCTTATCTTATCTTATCTTATCTTATCTTATCTTATCTTATCTTATCTTATCTTATCTTATCTTATCTTATCTTATCTGAGAGACCCTCGGGAGTCGAGTCTACTAATATCTATATCTGGATAGGGTCCTTAGTCGACAACTCATATCGCGTATATATCTATGTTGCCTAACTCGACCCTGAACTATGGGGTGGGGGCCCCGGCTGCTCATATCTATATCTGGAAGGGGAGGAGAGCCCTAATCTCTATATGGCTCAGGTTGGGAGAGCACCGCTCCGCTCCCCTCCCCTCAGCTCCGCTCCGCTACCCGCACTCCCCCTCTATATAGAACTCATCTAGGTCTAGGAACTCTAGAGAGGGCTCTTCTATTATATACGTGATAGAAGCAACCAGTGCATTACATATATAGGGGAGAGGGCCGAGAGATAGACAGTGCTCTGCCTATGCCTATCCATATAGAGGGGATATGGGAGATATAGATAGGGGGCCCTATATATATATAGAACTGGGGATCCTAGAAATGCCCTCTAGTCCCTCGGGGGCCCGACCCCTTCATTTCTAGGCCACCTCACCTATATATCTGACCCGCCCCCCCGATCCAACTCCGCTTGTTCCAGCGGAAGTTATATAGTTATATAAGAAGAAAATGAGATAAGATAAGATAAGATAAGATCTCTATATAGGGGGGGTGGGGGCGGAGTTGCCATAGAGAGTCCACTCGGTGAATGGATTGGGTCGCCCCGATGGCAGTCCCATGAGCGATAGTTTTACATCAATGAATGGAGGGCGGTGAAGCAACTATCTAGAGGGGGGGTCGGCCCCCCCTCCCTCTAGATCTTATAGAGAAGGCAGTCATATGAGCGAAACCCTATCTATATATCTGTGAGATGAATGGTGGGTCCCTTACCTCGAATCGCCTATATAGAGAGGGGGGTGGGGCCGGATCTAAACCCAGAGCTCTTGAGAGCCCTCTCTATAGAAGATGATCATAGATATATAGAGAGGGGGGGGGCCCTCTCCCCTCTCATCTCACTGGTTGCTTCTATCACTCCTTTGGATAGAAGGAACTGGCCCTCTCTCTACTTCCTATACCTCTATGCAGTTGAGCTGAGCTATCCAGATATAGGAATACAAGAGACTATATATCTGACTATAAGATAAGATATGCCAAGGAATTCTTTCTATGGGGTCTATATACAATGGCCCTTCCTCTCTATGGGGTTTGCCATTGGGGGGTTGAGCTACATCATCTATATATGTGATATGAGTGATCAGTCATATCACATATATAGATGATGTGGCTCGACCAGCGGGTCATTTCTGCACTTGGCACCCACCCCCTATCTATAATTCTCTATATGGGGGCCCTCGTCCCCTATCTCTATATGGGGGCCCTCACCCCCCCTTTCTCTATATGGGATCTCTAGGGCTCCCCCTCCTAGAGAGATAAGATCTATAGGGAGGGGGGAGGGGCCCTCCTCGATCTATCGTCCCCCCTCCATAGAATAGAGGGGAGCCCCCCTCCCCCTCTTCTAGATCTTATCTTATCTCATCTTCTCTATGTTCCCCCCTCTCTATATCTTCTTTAGTATTTTTTTATTCAATTGGAAGAGTTGATACCATATCTTCCAATGAGTTGGAAGGCATATGACCAAGAGTGAAAAAAACATTACTGTATTTGGGTGGTAAACTATTTAGTAGAATAGCTTTTGCAGCCTTATCGTCTACTAGAGCTTTAACTTCTGCAAGTTTTCTTTGAAGATATCTTAAATTGTTGATGTGACTAGACATTGTATCTCCATCACTCATTTCGAGCTGGAAAAAGTGAAGTTTCAGGGAAAAATTTGCATTGACTTCTTTTGAGCCAAATAATTTACTTAGAGTATCAGACCATATGTCTTTCTTCAAGCCATTTCTATCTAGTAGATCAACATAATCGCCCCTCAGAATCTGATAAGAGGAAAGGACAGTAATGGCTATGGCTTTATCATCCATTTGTTTCCCATTCTACCAATTATGGTTGGAAATCTGAAGGTGCTAGTTACTTTTATGATCTACTATCCTCCATACAAGTTTTATTCAGCCAACTGGATTTGGATGTTTACGTTTCCAGGGGTAGAATCATCCCAAGTCGCAGCTGAATTTTTCCAATGGAAGCTATCCATGATTTGGTAAGCTCCTGACTAAGATGGGACAATAACAATCCGATAAAATCACCTGATTTAACTCTTTTGATGAACTTTTATTGGTACTTAACTTTTACAATAATTGGCCAAATGGTAGGGGGACTACGACATGGTGCTATATTGAACTTAACAACTTAATATTTAGATACATCAAAAAATTATGCACGGTCCATATGGAACACCGAAATATGGAGAAGGGACATGGAGGAACTGGTCCATGGCTTAACATCGATAGAATGTTAGCTCTAAAATTCCCTGTAAAAACTTCAATTGAGTGACCGATATTCCCCAATAAGATCGGACGGATTAACAAAACCATTTTGACCTAGACCATAAAAAAATAAAAGTAATATAGTTACTGCTTGCATGGACATTTACTTATCTAAACTTATCTATTCTTTGAGCAACTCACTTAACTTGCAACCCCCCAATGCATGGACTATGGGAAACACGCTAGTAGAATATGGTGATAAAGATAGGTTTGAGAAATGTAAACCCTATATCTTGATTGATACTGGATTTGGCACTGGAGCTGGAGTTGGAATGCCCCGGGATCTGATAAGATTTCTTAGATGTCTACAAGATACAGACGAAGCTCATGAGCATAAATGCCCTCCTCCTACAGGGGATATGATAAAGAACGTGGAAGACCGGTTTGGAGCCTTTCAGGTAAGTGCCTCTTCAAATGGCATGGAGCTATGGGAGAAGTCTGGAAGTGGATCAGCCCGGTGCAGGGAACTGTCAATGCCATCCTGTGCAAGAATTAGATTCAACATGAGAAAATCCCCCTCTAGTGTTGCCATGTCTGATATGATGATGCCAAGATTATCTTTCTCGGATCTCTACCCACGTGCAGTCCTTTTGAAAAAAAGAAGAACCAACCCTGACTCCCCTCACTACAGATGTATATGGGCCTGAGCTGCGAGAGGTCACCTATGAAATAACTAAAGAAGGGGGGCAGGATATGGCCGCGTGTATCACTTTCTGATCCAGATGTTCGGGCACCAAATCCTTCCCATATGCTATAAAACATTTCACCAGAAGGATCTTCTTACAAAACTATTTAGGTGCAGATGCTCGAAAATAGCGATGGCGGCCCGTCAATGGTACCATGGGTCCCACCCAATAAATAAATGACTCCCCTTAAGGCCATGAGATTCACGTATTCTATCCATAGATTGGAATGAGCGTCTACCTTTGTCTACCCATCAATCGGTCAGAGAACATATATTGTACACAGTTCTAAATAATAGAGGCTTCTTTGATATCAATTGGCAATATGAAATACAATAGGGCTACGCCATATAGGAAATATAATAGGGCATAAACTCCACTTCGTATTAAATAGGAAGAACAATTAACATGCCAACTTGTTTAATCAATTTACGGGTGTAACAGACTGCACTTAATCAGATATGAGTTGATGATGGCCAACATCTATATATACAGATATTTATCTATATTATATTATTATAGAGATGAGACTATCTTGACTCTATACAGGGTAATCATAATGAATTAATAGATGTCTATACAACAATGTAATTCTTAACAATATCTTCTCTTGGATAATGGAACGGAGAAGGGCTATAAATTTTTATGAGCAATTCTAACCCCCTCCAGTATCTTTGTATTTTTAGATGTACTCATTAGTTTCTGAAGCTTCTTCCCACATATCATCTCTGATATCAAAGAACCCCGACTGAATGCAAATCTCAAAAGAATGGATTTCTTTCTATCCTAAATCAATCACATAGCATATTTCATTCTACTACCATAAAGTAGGACATAAGTCTCCGGGGAACCTTATACTAGTCATTCTAAGTTATTTGGATCATACCAACAACTTATTAGTCACTCTCCATATTTGTCTATGCTGATTTAAACTTATCCCTACTTTATTACTACTTGTTACAATGGTCCTTTAAGTATCTATCTCTGAGATAACTCTTTTGTCATAGTGTAAGGTAAAATAGGTAGTATATCTAGCCCCATTTTTATGCTCAGGGGAAAAATCCGGTTGGATCTTAATTTACCTGTGCCCCACCCACCCCTATCTTTCCATATATGTTTGCCAGATCAATATATTGGAAATTGATCTAGAATATATATCAATGCCATATATGTTAATCCAGATAAATAATATTAAGAAAAGGAATGTCTTCCGATCGTTTTCAGTTAGATTTACGGGAAGTCGGGGAGCCTATTATTGGTCGCTCCTTTTATTTGTCAGAGTTTAGGGATCATCTTTTCACTAGAGTGAGGTCGCACATGTATAGATCGAGCTCTAGATCTATAGACATTAGATCTGGGTATAGCAACTATAGATACTATATGGGTTTAAACAATTCATATTTTTATTTACCCAGTATAGCAAGAAAATCATTAGATATGCTAAATTATTCTATGAAAAGAGTATTAGCTTAGATAGGGTCCCTCTACTTGAATTGCTATTTCACATTAGGGGCGCCAGATTTAAAATATAGCGTGTTTTTAGTTTTAATTCATAAATCATTTTAATTTAGCTTCCATACTTTGTCCCATCATCTAATATTATTATTAGGATAGATTAAAAAATGGTTATTATATATTATGTTTGTATGTAGCCGCCATATAAGTCTGAAATTCCCAAATCAGCATCCCGAAGGAATTGTATATTTTGTTTGTTCACATATAGATCTATAGTCATTTAACGTAGTATTTAAATACATTGTTATTTAGATAGTATGTAATTCTATCCTATAGCCATTGATATCACCCATTGCCCTATCTTAAAAAACTATATAGCATAGATACTGGCAACATTTGCATATGAACTAGAGATTAAGGGTTTGACTAAGGTAAATCCATTTGTTTCTTGTTTCTTACTTGCCTAGACATTGACCCATAAATCTAATTAGGCTTGACTAATCTATAGATTCATTTCTTGTAATATGGGTAAATTCATTCTTGATTTATCCCATCCATATCTAAATGGCTAGATACAAAAACGGTCGATATGGAGACTAACTAAAACTATCTACTCTTGTATAGAAAGAAACTCTAATTTTACCATGTCAGATATACACCTCCATACCCAAAATGTACAACACTATCTAATATGTAATAAAGTCGAGCATCTACTTTCACAGAAATAAATCCAAGGGCACATATCATAGATAGGCTCCATAATCTAGCGATATAGGGCAACCTTCACATGAATCTCACTCTAAATCCACCTGGGTAGGGTTGGGTGCTAGCTAGGTTGTTCAACCTACACTCATACGGTGACATGTCATACCCTATCCAGTTCCTCTACTTTGGATAGTCCCTTAAAACCTTGGACGGATTTGGAAGTCACATAGTATTTATCACCATGGTCCAGGATTATCTAACCCTAACCCGTTCCCCCTACATTTGAGCCATAAACTGTTAAACTCATACGCTCTGCTCTCCTCTATATATAGATGGCAGTCGGACTATATATTCTATGCTCTAGATATGGGATGATGGAGAGAAATCTCCACAACCACTCCTAATCTGTCAGCAATAACTATACATGTTCTAGCATGAAAACATTTCAGCAGGGGCCCCCATGGAGAGAATTCCTCTTTTCCCCCTTATTAGGAGACCATATAACCTGTTAGGGATTTTATTTATCAACGGTCCATGGATTAGATAGATAGCCCCCTCTATCTTTATCATGGCTTTCTATATGGGTCCTACATCACCATTTTAGGAGAGGGAATAGTCTATGAAAGGATTAGGGGACTAGCCATCCTTTCTGATTCTCCAACATGGCCATATATAGTACCTTTCATGAATGAAACAGACTTAGTGAAGATATTTACTCTGTGAACTACACTTGAATGCCCAATACTCCTTGCATAGATATAGGTTGACCATTCGCCATATCCCCTAGTGATCAAGTTGTGCTCATGCTATATATAACATTCCCATTTTAGTACATTAGAACAAGATTTTTTTTTTTTTTTGATAAGTGCTTCCTAGTTCTAAATACATAATTTAGAACTCACAGATCATAACAATCATTCTTATAACAGATAACCATATGCAGCTGTAATGACTCGGTGTACCACCGATCTATTCATTCCATGACTCGGTGATCTACCGATCTATTCATGAGTATCATAGAGTTGGCGTTTTTATCTTAACACTTCACTCTTGCGGTTCTCTTCCCTAATCTGGGATTTCAGAATGCTCTGTCCAAGGAACCTATCTGAATAATTGTTACCATTATTCATCGGCATCACGTCCCTTAGACTAGGTGACATAGGACAACGCAATCAGCAGCTTGCGATACTTTGGCCAAAGATTTGAAACATACTGTTCATGTCTCGTATTCCTTGACGGCATACTCGTCAATCTGGAATACGTCCTTCACCCCACTCCGATGTTAAATAGAATGTCTTATACTGACTTCTGTCAGCCTCCCCTGTCCCAAGTCATTCACTCAGGAATGGGTTAATAACATGACACACGTTATAAGGATGCTCTTGAAGACTAGGGTAAGCTGACATACTGGGTCAACCACTGTTAACCCCGTGTGTCAAGGTACCCCGAGTCTCAAAGGGCAGCCTCATAACATGACCATGGTCCTAACCAGTCCCAGAGTAAAAACTTGTTCGAGTTTCAGGTGTAAATCTTAACGATCAATGCAAAGGGTGTCGCAATATGTCACCTGCATTGTTGTATCCTCGAGAAGATCCTAATCTTCTCGAAGGTACAACCCTGCAGTTGACATGTGTCGACATCCTACAAAACTACCTCGGAAAGATTTACATAACTTCAAGGAGTTACTTAAGTTGAGTTGAAATTGAATTTAAGACTCTCCTAACTGGGTAGTCTTTTCCCAACCCTGGGTTCCACACCTTTGAGTTGCCTTACGCAATTAAGTTCAATTTCACAGAGAGAAGTTTAATAAGATTTGAGACCTCGTCAAGGAGATCATCGGTTCCAATAATCTTATTCCTCATAATTGGGCAATAGCCCTAAGTCCTCTCATAAGGAAGCTAACTAAACCCATAAGGGTTTATATCAACTCCGAAGACTGAAATATATCTTACTTATTGTTATTAAGATATAGTGATTTAAAACCATCAATTACGTTGTCTTGACTTAGATCATGGATAGGGAGTAATAGATTACTCTTCCTGTTTCAGCTACCTATTAGGTGTAGTTTAACCTTAACTTCTCGAAAGGCAGTGGAATAATTTCCAATTTAGCCTTATTCATAATATAAAAGAATTACTATTCATTCACGAAGTATTCGGTCACATAATTTTTACAAGGCCTACTTAGAGAATCCAACTAACTCCCATGGTATACAATAATAAAAATGCACTTACATTCAATCAGACCTAAGAAGTTCAATCCAACAAATAAAAATGCAGCCACATAAGTAACAATCTCCCCATTTCATTCATTTCCAGACCATACATTTACAACTTATGCACTTCGGCACATTTGATACAATAATCAACATCAAAAGAATATCTTTCTTCCTATAGTACAATTTGAGAAATCAAGTTGGAATTCATCATAAAAACCAGATTAAACAATCTGAGCATCATATCAGATCTGCGTGCCTTTACCACTTACGATGTCCATCTGCAAAAATTGCTAGCACAGGTCAGTTCAGTGAACTGAGCATGATAAGCACTAATTCTTAAAACAATTGCATTCCACCAATTGTTCTCATTAAACAACCTGTTTAAATGAAATCATTTCTTCAAATCCTTAAACATGAATCGGGCTAATCATCTTTCTACAATTCTAATATGACTTTAACACATAACTCATATTATAGCTACCAGTTAAACCTGAATATTTTTCAGATGATTCATCATATATATTAGAGACTAAGAAGAACAAAATGAATCCACAATATCCATCCATCTGAAAACCAAGGACAGTAATAATCCAACAAAATTACTCCATTCAAGAATGAATTCCTATCAGTACGTGTATCCAACAGATGTGCATTTAACAATTCAAGCAAAGACAGATTATAACCTCCAGCAAGTTCAACTGACGGGATTCCTTTATATTCATAGCATTATTTCAATGACATTGATAAGTATACAAACTTCTACTACAATACTATTTTTATAAAAGTGGATAACTGAATAACTCAACAGGATAATAATATGACCATCAATAAGGAAAGAAGACTCTGGTCAAGAGTCAGTACTTACCAGTCTCTCCTTACAAATTTAACAGTGTATTCTTTTTATGCCCATACTGTAGAGTTCACATAAAGATACAAAAGAAGAGAGCACTAATAATTTCCAGACAAGGGAGAGAATATTTTCTTATTCCAAAAGTCATATATCAACATATACTTTACAGCTTAGGAGAAAGAAACAGAGGCATTCAGATCTCCATTCCCAACAGGTTCAGGACTGTACGAACTTCCCAGGAGTAATGCATATACATTCAATCTTGAATTCAATTAAGGAAGAAGAGAAAGCAAGAAAATCAACACCCAAGTTTACCATTAGCTCCAATCTGATAGAACTGTTTAAAAAGGTCGCCCTAAGATTCCAAGGGTCTTACAATTGCACATTAACAAAAGACACAGATTGTTATAAATGAAATACATATACGTTCAATATCAGTACACAATCATGGCCCAAATAAAACATTCTTCCCTTCACCCAGGACTTGAATCATTTTAGACTATGAGTTAGGGTACCCACTATCATTACTTACTGATAGGTAACACTATCTATTTCCAGTCATTATAGTGGATAATTTGTAATTGTGTTTCAAGGATACCAAACAAATAGCACTTCCAGTATTACTAGATGATTTCTAATGTTAGATTTCAAGGTCACTACAGGTGAAATCAACACAATCCCATCCCTTCCAAGTACAAAACCTGATTTCCATCCATGCAGATCTAGGATTACCCACACGTTATTAAGAATCAGAGTTCCTCAAAGCAAGATTTCTCTCGGTCAGGCTGTGTTCCCATTAACCAAGTAAAGTCGTAAAGAAAACAACAGCTACACTAATATTTCATCACATACAGAACCCATAATCATTGACCATCCAGACCCTTTTCACAGAGGTACAGGCTTAAATTCAACATATTTCTTACGCATGCGACTAAATCAGTCGAGCTCAAAAGAAGGAACTACAGTTTCATCACAATTCAATTATATATTCACCTGAAGCTGTCAAGCAATAAAAGAGCTCTTGCGACCAAGCAATAATCAATAAACCAACCAAATTAGACACAACAATTCTTTCCATGTCATTCTTCAAACATGAAATCATCCAACGCAATCGTCTAACATGGTACAGTTAGGAACTCATTACCTCAGTCGAACAAGAGACTAGGAAACAACATATACAGAATTCGAACCCATATGTAATCACAACAAACATTTCAACAGAAGTCGAATCCATATGTAATCCACACAAGGACTTCAACAGAAGTCATGACACAGCAAGGACTTCAACAGAAGTCAAATTCATAATGAAAACACAGCAAGGACTTCAACAGAAGTCGAATCCATCATGTAAACACACAAGGACTTCAACAGAAGTGAACCAACATGTAAACACAGCAAGGACTTCAACAGAAGTCGAATCCATATGAAAACACAGCAAGGACTTCAACAGAAGTCGAATCCAACATGTAAACACAGCAAGGACTTCAACAGAAGTCGAATAGCCATCAACATGTAATGAACACAGCAGCAAGGACTTCAACAGAAGTCGAACCATATGAAAACACAGCAAGGACTTCAACAGAAGTCTTCATATGAAAACACAGCACTTCAACAAACATGCAAACACCTTCAACAGGGTCTTCGTATAACCAGGGATTCCCAAATCAACAAGAGAAGAAGAAAACCAATACATTGCTTCCAGTCAAACCAACTATACAAAAGAAATCATCTGAACAGAGTTTTTCTAATGAAAGCATTTGAAGGAAAGCAAGATTTTTAAAAGTTAGGTCCTATCATGCCTGATAGTGTCGCTTAAAAATTTGAAGAAGACCTCTAAATGTGCTTGCACCTTCTCTTCTTCTTCCACGATAGATTAAACAACAATAAATTGTTACCTTCATGCCTTATAAACTTTCCCCGACAGAGAAGGAAGCTAGAAATTCTCAAAGTTGCCATGCAACACAGAGTAGACGACTGGTTCGAAGAACCAGTGCTCAAGCAGAGTGAAAAATGGAATGCATGGAAAACCAAACAACCAAACAATATTCCATTTGCATGCCTTCCCAAGCAATCCGCGCTCGGGAACCAAAGTTCATTAATTGCATTAACTGCCATCCTCCCGCCTATTCTCCATTGCCACCGACCGCCAAAATTGGTGATCGCCAAAAGAAAACAAACAAACACTCCCATACTTGGTGATACTGCCACGTCAGGTCACATTAGCCGTTTGCAACCTCCGCCAAACCTGACAGCATCCCAAGTCCTTCAACCTTATCCCCCTCATAAATTCCATGGAAACCACCGCCCATGACTCGCGACCCTTCATAGGTCCCCCTCCATTCTTATCATTAGTTAAGATAGGTTAGATCATAGGGTTAAGACATTAGTCTCCCTTCCATAGCGCTAGGTGTAGTTAACTCTTAGGAGCATTAAGCTTATAGTTTAGGGCTAGGTTAGATTAGCAATTATTTTAACCAATAGGTTATAGTTTAGGTTAAGGTTATTAACCTTAACGAATCAAATCTAGGTCTCCAAAATAGGACCAATCAAAGTTAGAGTCCATACAGGGTTAAACATTCCTGTAAAGGATTCTATTTGGCATCACTAAATTAAGCTTACGGTATACACATGAACATCTTACCTGGCTTAAGGTCTAGGCCTTCCTGATGTTACGATATCTGTAACCAAAGTCCATTTATCATGATCAGCCTGAGTTAAACTCCGGGATTGATCATTCAAACTCATTCAGACCTTGTAACTTTCGTAAGGTCAATAAATTTTGTTCATCCTGAATAAGCTTAAAACATTCCTTGGATCAATGCAACTGATCCAAGGCTGAGTCATAAAGATGGATAAATCCACAATTCATCCAGAAATCAAATTGAACTCAAGTGCGAAGAATGAAAGAAACAAAAGAGTCCAAGCATATTCTTGCTTAGTCAAAGATCTTCAAGAGCAAAGAAGATACAATCCATATTAAGCATGACTTCACAAAACCAAAGGAACATGTCCTTATACAGAAGAAATCATATATCAACACTTGAATGCTCAGGAGAAAGTAACAACAGTTCAGGGTGTTACATGCTTCCCTCCTAAAAGATTCATCGTCCCGATGATTACATCCTTTGATTTACCTTCAGGTCAATCAATTTATTAGTTCACAATACAAAAGACTATTTCCAACTTGAATAATTCCATAAATCAATGTCATGATACAATTTATTCAACCTGAATAATGTTTGCCTCCAAGCTGGCTTACATAAAGACATGAAAAAGATAAGTTCATAATAATTAATTTTTTTTTGTCAACAGATTCCATTCTGTTCAAAAAGAAAGGGAAAAGCAATTTTCATCTCTTCCAGATTTTCCCAAGTTGCACTTTCTTCGTTAAACTGGTCCCACTGGACCTTACATTGCTGTATTTTACGATTTCTCAAATGCAATTGGCGAGTTTCCAGCACTCGTGTGGGTTTAACCACGATTATTCCTGGGTCTTGGACCTGCAAGGAATTCCAATTTAAAACATGTGACAAGTCTGAAACGTATTTCTTAAGCAAAGAAATATGGAAAACATCATGCATGCGAGACAAAGCAGGTGGTAATGCTAATCGGTAAGCTACAGGATTGATTATTTCGACAATTTCGAAAGGTCCCACATAACGAGGTGACAACTTGGCAGCCTTGCCAAAAGTTATAGAACTCTTTCTGGGTTTAACACGAAGAAAAACCTTTTCACCAAGTTCAAACTTTCGATCAACCCGCTTTAGGTCAGCATAGCTCTTCTGCCTATCTGCTGCTTCTTTCAATCGTTCACGAATCATCTTAACTTGTTGTTCCATTTCAGTGAGGATTTCTGGTCCAATTACCACTCTATCCTCAATACTATCCCAACTAACAGGGGTTCTGCACTTTCTTCCATAAAGTGCCTCAAAAGGTGCCATTTTAAGAGAAGAGTGATATGTGTTGTTGTATGCAAACTCAACTAATGGGAGATACTCTTCCCATTTATACTGTTGATCCATGCAATACATTCGTAACATATCTTCCAACACCTGATTTACTCTCTCAGTTTGTCCATCCGTTTTCCGGATGATATGCAGAATTGAAGTTTAGTTTCGTTCCAAGAGCATTATTAAGTGTTTGCCAAAATCTTAATGTCATTCTAGGATCCCTATCAGATATAATCAATTCTGGTACTCCATATAACCTGAAAATTTTGTGCACGAATCTTTTTGCTAACACTGGAGAATCATCCTTCAGATTTCCAGTGATGAAATGAGCTACCTTTGTTAGTTTGTCTACAACTACCAAGATAACATCATGTTTATTTCTCGACATAGGCAACCCTTGTACAAAGTCCATGCTTATTACTTGCCATTTATACTGCGGTATGCTATGGGGATATAATAGTCCAACAGGGTGCATGTGTTCTGCCTTAACCCGCTGACATTCCAGACAATGAGTCACAAAATCAATAACATCCTTTTTCATTCCTTTCCAGAAGTATTGTTGTTTTAGATCAGCGAGCATTTTAGTAATACCCGGGTGTCCAGAAAAGGGTGAATTATGAAATTCAACTAACAATTTCTTTCTCAAATCATTTAGCAAAGGTACATATACCCTGTTCTCATAATGTAAGATTCCTTCATTATCAAAATGAAAACCTTTATACCTTTCATCTTTTGGTTCTGCAGCAAGTGCTGCTTTTACTTGCTGAAAGTATATATCAGATTCTGAGGCACTTTTTACCTCATCTTTAAACTGAGTTCTTAATGTTATAAGAGCAGAAATGTGCTTCCTACGACTTAGAGCATCTGCTACTCTATTCTCTTTTCCTTTGATGTAACTAATATCAAAATCATATTGAGATAAAAACTCTAACCACCTTCGTTGTCTTGCATTTAGGTTAGGCTGAGTGAAAATATATTTCAGCCCTAAATGATCAGTTTTCAACTCAAAAGGTTTCCCAAGTAAATAGTGTCTCCATACTTGAAGCGCATGAACAATTGCAGCAAGCTCTAAATCATGAGGGGCATAATTCAGCTCATGTAACTTAAGTTTTCT
The DNA here is from genome assembly GCA_019776745.2 of Taxus chinensis. Taxonomy (NCBI): domain Eukaryota; kingdom Viridiplantae; phylum Streptophyta; class Pinopsida; order Cupressales; family Taxaceae; genus Taxus; species Taxus chinensis. The sequence goes on from JAHRHJ020003754.1 coordinate 523,329, forward strand.
ACTTTCATATGCTATGACTTGATCATTTTGTAACAAAACACCTCCAAGGCCTTCCCCAAAAGCATCTGTTACAACAGTAAAGTTTCCATTAGGGTCCGGTACAGCCAATATAGGTGCTGAAGTCAACTGGATTTTCAAACTTTTAAAAGCAGTTTCACACTTATCATTCCAAATAAATTTCCTATCCTTCTTCTGTAATGAAGTTATCGGTGCAGCCACTTTAGAAAAATTCTTTACAAATTTTCTATAATAACCAGCAAGGCCCATGAAGCTTCTTACTTCGTGTACATTCTTTGGTGCAGGCCACTCGGTTATTGCCACTATTTTTGAAGGATCCACAACAATTCCTTCTTTACTAATGACATGACCCAAATAGTGAACTTCAGTATCAAAGAAAGAACATTTGGATAACTTACCGTATAACTTTCTTTTTCTCAAAATTTCCAAAACTATCTTCAAATGCTCATTGTGCTCTTCGATACTTTTAGAATATATGAGAATATCGTCCAAGAATATAAGCACAAACTTGTCCAAATATTCTTGAAAGATATTATTCATTAAGTTCATAAAAGCTGCGGGTGCATTAGTTAATCCAAAGGGTAGAACCGTGAATTCATAATGTCCGTACCTGGTTCGGAAAGTTGTTTTATGAATATCTTCTTCTTTAATCCTTAATTGATGATAACCAGATCGAAGATCTATCTTGGAATAAACCTCTGCTCCACGCATCTGATCAAATAGATCGTCAATTCTTGGAAGTGGGTATCTGTTCTTAATTGTTGCTTTGTTTAACATCCGATAATCAATACACAGTCTAAGTGTTCCATCTTTCTTTTTTACAAATATTACTGGCGCTCCCCAAGGTGAAACACTTGGTCTAATCAAACCCTTAGACAAAATTTCTTGCAATTGTGCCTTAAGCTCGACTAACTCTGTAGTAGTCATCCGATAAGGTGCCTTAGAAATAGGTTTCGTCCCTGGTTTGATTTCAATGATGAAGTCAAATTCCCTTTTGGGTGGTAAACCTGGTAATTCCTCCAGAAATACATCCTTGAAACTTTGCAACAGTGGAAATCGTTTCATGGAATCACCATCTTCTTCTAAAAATTCAGATATCTTTACTACATATAAGGTACATCCTTTGTTTTTAGCCTTTTTAAGTTGCATAGCTGACAGTTTCCTAACTGAAATTTCCCGTTTCACACCTTGAATCTCTGCTGCTTTCAGCCGATCATCTAAACATCTTATATTCTTTTCAAAGCAGTCTACTTTTGCTTTATGGTCAGCTAACCAATTGACACCGATGACAATGTCATAGGATCCCAAAGGTGTAACATAGAGGTCAACTTCCGTGGAAAAGTTAGGTAAGTCAAGGACTGCCCCAAAAAGACACATACTCACTGTATGAACAGAGTTATTACCATACTGTACAGTCCAAGATTTATCCATTTTTCCAGCTTTTCTTTTAAGTTTAGAAGCAAGTTTACTAGAAATAAAACATTCAGTAGCTCCTGTATCAAAAAGAATAGTGACAGGTATGCCAAATAACTTACCCGGAACTTCTATAGGTGTCACTTGCTTTTCAGCTTGCTTGTCTGCTACTGCAGCATGTATCTTATGCTGCTGATTACGATCATCCTTCTTCAAAGGGCACTGATTTGCGTAGTGGTCTTTGCCACAATTATAGCAGCCTCCTACAGGTCCCTTTTTAGGCTCAAAATTACTTCCAGCCTTAAAATTATCACGTTGTCCTCCATAGGGCTTCTGCCCATTGTTATAATTTTTGGCAAAACTATCCCTTATATTTCCAGCAGGCTTATTCACTGTCGTTTTCTTATTATTATCCACTGGAAACTTACTTCTGTTTCCAAACTTTTTCCATGGCCCCTTCTTGGGTGCAAGTGAAGTTGAAGAAGGGTTTACAATCTTCTTCCGCACTTCCTCTTTATGAGCAGAAATAGCCTTTAATTTCTGTTCTTGCCTTATGGAATTTTCAACAACCCCTTCCATAGTGGTTGGGCTGTGAACATCGACCTCTCCTCCTATCATGGGATTTAGTCCCATGATGAATTTCAGTATTATGAACTTCTCGTCAGTTTGATACTGCGGTACATACTTGAGGAGTTTCGTAAACCGCTCCCAGTATTCAGTTACCGTTAGCTTTCCTTGAGCTAAGTTTTGGAATTCTGTCATTTTCTGATCATAGAAAAGTTGTGGCAGCCAACGTTGCCTAAAATAGCCTTTAAATTGATCCCAAGTGATATTGGTCTCATCAATATTTAGCTCAGCTTTACGGCTGTCCCACCACGAAGATGCTTCGTGGGAAAGCTGATAGGCTCCCCAAATAGCTTTGGTTTCCTCCGAGAAGTTTCTTATTGCAAAGTACTTCTCCATCTCGCTGAGCCAGTTCTCAGCTCCATCTCCTAATGTGGTGCCATCATATTTAGGTGGACTTATCCTTTTTATATCATTAGTGAGTTCTGCTGCCAACCTGGCCTTTTTGTTTTCTGGTTGGACAGGTACATTTCCAGTGTTATTACCAACACCCATATCGGGGTTGTCCTCAGGAGGTAGCTGATTGTTGTTACCAGCTTCATCATCCTCCTCATTTCCCATTACTTGTTGTTCAAGTACAGCCAAACGATCTCTTGTGTCCAATAGGGCAGCAAGGATCTCATCAAGTTTTTGGGTTGTTGCCGCCCCTCCCTCTGGTGGAGCATTATTCGCAACGTTCCCTCTTGTTCTAACCATTTTCTGTTACAAGAAAATTCAGGTTTTTATCAGATTATGGACACAATAGGTCCAAGAGCTGCAACCTTCAGCTCTGATACCAAGATGTAACATTCCCATTTTAGTACATTAGAACAAGAATTTTTTTTTTTTTTTTTGATAAGTGCTTCCTAGTTCTAAATACATAATTTAGAACTCACAGATCATAACAATCATTCTTATAACAGATAACCATATGCAGCTGTAATGACTCGGTGTACCACCGATCTATTCATTCCATGACTCGGTGATCTACCGATCTATTCATGAGTATCATAGAGTTGGCATTTTTATCTTAACACTTCACTCTTGCGGTTCTCTTCCCTAATCTGGGATTTCAGAATGCTCTGTCCAAGGAACCTATCTGAATAATTGTTACCATTATTCATCGGCATCACGTCCCTTAGACTAGGTGACATAGGACAACGCAATCAGCAGCTTGCGATACTTTGGCCAAAGATTTGAAACATACTGTTCATGTCTCATATTCCTTGACGGCATACTCGTCAATCTGGAATACGTCCTTCACCCCACTCCGATGTTAAATAGAATGTCTTATACTGACTTCTGTCAGCCTCCCCTGTCCCAAGTCATTCACTCAGGAATGGGTTAATAACATGACACACGTTATAAGGATGCTCTTGAAGACTAGGGTAAGCTGACATACTGGGTCAACCACTGTTAACCCTGTGTGTCAAGGTACCCCGAGTCTCCAAGGGCAGCCTCATAACATGACCATGGTCCTAACCAGTCCCAGAGGAAAAACTTGTTCGAGTTTCAGGTGTAAATCTTAACGATCAATGCAAAGGGTGTCGCCATATGTCACCTGCATTGTTGTATCCTCGAGAAGATCCTAATCTTCTCGAAGGTACAACCCTGCAGTTGACATGTGTCGACATCCTACAAAACTACCTCGGAAAGATTTACATAACTTCAAGGAGTTACTTAAGTTGAGTTGAAATTGAATTTAAGACTCTCCTAACTGGGTAGTCTTTTCCCAACCCTGGGTTCCACACCTTTGAGTTGCCTTACGCAATTAAGTTCAATTTCACAGAGAGAAGTTTAATAAGATTTGAGACCTCGTCAAGGTGATCATTGGTTCCAAATAATCTTATTCCTACATAATTGGGCAATAGCCCTAAGTCCTCTCATAAGGAAGCTAACTAAACCCATAAGGGTTTATATCAACTCCGAAGACTGAAATATATCTTACTTATTGTTATTAAGATATAGTGATTTAAAACCATCAATTACGTTGTCTTGACTTAGATCATGGATAGGGAGTAATAGATTACTCTTCCTTTCAGCTACCTATTAGGGTGTAGTTTAACCTTAACTTCTCGAAAGGCAGTGGACTAATTTCCAATTTAGCCTTATTCATAACATAAAAGAATTACTATTCATTCACGAAGTATTCGGTCACATAATTTTTACAAGGCCTACTTAGAGAATCCAAATAACTCCCATGGTATACAATAATAAAAATGCACTTACATTCAATCAGACCTAAGAAGTTCAATCCAACAAATAAAAATGCAGCCACATAAGTAACAATCTCCCCATTTCATTCATTTCCAGACCATACATTTACAACTTATGCACTTCGGCACATTTGATACAATAATCAACATCAAAAGAATATCTTTCTTCCTATAGTACAATTTGAGAAATCAAGTTGGAATTCATCATAAAAACCAGATTAAACAATCTGAGCATCATATCAGATCTGCGTGCCTTTACCACTTACGATGTCCATCTGCAAAAATTGCTAGCACAGGTCAGTTCAGTGAACTGAGCATGATAAGCACTAATTCTTAAAACAATTGCATTCCACCAATTGTTCTCATTAAACAACCTGTTTAAATGAAATCATTTCTTCAAATCCTTAAACATGAATCAGGCTAATCATCTTTCTACAATTCTAATATGACTTTAACGCATAACTCATATTATAGCTGCCAGTTAAACCTAAATATTTTTCAGATGATTCATCATATATATTAGAGACTAAGAAGAACAAAATGAATCCACAACATCCATCCATCTGAAAACCAAGGACAGTAATAATCCAACAAAATTACTCCATTCAAGAATGAATTCCTATCAGTTCGTGTATCCAACAGATGTGCATTTAACAATTCAAGCAAAGACAGATTATAACCTCCAACAAGTTCAATTGACGGGATTCCTTTATATTCATAGCATTATTTCAATGACATTGATAAGTATACCAACTTCTACTACAATACTATTTTTATAAAAGTGGATAACCGAACAACTCAAACAGGATAATAATATAACCGTCGATAAAGAAGAAGACTCCGGTCAAGAGTCAGTACTTACCAGTATCTCCTTACAAATTTAACAATCTATTCTTCTTATGCCCGTACCGTAGAGTTCACATAAAGATACAAAAGAAGAGAGCACTCATAATTTCCAGACAAGGGAGAGAATATTTTCTTATTCCAAAAGTCATATATCAACATATACTTTACAGCTTAGGAGAAAGAAACAGAGGCATTCAGATCTCCATTCCAAACAGGTTCAGGACTGTACCAACTTCCCAGGAGTAATGCATATACATTCAATCTTGAATTCAATTAAGGAAGAAGAGAAAGCAAGAAAATCAACACCCAAGTTTACCATTAGCTCCAATATGATAGAATTGTTTAAAAAGCTCACCCTAAGATTCTAAGGGTCTTACAATTACACATTAAAAAAAGACACAGATTGTTATAAACGGAAATACATATACGTTCAATATCAGTACACAATCATGGCCCAAATAAAACAGTCTTCCCTTCACCCAGGACTCGAATCATTCTAGACTACGAGTTAGGGTACCCACTATCATTACTTACTGATAGGTAACACTATCTATTTCCAGTCATTACAGTGGATAATTTGTAATTGTGTTTCAAGGATACCAAACAAATAGCACTTCCAGTATTACTAGATGATTTCTAATGTTAGATTTCAAGGTCACTACAGGTGAAATCAACACAATCCCATCCCTTCCAAGTACAAAACCTGATTTCCATCCATGCAGATCTAGGATTACCCACACGTTATTAAGAATCAGAGTTCCTCAAAGCAAGATTTCTCTCGGTCAGGCTGTGTTCCCATTAACCAAGTAAAGTCGTAAAGAAAACAACAGCTACACTAATATTTCATCACATACAGAACCCATAATCATTGACCATCCAGACCCTTTTCACAGAGGTACAGGATTAAATTTAACATATTTCTTATGCATGCGACTAAATCAGTCAAGCTCAAAAGAAGGAACTACAGTTTAATCATAATTCAATTATATATTCACCTGAAGCTATCAAGCAATAAAAGAGCTCTTGCGACCAAGCAATAATTAATAAACCAACCAAATTAGACACAACAATTCTTTCCATGTCATTCTTCAAACATGAAATCATCCAACGCAATCGTCTAACATGGTACAGTTAGGAACTCATTACCTCAGTCGAACAAGAGACTAGGAAACAACATATACAGAAGTCGAACCCATATGTAATCACAGCAAACATTTCAATAGAAGTCGAATCCATATGTAATCACAGCAAAGACTTCAACAGAAGTCGAATCCACATGTAAACACAGCAAGGACTTCAACAGAAGTCGAATCCATATGTAACACAAGCAAGGACTTCAACAGAAGTCGAACCAACATGTAAACACAGCAAGGACTTCAACAGAAGTCGAATTCAACAAGGACTTCAACAGAAGTCGAATTCATATGTAAACACAGCAAGGACTTCAACAGAAGTCGAATCCATAACAAGGACTTCAACAGAAGTAATATGTAAACACAGCAAGGACTTCAACAGAAGTCGAATCCACTTCAACAGAAGTCGAACCAACATGTAAACACAGCAAGGACTTCAAGGACTTCAACAGAAGTCTAACATATGTAATCACAACAAGGACTTCAACAGGGTCTTCGTATAACCAGGGATTCCCAAATCAACAAGAGAAGAAGAAAACCAATACATTGCTTCCAGTCAAGCCAACTGTACAAAAAAAATCATCTGAACAGAGTTGTTCTAATGAAAGCATTTGAAGGAAAGCAAGATTTTTAAAAGTTAGGGCCTATCATGCTTGATAGTGTCGCTTAAAAATTCGAAGAAGACCTCTAAATGTGCTCGCACCTTCTCTTCTTCTTCCACGATAGATTAAACAACAATAAATTGTTACCTTCATGCCTTATAAACTTTCCCCGACAGAGAAGGGAGCTAGAAATTCTCAAAGTTGCCATGCAACATAGAGTAGACGACTGGTTCGAAGAACCAGTGCTCAAGCAGAGTGAAAAATGGAATGCATGGAAAACCAAACAACCAAACAATATTCCATTTGCATGCCTTCCCAAGCAATCCACGCTCGGGAACCAAAGTTCATTAATTGCATTAACTTCCATCCTCCCGCCTATTCTCCATTGCCACCGACCGCCAAAATTGGTGATCACCAAAAGAAAACAAACAAACACTCCCATACTTGGTGATACTGCCACGTCAGGTCACATTAGCCATTTGCAACCTCCGCCAAACCTGACAGCATCCCAAGTCCTTCAACCTTATCCCCCTCATAAATGCCATGGAAACCACCGCCCATGACTCGCGACCCTTCATAGGTCCCCCTCCATTCTTATCATTAGTTAAGATAGGTTAGATCATAGGGTTAAGACATTAGTCTCCCTTCCATAGCGCTAGGTGTAGTTAACTCTTAGGAGCATTAAGCTTATAGTTTAGGGCTAGGTTGGATTAGCAATTATTTTAACCAATAGGTTATAGTTTAGGTTAAGGTTATTAACCTTAACGAATCAAATCTAGGTCTCCAAAATAGGACCACTCAAAGTTAGAGTCCATACAGGGTTAAACATTCCTGTAAAGGATTCTATTTGGCATCACTAAATTAAGCTTACGGTATACACATGAACATCTTACCTGGCTTAAGGTCTAGGCCTTCCTGATGTTACGATATCTGTAACCAAAGTCCATTTATCATGATCAGCCTGAGTTAAACTCCGGGATTGATCATTCAAACTCATTCAGACCTTGTAACTTTCGTAAGGTCAATAAATTTTGTTCATCCTGAATAAGCTTAAAACATTCCTTGGATCAATGCAACTGATCCAAGGCTGAGTCATAAAGATGGATAAATCCACAATTCATCCAGAAATCAAATTGAACTCAAGTGCGAAGAATGAAAGAAACAAAAGAGTCCAAGCATATTCTGGCTCAGTCAAAGATCTTCAAGAGCAAAGAAGATACAATCCATATCAAGCATGACTTCACAAACCAAAGGAACATGTCCTTATACAGAAGAAATCATATATCAACACTTGAATGCTCAGGAGAAAGTAACAACAGTTCATCTGGCATGTAGGTCATTCAGTACATGTGCCCCTATCCTTCCGGCCTGGCCGGGGTCATTTGGACCATATAGTTCTAGGGGAACGCCCCCCCTCTCTATATCTTATCTATGGGGACTGGGAGATGGAGATAGATGGCTGTGCCCCCTATATCTCTATAGGTGACTGTATACATTTAGTAATGGTTCAATTGATGCTGGGAGGATTGAACTACAGATCCCTATAGATTTCAAGGGCGGGTGCCCCCCCTCTATATCTATGGATAAGGCCCTCCATAGTTTAGAATTTTGTATTAATCTTATCTCCTGCTGATGTGAGGGCCCATTCAGGCCCACTTAGTTCAGTCTTTAGCCACAAATAAGAGGCTAAGGGGCCACTAATCATATACAATATAGACTAGACCGAACGACTCTCTATGTTTGGTGCGGTGGCCTATATAGGTATAGGTGGAGATGGTTGAGTCTCTATAGTCTAGTCAGTTATCTCTCGGAGTGGCGGTTGTCAGATCAATATAGAGGGCATATAGAATAGAGAGTAGATCTATAGATCTATATACATACTTCGTGTCCTATCCATATGTATATAGATCTATAGATTTCTATATCTTTAGAGTTTGGTGCTTGGTTTGAATGGAGACTAGACCAATATAGATTGAGATTGCGACTCTCTAATGTTCCCCATTGGATCGTGATGGTTGGAGCAGATCAATCTATATAGAGAGGGGGGGCATTACAGTCTCTTCTCCTCGGTTTCAACCGTCATGGTATGGTCTCTTCTATTTAGTCTGGATCATGACGGTTGATTAAGATCTAGAGGGGGATAGGGCCACCTATACTAGATAGAAAGTAGCCATTCAGAGAGCGCATGCAGTCAGTGTTCACTATATAGAGAGATATGGGGCAGGTTCAATACTCCTACAACATCGGAAGAGAAGAGAACCGGATGATGATGATTGCCATATAGATTTATATCCCTTCTCTGTTCTGTTATCTAAGGACCGGGGCTGAGCACCGCACCTTGTATAGAGATCTGGTGAATTATGATTGCCCTCTATAGAGTCAAGATAGTCTAGTCTCTATATATCTATATGGATCTATATCTATATATCTAGATCCCCTCTCTTCTTATCTTATCTTATGTTTGTACACAATGTTTGCGCACAATGTTTGTCAAACAAAACAATGTTTATACTCTCTATAGTTCTAGGGAGGTTGAATATAGAGAGAGGGGGGATCTCCCCCGGGTTCTCTCCCCCTCTCTCTATTTATATCAATCGTCCTAGCAACCCGAGAGAATGAAGCCCCATCCCCCTAGGTGATGGAAAGAGAAATTCAATCAGACCATTGGGTAAGGCATGACCATTGGGTTATTCCATTCATATCCAGTTGGGACAGGACATAGAGAGATAGAGGTGGAGATATAGAATAGATGACGATGACTGGATCATGATAGTGGAACCCCCCCTCTCTATTATATCTCGGCTCTCTATTATATCTTCTATGGGATCAGATAGAATAGAGAGCCGAGATATAGAGAGAGATATAGATATAGAGAGAGATCTAGATTAGATATAGAGAGAGATAAAGAGAGATATATCTATAGAGAGATAGAAAGATATATATATATATATATAGAGAGAGATATAGATATAGAGAGAGATATAATAGAGAGGGCGGGTGATCCTTAACAATTCACAAGGGCAGTTTCGAGGAGTAGCCTTCTCTAGACACTGGATAGGACAAAGAATACTATCGGTGAGGGAGCCATCTCTGTCTACCTATATACACAGGGGCACAGGGGCCCTCTCCCAATCACCAATCAATGTCCCAATTAAGTGCTCTTGAGAGTCCTCTCCCCATCGCCATATGGATATATAGGATGCCAACTAGAACCAGAACTATCGATGCCCTCTCCCCCAGCTAAGCTAAGCTATATAGAGTAGGAGATATAGATATATAGGGCCATATATAGATAGGGGCACCATATCTATAGGGTGCCAAACCAAATAGATTATGAGATATAGCTAGGGGCCCTCCCCCTCTAGATATATCCCTACCCTAAACTATCTATGGGCTATGGGGGGGCGGGGGAGCACCCATATCTATCTAGGGGGACCTCCCCATCCCCTGAATCAAATAAAATCAATATTACAGGGCCGGGCCCCTTCACCCTATACAAACAGAAGGGAGGGATCGTGGCCATCCAAGGCCATATATCTATATCTCTCTCTATATCTCTCTCTATATCTCCCATATAACTATAGGCCAGCCGGGGACCCCATATCTATAGAAGGGCCCCTATCTATATATGGGGAGAGTAGAGATGGAGTGGAGATATCAGAACAAAATGGTAATATCAGATCCGTTGCTCTCCCCATATAAGATCTATAGGGGGGCAGGCCAGGGTGACCAACCATTGAAGCGTGATTTCAGCATTCCGATACAGTATGCTCATTTCATTGGATGGGTGACTAGAATCAGGTAGATAGGTAGGGCATCCGGCCGGTCAGATTTTCCGAGATAGTTGATAGTTCTGCAGCACACACTCAGTAGTGTGGGATAGTTTCCAATCCAAGTTCTGGCAGGATCAACCAGCTATTTCATTCAGTTGCCGACCCCGACCATCTCATCAGATTGATAGCCCGCCAATCAGAGCAATCAGAGTGTTCCGACTCAATCAACCAATCAGATCAGAGGCCGCTCTATCTCTATCCACTCTATATAGAGAGAAGAGAAGAGAAGAGAAGAGATATAGTGTTTTGTTTTGTTCTGAGAGACGGAGAGGCCCCCCCCAGATTGTCATAGGTGATGACCATATCTAGATAGGGCTGGCAATCGGTTGCTCGAATCAGCTGTTAGCAGTTTGACTTCTCCCATATATAGATAGATAGGGCCGAGACCGACTTTAGGTTCATCCATCAATCCAGAGGAAACTCGCCTCTGCTAATGATATATCTAGAAGAGGGGGATGGGGGCTCTCCCCTCTTCTTCCAGATCTGCAGACATCAGTCCATAGAAAGAGCATTGTTCTCTAAACCCCTCATGGTCTGAAGGTCATTTATGCGCTATTACACATATGACATTTCATTCATGCTCCCCTCCCCTATATAGATATATGGCGACAACCCACTATATCTAGCTGCACCTATCTAGAACTAGAACTATAAGATAAGATAGTTCGGGTGGGGGTGTGAGCGTAGTATATATAGATATAGTTCAATTGGCATAGGAGAGGGCGGCTATATCTATATATAGAGAGAGTTGGCACCCCCCCACTTTCTAGATAGTCACCCCTATCTCCCCCCCATATAGATATGGGGCCGAGCCCTCTCTCACCCATATAGAGAGAGAGGGCCCCCATATAGAGATAGGGGGGCCCTCTTCTTGATCTAGAAGAAGAGGGGGGAGCCCCCCTCCCCCTCTTCTAGATATATAGTCTCCATCTCTATAGTCTAGTCTCTATAGTATATAGAGTGTCCATATATGGATCTATCCCTCTAGAGAAGATAGAGGGATAGATCAGTATCTAGATCATTAGATATGTAATACAATAGAGGGGGTATTCTCTACATTATAAATAACGAATATAATACACCCTCTATTTTATTCGTTAGAACTACCAATCAAACTCCCCCCTCCCCTTCCTCTCCCCCGAACCCCCTCTCCATCCCTACCCTCCCCTCACCTGTTTGCCATATTTCCAGGTTAAGTGCCGGAGTCCCCTGGGGGGAGTTCCGTATACCCCCCGGCTAGAGTCTATCTTGTAGAGACCAGATAGAGAAAGAGCCCCGACCTAGCCAGATCAAGACTGAAATCTCTATTCTCTATTGAGGCTTTTCCCTAAAAAATACACTCTAGCCGTGGGTCCCATCTATCCGTATACTCCTCCTCTATCTATATTCAGAGAAAGAGAAAGACCGGACAAGCCCAGTCTTCCTCCCCTCCTATTCTAGCTAGACCGGACTCTGTATACCCAAACTAATTTGTCATGCAAAAAAATGATATCCTGCATGAAGGCTGGTAGACCCTATCGCCAACTCCCTTGAGGTGTGGCTCCGGTGGTACCACCCCAATCCAAAAATTTTATTGAAGGTGTAGGGCGGGTTCCCTACTCAGGAGCATTCTCAAGCAATATCCTTGATTCACGTTCAAATACTACCTTTTCCCTGGGCTCACCAGGAGGGACTAGACACGTGTTTCTGTAGCAGCCAGGAATTACACCCACCATACCCCGTAACTAGTCCCCGAATCCAAATATATTCAATCCAACCACCCTCATCTAGCATACCAATGTGGAGTCCCCTGCTTCTCTATTCTTTAGACTCTAGTCTCCAAATAGAGAGTCGACCCACCGAGTCTCGTTCCTCGATTTCGGTAGGACCGGTTTTCCCCTAGTAAATTGAACTCTGACTAGACCCCATACTGTCCAATCAGAGCAAGCGGCTTCTCCTATTACCTCCTCAATCAAGGGAGCACCTTCCTCTGAAGGATGATCGGCTTACTATTTCCCAGATGCTTTCCGATTAGTGATCTTCTTGATTCAGTTAACAGGAGAGTCGAACTCCCTACAGACCACTTTACTATCTGTGCTACCCGCCTAACTCCATTTACAGTTCACGGTACTCTGTTTTGGCCACCTAACTAGAGTATCCCCAGTTTGGATATGGTTTTCTCTATCTTTACTCTATCTTTCCATCTCTCTATCTATCCATCTATCTATCTATTTATCTATATATCTATCTATCTATCTACAGCGGGCCCCCCTCTCTCTATATGGGGGATATATAGGGAGTTCTCGATAGTAAGAGTTGATAGTCCCTATTGTTTAGTGCTCATTCCTCAAATTCAGATGACTGATAGAATCTCCCACCCGACCTCCTCTCGCGCATAAATGTCATTCCAGTCTGAAGGTCATTTATCGAAGGTATCCACACCAACACCACTACCAGCAAAGGGTGAGTCCCGAACGGAATGAACGTGGCCCTGCCATATAATACATATGGCAGATGGATCAAAAACACAACAATAGGGTAGGGCACCCTCCCAATAGGCCCGTGTGATTGACTCCCGATGGCCCGAGGGTCCGTCAATAGAAAGAGATAGGGGGCGGGGGTCGTATACCGTTCTAGGATCGCCCCCCTATATCTATATGGTGTCACCATCATGTATAGAACAATGATTACGTAGATGATTAGATGATCTCAGCCCCCCCTCTCTCTGGGTATGCTCATGCTCCTCTCGGGTATATAGTATCTCAAGTGGCATTTCGGGTCGTATATGGAATTCTCATTGGATTGGCCCAGACGACTCCTTTTGTATCCAGGTGGGGCCCACTCACTGTGCACTCCCCGGCCCGACCCTATTGTTTAGTTGCATTCATCGCATAGAAAGAAAGGCATCAGACGGCTACGGGACTCGACCGCAGGTGAGCTTGGAAATGATGATCTGGCATATCTCTCCTATCCTATATTCTCCATTCCGTACTCCCCAAGTGGAATGTTTCACTGGTTTCGGCCCCCCCTCCCCCCTCCCTGAACTATCTTACCTTATCTATGGGGCCTCTCTTCACCCGTACCTCGTATGAGTAAAGAGGATATTGATATTGATGCTCATGAAGCTCCATGCCCACTCCCCATCATGATCATCCGGACAGGTGGTGGTTGAGTAAAGTGGGCAGTCGGTGCTCTCCCAGCCGCCCCTCCCAAGGCAAGGGCCTTTTCAATAGGTAGGTGTAGGTAGGTCACATAAAGCCCCTATTGATATGATAGTTAGAGTGCACAACCCCACCCCATATAGAGATAAGATAGGGTGCATGCCCTAAAGCCAGGGATGCACCCTGCTAGAGAGCTAGTTGAATAGTTTGAGCCGTGTCGTATGCTATGCTATAGAATAAGTCATCTTGGTCCCACCAATGAATCTCTCTAAGCTACGCACTATCGTGAATGAAATGGAGAAAGGAAAGTCATGTGAAGAGGGAGTCTCCCTACCCCCCTACCCTATTAGGAAAGAAATATATCTAAGATGCTGATCTATATATAGATATATAAGATATAGATATCTCAATCTAGCAGATCGGAAAACAAAATATTACCCCTATATCTATATCTCAGTTTCAATCCAGATATCAGCCTCCCCCCTCTCTATAGATCTTAGATATATGATATATGCCTGGTCCCGCTTGGGCCTAGAATGATTCCGTATTAGAACCAAAGCTCTCCTCCTCCGCACCATGCATCATTAGCACTTGGCTGGTGTGGTGCACTCGGTGGTTCCGCTTCATTCACTTCATCCCATTCTGATTGTCGATTATAAGTGATCTCGATCTATCTACATATTTCTTTCTATCCCATCTGAAACACCTTCTATCTATCTATCTATCTATATAGGCCCCCTTTCTCCTAGTTTCCTGATTCTGGGGCTTCACCGTTCACCCACGCCAATGTGCCGATTGGTAGAGAAATCTGGTTCGGGTCACCCGATTCATTTGTCATGTATCTATATATAGGCCGGGTAAAGATTGAACTCACTAGGACTCCAGCCGATTCATTCCTCTAAAGCTCCCACTCCTAGCCATGCTGATCCAATTCATTCATTGATTGGGTTGATTGGTAACCCAATCAATGAATGAATGTTCATGCAATCAGCCATATCGAAGGAACACGGCTCGGTTCTTACAGCCGGATGGGTGAGAGGAAGCCTCCCCACATTACCATTATGGGTGGGGGTGGGAGGAAGTGATTGGCGTATGAACAACATTGATTTCTCCGTAATGGATCCCCGGTCACGGAATCATACTCATAGGCATCAGGATTAGGCGGGAATCACTGGCCCCTGGAGGGGTCAAGTGGCATTTGGCTAGGGGTATCAAGCAGCATAATCATGGGAGGCAGGAATCACTGGCATAGCCATTCCATGGGAATGAATCACTAATCACTTGACTAGCGACTAGTCAATCAGGTGGGCAATCAGCATTGGCCAACATAGATATAGGAGGGGGGATCCTCAATGCCCCCATTCCCCATCGTCTTTCTCTGGCCAACGTCTTTCAGTTCTATAGTTATATAGTTCTCTCTATAGGGGAGGGGGTAGTTCTCTATATAGGGGGGTGAACGGTTATATATAGATATGGCTCCCTATAGATCTATATGGCGAGGGTGGCTATATGGATTGTAGTCTAGTCTTCTCTATAGAGTTGGCACCCCCACCCTAAACTATCTTATCTATATGGTGACGGCGTAATTCTCTATATATCTATGGACAACTATATAGAGGCGGGGGGGGCACTGATAGGACAATGCTCTCGACTGATGTAGGGCAATTCATGCACCTGCCTGATTGACGGAGAGGAAGGAATGACATTATGGTTGAAAGGCATTGATGTACCCCTATATAGAGATACCTTTGATGCACTCTTCCTTTACTATCACATGTGCTCCACTCTTACAAGACTACGCGCTCTTCTCTTACAGGATGGACTATGCGCTCTTGCTCTTCCGACTATGCACTCCACCGCCCAGATAGTTTAGGGCCGGTCAGTCCCATACCACCCACTATACCACCACATTATCTGGATATCCCCCTTGATACAATGCAGTAGGAACCTTTCGCTCAGGGCTCAAGAAAAGAGGGGACCTATATAGATATTAGAGATATGGGCCTTTTGTTGAGGTCAAGGTGGCCCCCTCGAGTTGGTCGACCTTTACCCTTCTATCTCCTCATATAAAGATAGGGGCCCTGGGCTCCATCCAATGCCGAGGAGATGAAGGAACTCTTCAGGAGAGGACCCCTATGGACTTGACCACCCCTTCCCTATAGATTTGGGCCCCTTCCCTATATATAGATCTGGAAGGGCCGGGCGGCTCGACCTTGAGTTCAATTCAGTCAGTGTATCTGGTATGAGTTAGTGTAGCTGCAGTTGTAGCTGTAGTTGTTTAGGGTTGGCTCGCTTCATCTCTCTCATAGGTGGGATAATGAGGTATAGCTTCATGGCCCTGAGGTCCATCAGTTCTAAGCTTTCCTCCATCTCTCCGTCGAGATAGATTGGATAGGGGCCTGAGCATTATATTAATGTGTCAATCAACGTTCAATAAGCCGGGCAGAGGAGAGATCTTCACGTTAATCTAGCCAACCATTTAGAATAGAAAGAAGCCCAGCCCGGTGCTCACCGGAATCCATGAATCAAGGAATCACTTGGGATCTATGAATCTCAGGATGCCTACCCCACCCCTACTCTTGGAAGTGCCACTCCTCTCCCTATCACCATATAGAAAAGAGATATAGGGAGGGGGGTGCCTAATCTCTAATCTATGAAGGATATATGAATCGAGGAATAATCTTATCTTGGAATCCGAGAATCAAGGACTTAGGCATCTGCGCTATATAGAGAACTACCAACCCCTATCTATATATGGGTTATGCCCCTCGATTTTGGTGAGTTGCAAGTAGTTAAAAAATGTGAGTAGGCCGAGGGGCACCATACCATATATAGATAGGGGCCCCCATATCATATAGAGATAGGGGCCCAGAAGATAAGATAGTTCAGGGATAGGGAGGGGGGGTCCCTCTCCCAGCTATATAAAGTAGGCCATCAGGCCCCGTGCCAACAGCCCCCCCAGAGAGAATATAGAGAGGGAGTGGGTCTTAGGAGGTCGGGGAGGGCCCCTATCTATATATAGGCCAACGAGAGAGAATTGAGAAGAAAAGAATGAGAGCGTCCATCTATATATATATATAGAGAGAGAGAGAGGGGGCCCCCTTCTCTATATGGGGGATATATAGGGAGTTCTCTATATAGGGTCGTTGGCCCATATAGATCATAGTTCAGGGCTATACATCTCCGGCCCCGGCCATCGAATCTATATACTCTATATATAACTCCATCTGGAGTTGGAGGGTGAGGTCCCCACATATCTACCAATGGAGCATGCCCTATAAATTATAAGGCCCCCTCTATAGATATGGGCCGTGGGATCCCGCCCCCAATGAGGGAGCATAGATAGTGACCCCCTCTAATCTAGATAGGGTAGTTAGGATCTATATCTATATAGGGTGCCCCATATACATATAGAGTCTAGATGGGGCCATCTAGATATAGAGAGAGGGGGCTGGGTATCTAAACTGAAGCTTATAGATACAAAGAGTTGGCACCCCTATCTCTCCATATGGTGCCCCAGATATCCCCCGCCCCTCCCTATATCTATAGAGATTCGAGGAGGGCCCCCCATATATAGATAGGGCTATATAGAGGGGTGAGCGCAACATGATAAAAGCGTAGTGAACCACTCGTCCCCTTGAAACTCTATATGGGATCTATAGGGCCATATCTATACTCTATAGATAGGGGTACTGAGGGCCCCACTCTATCTGCCAGATCTGATCTATAGAGAGGTGAGGGGAGGGGTCCGCCCCTATCTCTCTCTATCTAGAGGGTAAGGGCCCCTATATATGGTGTAGCAAATAGATAGATAGGGCACCGACCCCCCCTCCCCTTATATCTACAGGGCTATAGGGGAGTTCGGATTGCTGGGTCCCCCCCTCTCTATATATAGATTTCAATATAGGGGATCCCCCCTTCTCTCTATATGGGTTCTACGGGGGGCCCGCCCCCCCTTTCAATTTCTAGGGCATATCTTCAGGCCTCCCCTGCCTCCCCTTTCTATCTTCTATCTGGAGGGGGAGGCCCCTCTATCTAGATAGGCCCACCCCTCGGCAGGTCAGGTCCCTTTTTATCTATATATGGCGACCTTATTAAGTAAGAAAAGGGGCCTATATATCGGTAGATAGGCCCCCGATATGGCCCCCATCTAGAGAGAGAGGGGCCTATCTAGATATGGGGCACTCGCCCCCCCTCTCTCTCTATGGCCCCCCTATATAGATATGGGAGTCGAGATAAGATAGAATAGAGAGGGGGGGTCGAGGGAGAACCTCTCTCGACGGCCTACTCTATATAGCTGGGAGAGGCACCCCCCTCCTAGTTCAGATTAGATTAGATAGATGGTGAAGGCCTACTCTATATAGTATATTGCTGGGCATTGAATTGCTTCAGCAGTATAACCAGTGAGTGAAAATGGGATATATAGAGAATAGATAGGGGAAAGAACCTCCCGGTCATTGGAACGGGGAAGAACCTCCCAGTCATTGGAACACACATCTATGGGTATGGGAGGAACACACATCTACTCTATATCTATGCGGTGTAGTCATTGGAACACACATATATGGGTATGGGAGAGGCGGGATTTGGACCTACGTAGAAAACTTCCAACATATTTATAGTCTTCCACTTTAAACCACTCGGCCACTCTCCCAAATCAATATGGGAGCTCCAGATAGAATAGATTTATAGGAATGAGAAGGCAGAAGGGAATTAAAGCACTCACGGGTAGGAAAAATTAAATCCGGCAGCAGCCAGGGGAGTTCACTATCGCTCACTGGTTATGTTATAGAGAAATGCCCCGGGTGTGCCCGCTGATCGAACCCCCTGAACTCTATCCGATATCTGATATCATCTGGGGAGGGATGAGCGGGTACTATATAGATAGGGGACCGCCCCCCCCCCCCCCCCCCCCCCCCTCCCTAAACTCTCTTATCTTATCTGATATCTGGGGAGGGATGAGCAGGTACAACGAAGTGCCAGAACTGACCAAAAAGATCCCACATAGTTTCTGAGCCCACTCTGGCAATGCCTTCAGGCAGCCTCGGAACAAATACCGATTTCGACAAGGGTTGATGAATAGGGCCAAGCCAAGTTATTCGGCTTCATCCACCCCACAACATATGAAGAACATAACATAGACTACTGAAGCCCCCTACTATCTATATCTAGTCGAAACGGACCCCGGAGAATTGAATTGAATTAATAGGTGTGTGTGTGTGTGTGTTTCGCTAGACTCATGATTCAACAACTACCATACTAGTGAAGCTAGTGTAGTCTATTCCATACTAGTGAGTGACCATACTAGTGAAGCTAGTGTAGTATAGTATGCATATATACTAGTGAGTGTGAGTGACCATACTAGTGAAGCTAGTGTAGTCCATACCAAAGTGTGACGGGATGAGGAACTCCCACAGACCAGAGACTAGTGACTAGACTCACTCGGAGGATGAATGGGTCACTCAGATCGGAAGATGAATGGGATCAGAAAGGCTGTCATTGACATGAACAATGCAATAGCTTTGGTTGGAGAAAACCCCGAAATGGCATGACCGAATGATTGTTTAGCCAATGATGGATTCCGCACCACGGGATGAATCGAGGGACTGGAAATGTTTCCAATACCGGCAGCAGCTCCCGCTCAAGAAATTATAGCTGCTCCAGAACCTATTTATTTTAACCACTATTAATAGGTGCCGGAGACCCCCCTCTATTTGTATCTTTTAAGCACCCCCACTCCACCCTCTTATATTATTTCTATGGGAGTGAGTCTAGATAGGGGACCCCAGAAATCTATAGGCACCATCGTAGATCAATAGGTCCCGAATTAAATAGGAACAACTGGGAGATTCATTCCTCCATTCAAGTAGTCGTAGTCACACCTACACCCACCTACACCTAATCATTCAGTTCGTGTGAGCCATCATTCCATGAAAATGGTGAACTACATTTCTGGATATGCAGGGTTTGAGTGAGCCATCATTCCATGAAACTGGTGAACTACACTTTTAGCAGGATAGGACAAATAATATGTGGGTGGGGGTGGGGCAAAGGGCCCTATCGCCATATAGATATATATATATATATATATGTACCTGCTGCCTATTGTTACTAGACCCTATATATATATATATATATATATATATATATATATATCTGCACTGTTCGATGAGTCGGGCCGCATTATTCTTACCGCATGTTCCACTTGGATCGTACAAAGAGCTTTACAAGTAGAATTGATATCCCATAGAGTTCTATATGGCACCCATGTAGTATTGATGTTGTTAGCTATCCCGCTAACCCGCCGATGCCATATAGATAGAGGGGCCTCGACTGGGGGGGCACTCTATCAAGCTAGTCTCATAGAATCAATCGTACTCTCTCTATATCCCTATTGATCAGCTTAGAAATCTAATTGAACACCTGCCTGATTGATTCGATGGTTTCGATGGTCACTTAGGTCCATCCTATCTATATCTAGAGGGTTCGAAGAGGCTTCTGTATCGAGAGGTCAAGTCAAATATAGATGTTCCATATCGATGGATGGCGGTCCCAGTCACTTCTAGGGTGATGTGATAATCTAGATATAGGATTACGACCATGATGAATGAATGGTCATTCAAACCCAAATGCGGCCCTATAGATTGAAGGGGGGTCCATCATTGGTCATTAACCCCCTCACCGATATTACGATATTACGTATGTAACATCATTATTGACTCGACCAGACTGTTGTTCCTTTACTCCGTGTAGTAAGGCAGTGCCCTATATCTATATCTCTCTCTATATCTTAGCCTTCCATATTCGGGTGGTGAATCTATCGGTTAAGATAAGATAAGATCAGATCTATATAGGGTAGGGTAGGGTAGGGTAGGGTAGGGTGGGGGTGGGGCACTCTAATCTGCACTCATCCATCCGGCATCCACTAAACTGCTATCCTCCTTCTCAGACCGAGCCCACTGCATTCTCGATTGGGATACCAAGCCCATTGTATTCTCTATTGGGCCCTTGGGGAGATATAGATGGGAGAGAGGGATCAACTGGCTATCCTTGATTCACCTCTATATAGTATATAGGGTCGAGTAGCTATCTATCTCTATATGGTGGACCGTCCTTGATTGGAATACCAAGCATCCCTATATCTATATATGGCAGATTGACCGGCTATCCAATCTGGTCCCCAGGGCCGAGCCCACTGATTGAGTTGGATTGAGAGCCTATGGCCGATTCGGCCCTTCTGTTTCAATGGGCAGGTAGATCAACTACGTTTGATTGAAGAACCGACAGGGATCAACTCACTATTCCTGATTGGGATACCAATACCTCCATATATATAAAACGAGCTATCCTCGATTGGGATGGATAGGAATTGAACAACTAGTCTCGATTGAAATATACTTGACAGTATGATTCCCCTGTGCTTGATATATAGATCTATGTGATTCCCCATAGAACTATAGGCCGATGACTAGACCCCCATAGTTCTATATAGATAAGGTTTTCACATTCTCTGTGTGCCATATATCTATATCTATATCTATATGGGGTAGCACCCAATAGTAAAGTAATATGGAGTTCAGATCTATAGGGTGGGGAATAGATATCTGACCATGATCGATTGCGGTGGAGATTATTCCTATGATTAGAGATCCATTGCTCTAGTCCTGTGATTGGAGATCCACCAGATAGATCCCAACGGGGGTATGGCACGACCCCCCTATTGCCCTATACCAATAGTGGGGGGTATAGCTATATGATGATGGTGGGCACCAAATCTATATGGTGATGGTGGGCTGGTCTCGTCTCCATCCATTGTCCAAAGCTCCCCACCAACAATATCTAGATAGATATAGAATATAGGGCATATAGAATAGAATATAGATGGATATGGATGTGGCGGGTCTCAGCCCCAGCAATATGATATGGTGGGGCCTGGTCTCTATTTGTCACCTATCTCTATGGGCCTTGTGGACCAACCCTATCCAATATCACTCTCTCTATCTATTTCGTTGCCAACCCTATCCATGAATGGATATAGAGATCTATGGGGGTGCGGGAGTGACCAATGATTTATAACGCCTTGATTTTTTTTGTAAGTTATCATGGTAATTACTTTTCATAATATTGTAACTGCTGAAATGAATATAAACATGTTAAGATATATCTTGATCTTAAAGGAATGTGTTGCTAATCTGGACCCTTGTTGCTATAATTTGTTTACTGGGGACAAAAGTTATTATTGCTTGTGTGATTGCTGATGAGACAACATACTTGTCGTATGCTTGATGAACTCTATTCATTGGTTGACAGCACACCTTGAATCAATTCCATCGATCCAAGGTATGCTGTGGCCTTCTTGTGATTGCTTTGTCGATTTACTTCTAAACCAGACTGAAGGCTGATATAAATGTTGCAGCACCGATTACAGGTATAAAAATATGGCATGTAGATGCCAATGAAAAAGGTTCGATTCTCAAACCACACACCATTGTAACGCTAGACCGCATAAGGTGATAAAGGCCTGGATGCGAGTGGCACAGGTATGTGGAACATGGGACGAAACGTCTTGCATAGTGTTGAATATGACTGTCAGGCGGAAAGAATTGATTGGAAACTAATTAATTAAATATTAGGGGATTAAACCCTAACCTACCCCTAAGTTTTATCTTATACCCTAACTACTATCCTATATGGATTTTAGATTTTATAAGGGTGAAAATAGATATAAATTCTATTAATCTACGAACTAAGCGAATGACCTAGATATGGACTATTAAAATCCTAAACTAATCCTAACCTAAGGAAGGGGATGCATGGACCCATGTGGAAGGAAAGGATAAGGAGGGAAGGTTGGAAATTTATTAGGACAATGAATGGCATCCTTACAGGTTGTAGCGCCAAAATTATTGGGAACATGGAAAATTTGGAGGTATCCAACTAGCTATGAGGCTAAACTATGATTGCAAGCAAAATTTGAAATTAGAAACTCGCCAACTTGAGTCAGCGGTGGTGTGAGGAAAAAGGAAAAAGGAATTCATTCAATGCATTCAATGGCATTGGTCTTAGCGACTAGATCGCCTTGGAAAGAGGTTTGGGAAGGAAGTTTGTTTGTTGTGTGTGCATTACGTTTTGAGTTGCTCTACATTTTGTTCTTCCATGGTTCTATCGAACCTACTATAATTTGGTTATTATCTCTGTTCTTGGAGAAGCAAAGATATTTTTGGAGCCTGTGGAAGTTAGGGGACTAGTTGGAAAGCCTAGCTAAGGACGCCGTGGAGAGAAACAACTCCAGTGGGTATGGTTTTCTTCAAATCGTAAAAAAAAGAGGCATGTTAAGCCCTTCTCCTTAAACCATTTGCTTTTGCTTAATAGTCTCATTAAAACAACCCTACTCTTATGATGGGGGTTTTAGGTATTTGATTCGGCTATTATGTTGAGATGATTTCGTGTTGAGACGTTTTCTTTTGCTGTATACGACTTGAGCATTCTTTACATAATGAGTAAGTTGAATAAACTATCTTTGCTGTGTGGTTCATTTTGATAGTGTTGGGTATTCATTTTATTACCATTATGGGATGTGCTAATAAATATATTAGCTAAGTGAATATCACTTGTGCGTTCTGAGAATTCTTGTGAAAATGAAAGGATGAGATTTTTTGTATGTCGGGTTGAACTGTCTTTATAAGAATGAACACGACTTGGGTATTCTCGGATGTTTGATGAAAATGATTGTTCTTCTTATTGAAATCATTAATGAATTATGTTTTCTCTTTGCTGTTTTGAAAATCTGAAGGTAATGGAAAGAGGATTTTATTGTGCATTATTGGATGCGGTTTGATCTTCTAGTTTGAACTGTCATCATGAAAATGAACATGGCTAAATATTTCTATGCAAATGAATGAAGAAAATGAGATTTGGCTTGCTGTTTAAGATTGTTGACTATACCTTGCTTGCGCATCTATTACCTTATGTGGGTTTGCATTGATTAAGGTATTGTTATGCGAATAATGTATTTCTAAGTTCAGTTTGGAAACGTTTGGGAAAAATAAATTTGTGATGTATTGTTATGCGAATAATGTATTTATGAGTTCAGTGTGTGGAAATGTTTGGGAAAAATAAATTTGTGATGATGTTGATAGACTATTATGCGAGTTATAATTCCTTGATATTTTTGATTGCATAAACTATGGGTTCCTTGGGACAGTAAGGTTATAGTAGCATCTTACTTGCTGTACTAAATTGAACTGACTCATGTTGACTATTTTTGCAGATGGTTTCCGTAAGAGGTAAAAGCAATGCAGATCTGACAGGCTGATCAGATTGTTTATTTGATTTATAATGAATTACAGCTTGATTTTATAGATGTACTATATGATTTATAATGAATTAGATGTTTCTTTTCCGTATAAGCATTGTTTATCAAGTATGCTGTTGCAAAAATAAAAGTAATTTAAACTCAAGTGCGTAACGCTTGTTACTGAGTAGATCTTTTCGAGGCGGATTTAAAGGTTGACGACATAAGTCAACTGCAGAGTTGTACCTCCGAGAATATTAGGATCTTCTCGAAGTTACAATAATGCAGATGACTTATGGCGACACCCTTTGCATTGATCGCTAAGATTTACACTTGATTTCGCACGAGTTACCCTGGGACCGATTAAGAATGTGGTCATGTTATAAGGCTGCCTCGGAGATTCGGGGTATCATGACACACTGGTTGAACTGTAAGGTTGAACCAGTATGTCATCATATCCCTAATCCTCGTGGGCATCCATATAACATTATCACCTTGTTAATCTGCCTCCGAGTGATTCAGTTGTGAAAGGAAGGACTGACGGTAGTCAGTATAAGACATTCTATATAACATAAGAATGGGGTGAAGGACATATTCCAGATTGACGAGTATGCCGTTAAGGAATATGAGACATGAACATTATGTTTCAAATCTTTGGCCAAAGTATCGCAAGCTGCTGATTGCGTTGTCCTAATTCACCTAGTCTAAGGGATGAGATGCCGATGAATAATAGTAACAATTATTCAGTTAGATTCCTTGGACAGAGCATTCTGAATCCCAGATTAGGGAAGAGAACCACAAGAGTAATGTGTTAAATAAAAACACCGACTCTTATTACTCATGAATAGATCGGTAGATTACCGAGTCATGGAATGAATAGATCGGAGGTACTCCGAGTCATTACAGCTGCATATGGTTGTCTGTTATATAAATGGTTATTTGAATTGCGAGTTCTAAATTATGTATTTGGAACCAGTATGTAATTATCAAAAAAAAAAAAATGACTTGTTCTATTGTCTAAAATGAGGATGTTACAGTATTCTACCTGTTGGTTCTTGGTATTCATTTAGGACTATTTGGAAGGAAGCTTTTTTTTTTTTAAAATCTGATGAGGAACAGAAAATCAGTCTATAGAATAGACTGAGTAGAGCATGCAAATTATATTGAGTCTTGCTGAACTCAAGGATACACACACATATATATAATTTTAAGGATTGTGGGCCTTTCATCGTTTTCATTAAAAGAAGAATATGAATGGATTTGTTTCTTGCTGTTGGAAGGTGAATTCTCTCATTATTAGGATGAAAATGTGACTTGTTGTGGTTGCTGTACACTCTATATGTTATAAAGACATAAATGTCTATACAAGTGAATTATTTTAAAGGGAATTATATTATGCAGAATGAATCATATTGTTGGATCATGTCTGTGCTAAATAAGTGGATATTTGGTTAAACAGTGCAAAGAGGTAATATGATTCTTCTTCCTTGTATTCAATTAACGATTTTATTTATTTCCCTATGAATTGTTACCATTGATTGGTATCACTTCTGGATTAAATTCGCAGTACCGCTATGAGAAAAGAAAAAGAGTGTGGATGGATAATTTGAATTGGTGTTCATTTATTCTTTCATACCGTTGGTAAATCTGTAACTGTTATGAAATGAATTTTGTACTGCCTTGCTTTAAACATCTGCATTTAATTACTGTATACTTTTCCCTTCAGTGTTTGATTGTTGAAATTAGACGGGTAGCATGAAAGGAAAGGGAATGGTTCTGTTGGAAGTCTTATTTAAAAATTTAATTGTGAATCTTTCTCTAACTAATGGAAGGGAATGGAATTGATAGCATTTATGTTAGAACAACAGTTTGCATAATTGTGTTTTAGTTCTTACAAATGTTTGTAATTTGGAACTGTTTGAAGGAAATTACTTCTTGTAATAATTATTCGGGAAAGAGGGCAGTAATCCTTTTCTGATTGGGATGGTAATTTGATGATTGAGTTTTTATGTTGTTCATTCTTTTTAGTACTTAATTCTAGGATGATGTTCATTTAACGTTTCATAAAAGCAGGGTTCTTTTATTGAGACAATTAATTAAAAGCACCTCATTTTAATGAGAAGTGCTTAATATGCTCAGTTCAATGAGCTGACCTGTGCAAGTAATTTTGCAGATGGAACTTGATTACAAATGAAGACATGGTTGTTTTCTGATACTTCTTTTGATTAACTGAAGTTGGACTGTTTTGATAGCTATTACTTCTCTATGAGGAAATGAGAAAGGAAGAATTACATCCTTCTATCTTTATAGGTTGTAATGTTGTTTGATATAAACAAAGTCTAGTTGTTTGGACTGGCAAATGTATAGATTGTAAAAATGGTCGATGAATACAAGTAAAAGTGTGATATTTTTAATGACTATATCAGTTTGATATTGTTGAATAAGTTTGAGAATATAACATTATTCCTTGATTTGAAATTATCCAATGTTAATGGATGAATTTTAAAGGAAATAACATCTATTCTTACCTGAATGTAACCTTTACGTTGAAATGTACAATTATTTCATACTTGGGTTAAGATGAATTTTAAATTGACATTAAAAAGGATTTAGGTAAGCATGATCTCCTAATTGAAAGGTATTTTGGATTAGATTGAAAGCTAAGGAATATCAAATAATTTTGGAGCAGCCGAACTTTGTATTCAAACTCCGTTAATAGCCTCGAATGTTTAAATTCAGAAAATATAGATATGGGAAAACATATCTATTGTAATGGACCTTAACTAAGTAGGGTTAAGTAGAACAAATGAATAAGTTCATTTAAAAATTAGACCTCATTTAAATGACATCTAATAAGATGGAATTCTGAATTTGTTTACAGTTGTGGAAAAACTTGGTTAAGTTTAATAGGTTAAACTTATTAAGTTATCAAAGATGGACTGATTAGTCTGAAGATTAAGAAAGGAACCAAGAATAGAATATGCAAACCTTCGGTATGAAGGAGGATATGCGTATTAAGCTAGAAGATAGATTAAGTCTCTCTTAGCTACATACAACTGTAACGAGAACGAGGTTTAAGGATCAGCATGGCTGCTGAAAGTAGATCTTAAATATTAATATTATAACCAAGTCACACTTGAGCTAGATGTGCACTCTCGATGAGAGGATTCCGTAGGACATTGGCATACGCCAGCTACAATATGGTGTCTTCATGAAGACGGGGCCTTCATGATGACACAATGTTATGGTTGACATATTACAATGCCCTCCCGAATTAATTCATCAAGTTTACATAAGTTATATACTAAGCTCTTGTATGGGAATAGGAATGTGATCACGTATACGGAGTGAATTCAGAGGACTAAAGGTAACTAGACACACGAAGTCATCTAGGGACGACACCGTATGTCTGCGTATCTTTAGTTACCATGAGTAACTTCCTATACTCATTCATATTGCTAGTTGGGGATTAGAGCTTGACCTTGAACGGAAGGACTGAAAGAGACCTGGAAAGACCATTCTAGATAACAGACGAAGTGGGGTGAAGGACGTATTCCAATGATGTGTACCACATATAGGAATATGATCATACAAAGCATGTGAAAATCTTTGGCCAAAGTGTCGCAAGTGCTGGTTGTGTTGTCCTAATCACCTAGTTTAAGATGTAGGATGTCAAATGAATATCGGTAACAGATATTCAGATAGGCTTCTTAAATGGATCACTTCGATAACTGGAAACGGTAAGAGAACCCTGTATATTCATTATACAATGCACGGATTAACAAGAAGGATCGATAAGTCACCGAGTCATGAAATGAAAGATCTCTGAAACTCCGAGCCATGAAATGGGAGATTGGTAGTTCTTTAAGTCATTTACAGCAGCATATGGTATCTATTATATGATTGAATGGCATTGAATGTGTGTTCCCTATTGTAAGTATGTGAACAAATAACATTGGTTTTAAAAAGAAATTTTGTGATCCAAATTGCATTAGTTGGAAAGAGAACAATTATTAAAACTTGAACGTGTGTTTGAATTATATAATTCATAATAGGGAACGTTGTATAATTTTTTTTTCCCCTTGTTCTAGTATCTTAAAATGGGGAAGTTACATGATTGATGGGTAATGAATAATGGGGCGAGGGAATGGGAAAATGCCTACATCATCATGATAGGCCAGGCCCTATATATAAATCGATCGATCATGCATTGATTGAATGCCCATCCCTACATCCAATCAATAGAGATAGGGCGGGTAGAGAGGCCCTATCTATATATCACGATGGCACACAGACCGCGCTCTAGATCAGATCAATGCCCTCGAGCCTAAACTCACTATGCTATCAATCACTCTATTCCATTTCCAGTTCCAGTTCTATATGTAGTGGGGAGTGGGGACGACTATGGATAGTGATAGTAGGTTGGTCCCTATCTAGAATTCTCTATATGGAGGGGGGGGCCCCCACCCCCCATAATAGACATGATATAGAGGAAACCTATATATATTTCTGGGGGGGGTTCAATGCCCCCCCATATAGTTTCATTCTAGATCATGTCCTATTAGAATTCTATATAATATCTGGAGGGGGGGCCTACTGTAAATCTAAATCTATATAGGTTGGGGTTAATTATGGTAGGCCTACTGTAATATATATATATATAGGTATCAGCCACTAGAAGAGAAGATAGTTTAGGAAAGGCCATATAGAATAGAGATCTAAGATCATATCTATATAGATCTTGGGGAGAGGATAGCTAGGGATCTATAGTTCGCTCTGACCACGACCAACCATCCATCATCCATCGGTGAATGGGTGAATGGAAGAACATGAATTGAATCCAAGATATGCATATAGATATAGAGGGGAGAGTTCTATATAGGGGGGGGGGGGGGGGGGGGGGCGGGGAGAGGCCCTATCTATATATTGTCAGATCAGATCTAGACTCTAGATGATTGATCGAAGATCGAATGTCATATATAGATTCTAGATAGGGGCCTGCCCCTCTCTCTCTCTGGTTGGGTCACCATGATTAGAGATTAGATAGGGGGCCCCATTCTATAGATCTCCCTACTCTACATTGCATTTATGCACTGGTGATAGATCGAGGTCTTCCCTCGACTGTATATTCTCTAGTTGGTTGGCCCACCCCCCCTCATTTAGATAGGGACTGGATCTGGGATATGGATATAGCCACCACCCCTACCCCTAAACTATGGATGGGATAGGATAGAGACGTGATACGACTGACCAGATAGAATAGTCTATAGGGGTCCCAGCCCCAAACTATAGATCATCATAAGATGAGAATCAGAATGACATATAGATCTAAGATGAGAATCAGTATATAGATGAGGGGGATAAGACAAGAATCAAGATTATAAGACGAGAATCGAGATTATAAGACTCTAAGCTGATCACCTCCCCGAACTTAGAACTGGCTTTAGTCGAAATGAATATATAGATAGGGAAGCGATCTGGTCCGACCCTATATAGATAGCTATAGTTACCCCCCCATCTAGATATCTAGCCTATCGCCCCCCTCCATAGAATAGAGGGTAGATAGGGCCCATCAGTCTATATAGAGAGAGAGGGGAGGGCCCCCTTCTATAGAAAGAGTTCTATGGGGGCTCTAGATGCCCCTGAGTTGTCTGGCTATATCACATATCAGTAGGGTAGGCCATTGACATATATCTGGGTGCCGACTATACTCTATATAGCTCCCGTCGGCGCATGGCTATCTAGAGTTTCGATAGCCTGATAGTCTCCCCCATACCATACCATACCATACCATATATTAGATAGGGGCCCTCTATCTATATCTGCCCCCATAGGGGTGAGGGGCTAGACTAGAGAGAGAGTCCCTTCAGCCATATAGAACTCTAGGGTGAGTGTAGCTTAGTGAAGTGTTGATCAAGAATTTCGCGCTTGTTACCTGTCCAAGTTAATGCACCAAACTAAACACAAAAACCTTGAAAAACTCCAATGAAATCGATACCTGATGGACAAGATCCAAAGATGTAGATGGATAAGGAAGCCGATGTAGATAAGACGGGCGCACACGAGTAATTCTACACAGTAGATCCAAGTAACCTACGAGACACCGATGCTTGATAGAAAAAGACCACGTTAAAAGATATTTAGGTGGACTACCTGAGAAGCGGGTCCGGGAAGCGGTAAGCTCCCTCGGCGGATGTCAGTCCATGTTTTCAATTAAGTAAAGAAGTATACATGATAAAAGATGGACGTACAAGACTAGATTTTCTGATCAAAGTAATAAACAGAATCTAAACAGCAGATAGAAAGCAACAAAAAACAGGGAACTATGAAAACAAAAGCTAGATTTTTGTTACCTGTGTCTTTTTACCTGTCTGTAGGATGATCGGCGTCGATTATGTAGAATCGGTGTCGACTGGTTAAGATCGGTGTCGACTGATGTAGATCGGCGTTGACTGATATAGATCGGCGTCGATCCAAGACAAAGTGCGAGAAGATTTGGAAATTGGAAAGTGAAGGCCAGATCGTCAACGTCTGCTGGATCTATAGAAGCTGGAGAGATACTGGCAAGGCTCCACCTGTGCTGGATGCAGGAACAGAGTCACCAGAAAATCAATGGAGATGTGTGATGTTGATGTGATAAGAGTAGAGTAACGGTGCTCCTCTCAGGGATTGATTTGGACAAGATCCGCTCTCATTCGATAGATAATGTTCACACTTGATGCTAAAAGATCTCTCGTTCTCTCTCTTATAATTTGTGTGCCTTACAATCTATCTCTCTGTCACTCTGGTTCCTCTGTGTCTCCCCAGAACTGAGTTTTGGGCCTTTATTTATAATCGGCGCCGCCCTGAAAAATCGGCGTCGACCGAGTACCGGTCGGTGCCGATCACGGAACAGACTCCCAAGACGGCCAAAATGAGCGATTTCTGGAAAGATAAGAGTGATCCCTCCACTTCAAATATGGGAAATATCCCACTTTGGGAGGAGGAGAAATAGTGGGGATATATGGATAAAATAGATATGAGGTAGATAAGTGGTTAGGATACATGTGAAAAGGTGTAATTATATAGATAATAGTTAATTACTCACGGGTAAAACCTAGGATAGGTGTTTAAATCCCAAATTGAATAATATCCCAAGGGGATAGTGGTGATATAAACGTGCCCCAGGTTACCTGAGAGAGCAAACGTGCACGACGGACACCAAATTGGATAATCAATTTTAGGTGTCTACATTTTGCACCTTTTTGTCAAGTAACTTGCGATAAGCAAGGTTGTGAGACAAAAACAAGGAGGTGGAAGAAAGGAAGAAAAAGTGATGATGCAATCCCCCTCAAACTAGGGATGGGATGGGTGATAGAACAAATGATCCCATGTTTGAAAAAGGTAGATGAAAACGCAAGAAGCCCCAACTAGATGTCCAGAGTAGACCGGATCATTAATGACGCACAAAAATAAATAAAGAGGCAGCAACCTAAGGAACTCACATTGGTAGGGTAGACTAGATGGTCTCCTCATGAGACGACGTTAGTATCTACAGACCCATGAGTGTAAGGAGGGCTACAAAATAGTCAGCATCTAAAGAGAGACACATTAGTAGGGACAACCAGATGGTCTGCAAAGTAGACGACGTTAGTGCCTACAGACCCGTTAACTCTAAGATACCAAAAAGTACGAGTGCCCCACGCAAAGGGAACAACCTCGAAATGGACGGTGTTATCAAAAATATGTGCCAAAAGGCAACATTCAACGTACAATAATGACCAGATAAATAAGCCAAGCATCAACACTATGGCAAAGAGATATGGAAAATCGACGGCGATCACACTAATCGGCATCGACCTAAATAAATGGTGCCGACCAAAAAAATCGGCGCCGACCGTTCACAGCACATATAAATATGTGAACGGAAAATGTGAACGATTTATTTTCACCGTGACGATTGATTCAGAGAGAGTCAAAAATTGGATTTGAGCACCATGAAGCCTCTGGAAGTGGTCAAAAGTGGAGGAGGACACAACCTAGGGTAAGTGGTTCTTCTTGAACCCGCCGTATTTATTTTATTATTCTATATTTTTTTATTTTTGGTTTTGTTTGGTGGGAGGCCAGAGTGTAATTAAAATCCAGCCTGACAATCGGCGTTGATTGGTAGAATCGTCGCCGATTTTATGAAAGCGGCGTCGACTAAATTGGATTGACGCCGATTGGAAAGGTCTTCTGGTTAAAAATGATAAAATTTATTTTGGATGTTCAAATTTGGGTAAATATGAGGCTAATATTGCTCTTAATGTCGTGGATGTAGGCACGAGAGGTACTACACATGAGGGATGTGATTCCTGAGCTACTGGAGACCATTCTCCTTGACGTCACTGATGCAGATTGGCGCCACTTTGAGTTAGCCGGGCTCGGGGGCTTTCGGTACTACAGACGAGTGCCGCGAGATGTAGAGTTGATGTGAGCACTAGTGCGACGATGGGATAGCCAAACTTACACTTTTTGGTTCATGATGAGTGAGATGACCATCACCCATGAGGATATATACTGGATTTTGAGGCTACCGATCACTGGGGATCTGATAGAGATTACGCCATGAGAGCAGTAGCAGAGAGCCCTAGTTCGATTGTATGGAGACAGGGCAGATGATTCAGAGATAGTGTCTGGGGCAGTGCGGATAGCCTCGTAGTATAGATAGGATAGTCCCAGGAGCAGACAGATAGTGTTGATTCAGATGGTGATATCCTATTTTTCTCTACCAGATTAAGGAGGCGGGAGATTCCCACTGTTATTACTAGATTACATTTGTGACATCCTGCAGTTCAGACAGGTGTTTGCTTTTACTGATGTCTTGATAGCTCAGATATATCATGAGTTATGGATGTATACCACTGGCTAGAGGACAAGTGTCAATTTTGTGCTCCATTACTGGGCATATGAGCATATAGTAGTGATCAAGCCATCCGGGCTTCCTTGGATGCCAGCAGTAGTGGGAGCTATTGATTACGGATTCCAGCGATGGCGGGCCGATATGGCCTCGAGGGATATAGGTACATCTACAAATTGGTATACTGAGCATTTCAGGACGCTGACACCAGAGCAGGTCATCTGGAGACCATATCGGGTATTTCCGACATGGGCTAGTCAGGATGCTCACTTGGTGGCATTGAGACGGAGCAGGGTGGTTAGGGGCCGCAGGCCTGACATGTGGGAGTGTGTCCCGTTTATACGAGTACTGAGACAGTTCGACATAGTACAGACAGTGCCGACTACTTACAGGCCTTACAGGCGAGACAACATAGAGACTGATCTGCCAATTTTGATTCTGACAGATCCATTGAGAGAGACCCCACCCTCCACAGACAATGACGATGATGCTGGAGTAGATGATGGCTATGCGGCATGGTATGTGACAGAGCTACCATGACACCTTTTGGCATCTATAGATGCCGATAAGGAGGATATGGCTACAATGCTGGAGAGACTGGAGGGAGAGCACGCCACCCTGACACATACACACCAGGTGGCTCTCGAGGAGATCAGAACTTTGACAGCAGAGAGGGATGCCCTAATTTTGGAGAGAGACACCACTCGCCAGGAGCAAGATACAGTGATCCAGCAGAGGGATCGCTATCATCAACATAGGGAGGCCCTCAGGGCCAAATATGGGGAGACAGGTACCATGTCAGAGTCTGGGACACAGGGCGCGACCATAGGAGGGGCACCACCAGCAGCACCAGCAGCACCACTATGAGCACCCGGTACCGTGAGCTTGAGTACAGATCAGTCTCTCCTCGCTGAGATGAGATACTACGAGGATGCCCTAGCGCAGCATGCCCTAGATGTGCCTCGGTACGAGGCGAGGAGGGGATCAGCGATGGCCACAGCAAGCGAGGCATCAGAGGGAGGGAGCACTGGGAGAGATCGAGGTGGGCAGAGGCCTCTAGTAGTAGGTGCGTCTAGCTCAATAGGCGGCGGTCAGGAGAGATAGCCTGGTCCAGAGGAGGGCGGAGGAGATAGTGTCCTCCACGCATCAGATTTTACGATATAGAGATTGATGTATTTTGTATCAGTGTAGTGATGTAGCCTCGATTGGAAGACATTTTATAGATGGCTTGTTTGAGAGCCACCCATTTTTTGTTGTAAAGACACTGTATATATATAGATTCATCATTTCCTTTGTCATATGATTGTTCTCCTGCTTTAAATTTTGATATATATGGATAGATGTAGCGTAATTGTGATGGATGTAGACATATGCTGAGAGATGATAAATAGATGTGGTTGGATGAACATAGACATATAGGATAGATAGATGTGATGTAACTTAATGTGATTGATATGTGGATGTAATTTTGATAAAAAATAGATATAGATAGATGTAGTGTAACTTGGATGTACATATTTTTAGATGTTTTGATGGATAGATGGATAGATGTGATTGATGTATGGATTTAATTTTGATGAAAAATAGATATAGATAGATGTAGTGTAACTTGGATGTACAAGTTTTAGATGGTTTGATGGATAGATGGATAGATGGGATTGATAGATTCGATATGTTTGAGATGTTAATTTAATTTTGATGAAAATAGATAGGCAGATCCTCATGTGTTGACAATACATGCTTTGATATGTCAAAGTAGATAAGATGAAATTAGATAGATGATAAAGTTTGATTAAATTAACATGTTAAATGGTAATTTAACTGGATGAAATAATCAGAAATATTCGTTGTGAGAGCCAAGGACGTAATGAAAATGCCCTTGATTAGAAATAAGGAATATACACCTATACAAGAAGAAAAATGATAAGCTGAACTCCCAACCGACCATAAATAGAATCTAGATATGAAACCAAAA
Source organism: Taxus chinensis (assembly GCA_019776745.2). NCBI lineage: Eukaryota > Viridiplantae > Streptophyta > Pinopsida > Cupressales > Taxaceae > Taxus > Taxus chinensis. The sequence goes on from JAHRHJ020003754.1 coordinate 558,280, forward strand.
GATTATGCATATAAGGCCCTATATGAGGTTAAAATAAACCTGACACTAACTAGCTGCAAACCAGATTTAGGAGGGAAACGGAAGGAGTAGTAAGTAGGTATCTTGTCGAAATTTACAAGGGACATAATACATGTTCGTACTGGGAAAATAGGATTCTCCATATGATCGACAAAAGGTCTTATATCTCAGCTTCATGATTTCTGGTAGAAAAGCAAACTGATCAATGCGGGAAGTTTGCTCGATATGGAAAGACTGATCAATACGGGAAGTCTTTCAGTGATGCTAAAAAGTGTATAAACTGACTGAAAGGCTGATCAATGCAAGAAGCCTTGAGTATTTCTTTGAGAAACAGCCGTCCTTCAAGGGAGCGGTCTGTATTTTGAATTTTAATGATAGCCATCCTTTGAGGGCATGGTCTATATCTTTTGATTCATTTGATTGTATGGGTAGCTGTCCTTCAAGGGATCAGTCTATCCTTTTCTTTTTTTTTTTATAAAACTTTTTGGAAGAAGCTGAGTTTAGACCTAGATAGATCAGATAGAGGGGAAGAAAACATATAAAGAACACGCACTCATGCCCCGAGTAGATCCGATTAAGATAAGAACTTGGGACTAATGAAATGGTGATTAAGGTGTTCCTACCATGAGGAGAAACATATCCAGAAGAAAAATGCTATGAGTAGAGCCGCGATACTCATATTTAAGGTAAAAAAAGACAATAGGCGGAGAACCACATAATTTCAAATCACCATGAAAGTATATGACTGGTTATTAGAGGGATGAAAGATCTGTCTTGCGACTAGATTTGTGTAAGATAGATTTTAACAGTAGAAGGGCCGTAGATGCAAGGCATTAAGAGGTTCCACTTCAGGTATACCATCCATGGAAGATAGACGATAAGCCCCCGACCCATATTTATGAGTAATAATGTACGGACCCATCCAGTTGGGAGCAAACTTTACCACGCTGACTCCTTTCGAGTGTAGTGACATTTGATTTTCTTTAAGAACAAGATCACCAATTTTGAAGTCACGGTGCTGCAAGTGCTTGTTATAAGCATGTTTGACACGCTCAAGATAGACTTGATGATGTTCAAGAGCATTGAGATGCCGCTCATCTAATAATTCAAGTTGTGCTAGACGATTTTGACGATAGTCCTCATCAAAGACAAATTCTCTAAGAGAAACACAGAGAGATGGGATTTGGACTTCCAAAGGAAGAATAGCCTCAGACCCATAGACGAGAGAGAAGGGAGTAGCACCAGTAGGAGTACGAATGCTAGTCTGATAAGCCCAGAGAGTAAAAGGGATATGTAAATGCCAATCCCTACCAGCTCGACTAGTTACCTTTGCGAGGATATTACACAAAGTTTTATTGGAAGCTTTGGCCTGACCATTAGCTTGAGGATAGTATGGAGAAGAAAAGCTGAGTTTGATATTGAAAGCGTTGCAGAGGTTCTGCAAATCAACATTCTTGAAAGACTTACCGTTATCTGTGATGAGTTTGTGTGGAACACCGAAGAGACAAATGATGTGCTGATAGACAAAATCAACTATGGGTTTAGCTTTTGTTGAAGAAAGAGGGATAGCTTCCACCCACTTAGTAAAGTATTCAGTGGCAGTAATGATAGAATGATGATGCTGTGAAGAACGGGGATTGATGAGACCAATGATATCAAGACGCCATTGCGAAAAAGGCCACAAATCCGCTGTAGGTTGTAAAGCTTGACTAGGGATGTGTGTGAGATTGGAATGTTGTTGACACTTGACGCATTTCTTAGTGTATTCACAACAATCTCGATTAAGAGAAGGCCAATAATATCCCAAACGTAAGATGCATTTAACTACAGCCAAGCCACTAAAATGGCCACCACAGAGACCGTCATGGACCTCCTAGATAGCTTTAGATGATTCAAGGGTTTTGAGGCACCGAAGCAAAATACCATCAAAGCCGCATTTGTAGAGGATCCCGCCTAGAATAGTATAGCAATTAGTCCGTAGCATAAAATATCTTCTACCATTGGAAGTCAGATTTGGAGGAAGCACCCAATGAGATAGATAATCAATGATCTGTTGATACCACTCATCCTGAGTATGGGTTGTGACAGCATGGATTGAAGTTAATTGCCTAAGATGAGATGGTTGATCTAATCGTTGCATAGCCACATAAAGTCGCGAGTCCTCGGTAAAAGGTGGGATAAGTGAGGCTAACGAAGCCATTGTATCTGCGAATCGATTCGAAGTGCGAGGAATAGCTTGGATAGTGAATTTATTGAAAGATTGGAGTTGAACGAGAATGATATCATGATATTTTTGAAGGATATCATTCCTGCATTGATAGACACCCGTGACTTGATTAACGATGAGTTTAGAATCACCAAAGATTTCAATATGACGAGCACCAAGATTAATGGCATTTTGAAGACCCAAGACAAGAGCTTCATATTCAGCCATATTATTGGTGCACTCAAAGTTCAATTTATGTGCGACTGAGATAGGCGTACCCCAAGGAGGAATCATCATGAAACCTGCACCTCCCCCTTACTAGCATTTGGATCCATCAAAGAAGAGCTTTACTTTAAATGGAGACAGACCAAAATCAATTTGTTGGATATATTGATTGGGGAATTGATCAAGGGGGACTTGAGTATCCGGAAGAGGAGCATCAACTAATTGATCTGCAATGACCTGACCCTTGATAGACTTTTGTGGGATAAACTCGAGATCAAATTCTGTCATAAGCATGAGCTAACGAGTGATACGATCATTGTGATAAGGCTTCACATGAATTGTCTTGAGTGGATTGACACTTGTGACAATGTAAGTTTTGTGATTAAAGGAGGTAATGACGAAGCTTAGAAGTTGCGAAGAAGAGAGCACAACACAACTTTTTAGCTTCGGAATAACGTGTTTCATACTCATGGAGGGTGCAATTGATGTAATAGATAGCTTGTTCTTTACCGCAAGCATCCCGATGCGAGATCATGGCTCCCAGAGCATGGTCAGTCACAGAGATATAAAGATAGAAAGGCTCCCCCTCACGTGGAGGTGTAAGCACAGGTGGAGAAAGAAGATAAGCTTTGAGATCATCGAAGGCCTTTTGGCAATGTTCATCCCATTCAAAGTGAACATTCTTACGGAGGAGATGATGAAAAGGTTAACAATGGTGTGACAATTGTGAGATAAAATGACGCACTGATTGAAGACGTCCTTTGAGATTGCGGAGTTGTTTTAAGGTAGAAAGGGGAGGCATCTCAAGGATAGCTTTTATTTTTGCGGGGTCTACTTCAATACCCCTAATGGAAATGATAAAACCTAAAATTTTACCAGTGATAACGCCAAAAACGCACTTATATGGATTTATACGAAGACAAAAGTAGATAAGCCTCTCAAAGAGAGGTGCAAGAATGAAAAGATGATCCTGACAACGTTTGGATTTACTGAGGAGATCGTCGACGTAATGTTCCATAGTTTTGTGTAAGAGATCATGGAAGAAGTAGGCCATTGCTCGCTAATAGGTTGCTCCTGCGTTCTTAAGACCGAAAGGCATGACACGATAACAAAAGGTCCCCCAAGGAGTTATGAAAGAAGTCTTATGTTGGTCTTCTAGTGCGATGAGAATTTGATTATACCCAGAGAAACCATCCATAAGAGAAAGCATCTCATGACCCGCAGTTAAATCCACGAGTTGGTTGATATTAGGTAGAGGAAAATCATCTTTTGGACAAGCAAGATTAAGATCCCGGAAGTCGGTACAAATTTGAATTTTCCCAGTAGCTTTAGTTACTGGTACTACATTGGAAACCCATTGTGGATAATTGATGGGTTGGATGAAGTTAGCCGAGAGTAAGCGCTTGCAATTCTTCTTTAACAAGAAGGGCTACTCTAGGGTGCATTTTACGCAATTTTTGTTTAACCGGTTTGATGTCGGGAAGAGTAACGATATTGTGGACCACGATATCGGGATCGAGTCCTGGCATATTCTCATATGACCAAGCAAAGGCTTGACAATGGTTGGAAAGAAAAGTGGTAAAGTCTCTTAACTCCTGTGGATTAAGGGATTGGCCGACCTTAATGATGCGAGGGTCTTTAGAAGTCCCTATATTAAGGCCGACAGTGGCTTCATTGAGAAGCGTAGACGTGTCAGAAGGAATGGTTTTAGGAAGATAGGAATCCTCTGCCCCCAGATAGGTGAGGACAGAATCATCATCCGCACAGTGGATAGTGTTGATAGTAGGAGAGTCATCTCCAACTATTTCAGGGAAGATTAACGGTATGGAAGTGAACCTGTCATTAGTCTTATAGTCTAGTGGCCCTAAGGAAATGGCATTGACTAAAAAAAAAGTTAGACGGGATGGAAATGGCGTCATCCACATTGAGTGATGCTTCTGACTTAGCGGGAGAGGATTGTTCCTTAATAGGAAGAGGCTCATCGAGAACAGTGACGGTGGCTTTTGAAAGAGGTTTAAATCTTAAACCAAATTTTTGATGTGGCTTGAGAGTTGGAATGGACGCGAGGTCATGCACACCTTATTCATATTTACCTAAGCCAAATCCCTTCCACGCGCATCGATATAAATAAGTTTTTGCAAATGTGGGATTCTGTAGATAATCGAACCCTGTCAAATAAGGTTTGGTCCTAGGAGGAGAATCCGGGTGATAGTGAGGCATGTCAAGACCACCGTAAATGAAATTAGTCTGTTGATTGGGTAGACCAATGGTGACGATGTGACCAAGACCTGGCTGATATTCAGGTTGTTTGTCTTGTCTACCATACTCACTAGGTTTGAGATGGTTGTCAAAAGAAAGGAGAGGAAGCTCTCCTAGTGAGAAACGCTGCAATGTCTCTTCTAAATTTTGTACATCCGGTAGTTTGGTTGTAGGTATGGAAGAAGATGAGGCCCCATCAGGAGAACAAGCATTTTCCTTTAGAGGGGCAGACCCTATGGTCATGTCGTATTGTGCAGAAGGAAAAGGATCTCCTGGATGAGTATAGATTTTGCCCTCATATTGATATTTTAAGCATCGATGGAGGGTGGATGGGACAAAATGCATTGCATGAATCCAGGAGCATCCAAGGATCATATTATAGTGGAATTTCCCTTCAACAATGTAAAAGAGTTCGTGAAGCAGCTTCTTACCTACTCGAATGGGTAAGACCATAGTTCCTAAAGTAACTGCTAGCTGATCATTAAATGATCGAAGGGTGAAAGGCGGGGGTGACACTACGTTCTTTGGTAACTTAAGTTTCTCAAATGTGTGCGAGGAGATGACATTAAGTGCAGCACCACTATAGATCATAATGCGTTTTAATGTAGTGTTGTCGATTTGGACTGTGATAAAGAGGGGAGCCTCTAAATCCTCGGAAGAAAGGGAAGGAATTTCCGAATCTTCAAAAGAAATGGCGGTTGATGGTCTATTCAATCCAACAACCATCTCGAAGGGCTGGGGCTCATCTGAATTCACTGCGATGTGACATAGATTATCAATCAGAGCCTGACAATGTTGCGGAGAGGATTGAATGAGGTCAAAAAGAGACATTTTGACCGAAGCTTGGGTGAGTTGTTTCATAACACTCTCCTCAACTGACACGGGAATTTGAGCCCGAGGTGCAACACGAATAGAGACCTAAGGTCTCGGGGTTAATGAGGAAGGAGGAAATCCTTCGAGGGGGGGGCAGAAATGACAACCTGTGGTCGAGATGTTGTAGATGAGGATGGATTATCATACTGTTGGGTTCTAGTGGCGATATGAATTGTGTCGATTTGAGAAGGTGGAAGAGCATTTGGAGTGGAATCACTAGAAGTAGAGGTTTCAGTAGATCGTTGGGGCTCAGATGGAGCTAAGATGACAGGAGATACTTGTTTCTACTCCTCCAGCAAAAGATCACTTTCTTCTAAAAGGATGTTGACAATAGATCGAAGAGCTTTACATCCCTCAGTATCATGACCTGGGGTACGGTGGTAAGCACAAATCAAATTAGAGTTAAACCAAGTAGGTTTAACTCCTTTAGGGTTATAGGGTTTAATCAGAGGAAGAGTATGGAGAAGATGGACAAGTTGGCGAAGGATATTTTCAGTAGAGAAACCGGTAGACAAAGATGAGGACGAGATGAGGAAGGCCACATATTGTACTTTAACAGACGCCGAGGTTAAAAGAACCTACATGTTTAGGTTTGACAATCTTTGTAGGGATATTTTTTCTTATTTTTTGGGAACATAGGAGGAGCCAGCAGCATTGGGCACTTGAGATGGAAAAAGTAAGTGAAGTGAGACATGATTGATTTTGTGGAGGAGGAGCCCCTAAAATAGATTTTGAAGATGATGGAGATGTGACAAGTGTTGTTGTCTTCAGATAAGGGAGGCTGTTGGTCGAGACTCGTGATTGATTAGATGATGGCGATTTAGATGAGGGAGACGCTTCCAAAGATGTGAATCGGAGAGGAACAGAGGGTGCCCTGGTTTTTGGTAACAAAGATGATGATTCTGATAAAAGAGGGGGTGACGTCTTTTGAGCGGTAAGTTCCACTTCGAGGTGCTGGTGAAGAATAGTTATAGGACGAAAGATGATGGTTTGATAGTTTGTAGAAGAAGACAACTTCTCAGTAGACAATCCAATCTTTTTATGAGGCAAGAGAGAGATTTTTGTGGGAAAGCACCAAGAGTCGTGATGGGCTTCTTTTTCAGGGATGGTGACAATTTAACCGCATAAGGTGATTGTAACCTTTCAGGGGAAGCAAAGGGGGAGGTACTGATGAGTGCAAATTTTAGATTTCGGTTTCTCGGTCTAGGTTCAGGAAACCGAGCGTTATAGTTTGTGGTGCTACTTATTTAGATTTGCCATATAGGCAAAGTAGCATTGGTGATGGAAGAAGAAGTGAGTGATGAAGAGATTAGTCCTTGTGAGGGAATACTTTTGAAAAGTTTTCAACAAACATCTGAGCCAATTGAGAGAAAGAAAACCAAGGAATTTTGAGGATGTTATGTACCAGTCTAAAGCAGACCTGCTAAAGCCAATAGGAAAGTATGGAGCATAGAGCCCTGATCCTGGACTCATAGGTAGCAAGCTGGTTTGAATGCCTCACAAATGCTGTTGAGGGTCCTCCGCAGAACGACTATTAAATTTTAAACTTAGGAAGTTCCCACTGTGGAGATAAGGCTTAACGCCACTGAGGATGAATGGGTTCATTACCCACTTCTTCAAAAGAGTTGAATGCGAGGTCCCTTTGTTGGGCTTCCAAGTCTATGATTTTTCTTGAAAGAATTTGGAAACCACGTTAGATTGAGTAGGAGGCATAACTGCATGTCCACATAGAATGAAAAGTGGATGTTGTTGATTGTTAACGGGGGATTCATCTGTTGATTGATGGAATATAAGAGGAGTAACCAGGTGTTCTGGGTGACGCCTGGTGGGGTATTGCTGTGATTTAGCCTGGTATAGTCAGGCTATGAGATAATAATGTTGAGAAAATGAAGTTGTATGGACAGACGGAGCCTTTGATTGGTGACTCCTATGGCTTGTTGACTGAATCAGAACAGATGGAGGAAATGGGTGCGATTTGAATTTGGACATATGGGAACATACCTGAAAGAGGTTTCTACTACCGGATTAGTTCTTAGAGATGCTGATGCCTAGAGGATGGGTGAAGGTCATGTTGCTGGAACATTGGAAGAAAAACTCACTGGAGGACGGAAGCAACGAACCAACTGAATAGTCGAAGGGTTGACTCATAAGGGGTACTGACCCTGGGATACAAATGGACGACATAGATGAATTAACACAATATGTGGGTTGCCAGACACACTCATTATACCATAGAATTAGGACCCTCTCAGAAGTAGGTTGTGGAGATATTTGAGGTAATTTGCGGTTTTTAGGAATAGGTAAGGACTTTTGAGACTGTCGATCTGGTCGGTGAAAGAGAAAAAGAGGCACAGGTGCACCACCCTCCTTCTGCTCGAGGTGAGAAAAATGATGCTACCTGTTCTATCAAAGGCCTTATATGGTTTCCGAGGATAATCTCCACCTCTTGCTGGATTGGCGTCCCTTTGATCAATATCTAAATAGACTTTGTGACAGGTAGTCCCAGAGGGTAACTGGATTGGCGATCAATGAGCACCTGAAATTCAGATCTCCGTGACGAACAATAGTCTGGTCAAAGTAGATGATATTTTTGAAGGACTCGGGAAGCGGGGACATTAGTGGGGTTTGCTTTGGCCTGATAGAAAGGATTTATGACGATGATGTGGAACCAATTAACAGTGGTCCCGAGGAAACTGTGGGGTGCCGTAAACATCCACTGATTCCTTGTCTTAAAATGGAAAGATTTGATTTGGTAAACCAGAAAATCTGATTTGATTTAGAGCACAGTTTGGGACTTCCCTTGTTCCATGCTCTAGATGTCAAGTTGCGTGCCACCGGAAAGGCTTCTTCAAATGTAATGAAGGTCTAGATCCGTAAAGGAAAGAAATATGATGAGCACAAGATCGATAAACAACTCGATCTGTTGGTATTGAGAAGGGAGAAACACACTTGGTTTTATTATCACTTCGCAACGGCGACAAAGTCTCAATAGACTCATCACGAATTGATGAATGTTATAAAGAGTCTTATCGAGACTTAGGTGGCGATATTTATGAACAAAGTTTTTCAACAAACATCTGCAGCCAATTGAGAGAAGACAACAAACACGGAATTGGATGTTAGTGTACCGTCGAAGCAAGACCTCTAGAGACATAGGAAAAGTACGGGGGGGGGGGGGGGGGGGAGGGGGAGAGGGGAGCCATAAAGCGCCTGATCCTGGACTATGAGGTAGCCAGCATGTTTGACTGCTCACACAATGCTGGTGAGGGTCCTCCCGACTAGGAAATTTGGGAAAATTTTAGAGCCCACTGGGGATGAATAGGCGTAAAGCACTGAGGGATGACTGGTTCATTACACAGCTTCTTGCAAAAGAGTATGAAGACATTCCCTTTGGTGATGCTCCAAGTCTATGATTTTCTTGAAAAGAATTTGAACCTAACACGTTAATTAGGAGGAGGCATACTGGCATTCCTCATAAGAAGAAAAGGTGCTTTTTGAGGTTTTAACGGGGGGATTCATCGGTTGATTGATAGGAAGATAATAGGAGTACCAGGTGTTTCTTGGGTGACGCCTGGTGGGGTATTTGCGTGAGGAGCCTTTGTATAGTCGGCAGGCTATGAGATAATCAGGGTTGAAAATGAAGTTTGGATGACGACGGGCCTTTTTGATGGTTGACTCCTATTCCTTGTTGACTGAATCGAACAGATTGAGGACTGTGTGCCGATTGATTGGACATATTGGGGAACAGGACTGAAAGAGGCTTTCCTATCTACCGGATTAGTTATTAGAGTTCCTTATGACTAGAGGATGGTGAAGGTCACTTTTTGCTGGAACAGGGGAAAAAACCACTGGAGGAAGAGAACACAACCACGGAATAGTCGAAGGGGGTTGACTCATAAAGGGTAAACTGACCCGGGGATACAATGGACGACATAGATAATTAACAACAATCTGGGGGTGCACCGACCACTCATTCTAAAACAAAACCAAGAAGGCTGACCTCTCAGAAGTAGTTGTGGGATATTTGAGGTAATTGGCGGTTAGGAAAGGTAATACTATTTTGTGAGAACTAGTCGATATAGTCGGTGAAGATAAAAAAGAGGCCAGGTGTCAACCGACCCTTCCTCGTGCCGCGTGAGAAAAATGATGCTACCTGGTCTACAAAGGCCTAGGTGTTTCACGTGATAAATCGTACACTTGGCTGGATGGGGCGGTGCTGATCAAATATCTAAATAGCGTGGTGTACTAGGTGTCATGGGGCACTCTGTATTGCGATCAGGAGCAACCTGAAATTCAGGATCCCCCGTGACGAACCTAGTCTGAGTCAGAGTGATGATAGTTTTGACGGACTAGGGAAGCTGGACATGATGGGGTTGCTTTGCCCTGAGAGAAAGAGTTATATGACCAGGATGGGAACCAATTAACAGTGGTCACGAGGAATACCTGGTGGTGTCCGAACATCCACTCATATT